>JAEDXX010000072.1:0-553444 GCA_021725515.1 Epicauta chinensis | reverse complement strand
CTCTAGTGTTGGAGTAGTTCAAATGTTGGTGCATTTGACCTACGAAAAGGTGGCAAATGTTTGTGCAAAACTTTGCTTTGTTTGTGTTTTTTTAGGGAACTTATAAAATTTTCGTTTAAAAATGGATGAGCAAAGTAAAACAAACATTCGTGATTATTTGTTATTAAATACCGATCATTTCAGAGTTGTTGAGACGTAGAAGGAAGGCGTTAAAGGAGAACAACGAAGCCTCACTTGTAACCGTGTGTACAGATTTAGCAAACTTATATGTAGAGGAAGGCCGGTACGATTTTGCAATAGAAGAGTACGAAATCGTCTCGAAAATCCACCAGAAACAGAACAAGTTATTAGATTATGGTATTGTGAACCGCGGCATTGGTGAGGCTTATTTGGAACTCCGACAATTCGATAAAGCCATCCATCATCAAAAAATTTATTTAGGTGCTGCTATAATACCGATTGATTGCCGATAAATAATTTGGAATTTTCCAGAAATCGCGAAACAATTAGGGAATAAAGTGGAGGAACAACGTGCCTTGGCCACAATCGGCCATCTCTACCTCACTACTTTTCTGGAAGGTGATAACGATACTAGAAATCTAGACATTGCCTATAAGTTTTTTACAAAAAGTTGGACAATTTGCGAGAAGTATTTTGTACAATTTCATTGATTTATCACCTAATTTCATTTGTTAATTTTATAGTTTAGACGGTGAAATCAGCAAGTTTGAACACGCCGATATGTCGGCGAGATTACTGTCAAATTTAGGTCTAGTGCAGGATTGTCGCGGTAAACCACACGAAGCGTTAGAATTGATCAATAAATCGATAAATTTATGTAAAATTCACGATTTATACGAACAACTCTTAAGAGGATATGTTGTCTTAGCGTCCCTGTTGGAGAAACAAAATGATACACGATCGGCTTTGTTGCAGTACAATTTAGCAATCGAAACTGCCAGTAATTCACAATTATCTACAATTGAACGTTTATAATCGATGTAATTTCCAGAGAAATTAAAAACTAAGCCGAATCTACTAACCGGAGTCCTGTCGAGTAAAGCTGAAGCTCTAATAAGGCTTGGCGATTTTCAAGGTGCTAAAAGCACTCTATTGAAGGCCTACAAAATCGAGTTGCCCAATAATAAAGAGCACGAATTAATCGAACGTAATTTGAAGGCGGCAGCCTCAATTTGTTACAATGAAGATAAATTATTAACGACCAAAGATACGGAATATAAAGTATTGAAAGGTTTGTACGAAAAGATCGGTGATGCTTGTTGCGAATTGAAAAGCTACAAAAAAGCGCTTGATTATTATAAGAAAATGTTGGAGGCAGCGATTGAAGCCGATCTACCAACACCCGAATTGGCATCCTGTTATTACAGTTTAGGTGAAACACATAAAGATCTCGGCCAATATAATGAAGCTGTCAATTATTTTCAAGTTGAATTGGATTTATATAAAGATCAATTGGTCGACTATTTGAATACAATTTGTAAAATTATCGATTTAAAGGAAGAGAATTTGAATTGTCCGATTGACGAGATCTTGAAGTTGTACGAATGTGCCATTGAACGTTGCCGCAACGAACAGAATCAACATGAAGAAGGACGTATGGTGAAACGTTGCATTATCTATTTGAATCGCAATAAACAATTTGATTTAATCGAAAAATATCAACAACAATTAAACCAATTAAATTATGTTAGTTCGGATAGTGAAGGTGAAAATTCGGATACACGACCGGTTACGACGGCCGGTGAAGATATCGATATTGATGACATAACAGGTGTTTACCGATTACACTCATCCCTCGATTTACACGATTTCCAATATAAATCGAGGAATATGTGTGTTTGAGATTTCTTCGTTTATAATTCGATTGATTTCAGATCTTTCCGAAAGCAGTGACAGTGAACAACCGCAGCGAGTTAAACGCCGTTCAAAAACGTTTACAATTAAACGTAATGCCAAAGGGGAAACTCAATTACATTCAGCTTGTATTAATGGTAAACTCGATATCGTTCGGCTGTTGTTGAAAGAAGGCCACCCGGTTAATGTACGCGATAATTGCGGATGGTTACCATTACACGAGGCTTGCATTTGGGGCCATTTAGATATTGTTAAATTATTGTTAAGTAATGGTGCTACAATTAACGATCGTGGCGGCACACATTGCGGTGGTATCACACCATTACACGATGCTGCATCCAATGGACATTTAGAAATTGTTGAATTCCTCCTAAATAACGGTGCTAATGCGATCGCCAAGACTGATGATGGTGAGACTGTTGCGGATTTCTTAGAAATTTGGCATAATAACGTACAATTAAATCAACAAACCGAATCGTTATATCAAGCGATCATAGAACGACTTCATTTAGCTTTAGAGAAATCCGGAAATGTAGACAAACAAATAGTTGTTAGAGCGGAAACATCTCCGGAAGTATATTCGGGTGATTTGCGGAGGTGTAAAAGTATCGGTTTAGATGATACGGCAAGTACACAAAGTACATCGAAAATCACCAGCGATTATCGGAATGTTATTGAGAGTTTAAAAAATCGTCCAAATACCAGTCAAACGACGAGAAAAACGAACATCAAACGACCTGCACTAATCACCGACGATGATGATGTTGGTGATAATTGGTTGGATGATGATATTGGGAAATCGTCAAAGAAACGCCGTACAAATTCACCTGCATTTTCTGAAAGATCATTAATAAGTGATAATGAATTGATACCACTATCAGATGATGAGACTTCCCATGAAAATCCATCATTATCTGAAATCAATAAAAATTATTCACTACGACATAAAAAATCACAATCCTCATTAATTGATGCTGGTTTTAATTATGCGAAAACATCACCGCTAAAAACACAAAATTACTCAATCAATCCACCCAGAAAACGTAAACAACAAGCGAAACTAACCAGTTTTGGCCATACAAGAACATTTGAAGAAGCCGATTCGACTAGTTCACCAAAACCAAAGAAATCACCAATCACAAGAAACCAATCTAGTGATAGTGTTGGTATTGAACCGACTCTATCCATTGATGTTAGAATTAATGGGAAATTGTATCGGGTCCCGATTTTGTTGTCACAAGTCAATACACAAACTATTAGCTGGTTGGCTGAAGAAGCTGCAAATCGATTTGCCAAGTAATCATAGCGTACTCTAATATTGATTGCAGTTTTAGTTGATTTTGGATTAATTAATTTAGGAAAGAACACATGAAACCAACATTGGAATTGGAGACGAAAGATGGGGCCGTACTAGGCGACGATGATGTGATCAGCTCGTTATTCCCCATGGGGGCGACGCAAGCGGAGACAATCGAAGGAAAAATAGTTAAATGGAATATTGCTCCATTATCGGCACGTTACACGGATATTTGTAACGATATGAATATCGGTAAGTAGTGCTTTTTTAATACGAAAATATACCGGATTGCTCACAAAACGCGGAACGTGTAGAACAAACAAATGTTCCGCATATTTCGAGCATCACTGTACATTGTCGATTGAAATTCCAGTGCCCGATCGCGAAATTTGCGACTTAATGGAGACGTTATCATTGAATTTGAATCTATCTAATCGAGGCTTGATAAATACAATATTAACGCCGTTATGTAAAGCATTAAATCATCAATCCAACTTGATCGAATTGAATCTGTCTGGTAATTATTTAAGCAAAGAAACTGTCCAGTATTTATCATCGAGTTTAACAACCTTACAAAATCTAATTAAATTGAATCTAAATTGTACCGGCTTCACAACCGACTTTTTACAGATCTTATCAAATAGTTTCAGTGATAATAATTGTAAATTAACTTATTTAGATTTAAGTGATAATCATCTAAATGATGAGAGTTTCCAATTTTTGGTTAAAATCACAAAAGTGTGTAAAATGAAATATTTAAATCTATCATCGAATTGTTTCACACAAAATCTATTCAATTATTCATACAATAGAAACATTTATTTGGATATTGATAATTTAGAAGAACTAAATTTGAGTTGCAATCAATTAAATAATGCTACAGTATTAAAAATTGTCTCGTGGTTGAATGGTGCTATTTTAAAAAGTTTCGATTTATCTTGGAATTCATTAGAGACTGGTATTTTAAAAGAAATTATCCAAACTTTTGGCAACGGTGCAGAACGGTTTGGTTTAGAAATCTTGAAATTATCGAATTGTCACATTGAAGATGATGAAATTTTCGACCTATTACGGTGAAATTTAGTCAAATATTGTGTCTTGATTTTGGATAAATTTTAGATTTATTTGCAGATTTACTGATAATTTGATTGATTTGAATTTGTCGAATAATTCAGGATTAACTGGCATTTCGTTGAAGAAACTGCTCGAAAATGACAAAATAATTAATTTGAATGTCTTGAATTGTTGTAATCTTATGAAATATATGGATTTTGATTTTATAGAAATTGGTCGAAATTATCGACAATTACAAATAAGTTTAGACTGTGATGAAGATTTTGTTGAATGTAGATTTTTGATAAATCAATGGGAACATAAATTTACCAATACTGCTATTGTTGAGCAAGGTCCACATTTTTTATCGTTAACAGTTGTTTAAACATTTTTCTGTTTTCTACCTTTACAAAATAAACTTTAATAAATTTTTAAGTGTAGCAATTTTTTCAAACGCAGACGATCGGAGCATCTTTAAAGGTTGTGTCGACGAAGGGCTCAAAATTTGTTGGGTGTGGTGGATTATTGCCCTAAATTTTGCGGACACAGAAGAAACAGTTTAGTTATAGCACGATTTTTATTGAGTACATTTACAGTCCAGATGCCGAGTTCAGTGAAACCGGTTCCTGGGGACAATTGCATGTTATAAACCGTTTCATGTAACTTTTCCCGTCTAAGGGCGTGCCTTCATTATGATGGCGTTGGAGATTAAAAAAGAAAAGGGAGAGATCAAGCTTTTATTCCCTTTTTTTACAACCTCGCTTCAATAATTTTATAAAAAATTTCAATTTAACATTTTTCTGATGCAACTGTATAGTATGAATATTGTTTTGAGATAAGTGAAATGCCGAAAAGAACAATTGCAGAAAAAAATCGAGCCTTCAGGCTACGACAGAAAGAAAATAAACCAAGAAAAAAATAAACTTCATCTCTGACCTAAGAAGTTTCACTTCTAACGCGCGGCGTTCCACGCTTTTTCAATTTTTTTCTTTGAATTAAAATTAAAAATTTTCCATCGTGTATATTTTTGACTAAAAATAAAATGAATAAATTCTTAAACTGCTTTATATGTTGTGGTATGCGCTACAATTATTAATACGTAAAAATATATATAAGAAATAATAGGTACTATAAGTTTATCGAAACATAAAGGAAGTAATACAATTAAAATTAGAATAAATTAAGTGATCTGGTAATTAAAATATTATTTAATAAATTAATTCACACAAGAAATCGAGTAGTAGTAACCAGAACTAAGGGCCGGTTTTTTCACCTCCCAATAAAGTTCCCAATAGTTAAAGTCACCTTTAACTTATCGAGAAGATAAATGTTCCCAATAAAAAAAAGCGTTTTTTCAACCATTCTGAAGTTCTCGATAACTATCGGCCAGATAAATGTTTTTATTTATGGTTGGTACAACTGCTTAAGAGAAGGAGAATAAGGCAGAGTTGCCAGATTCAAAAAGATATCTCTAGACATAATGAAGTTTAACATAGGGGGGAAGAGATTAAAACCCCTGTGAGAGTTAATCAACACAATTTTGGTAGAAAAAACGTTCAGATTTTTTTTCTTACGAGAAACCAGTTGACAAAACTTCTTCTATTATATAAGTTAGGCATTGTATTATTCAATGGCTACAACAAACTATTTAGATCTGGCACCCTTGAGGTAAATATGCGTTATACGATAAATTGAGACCAATTGGAAAGCTTGCTAAAGTCAGGCATGCGCTGTGTTTCCATTGTTTGAACTGATTCGTTTAGGCCTGCGTTGATAATAAACTACCCTTATTTAGGGGTACAGTCGTTTGAGTCATTTTCAACTTGAAAAGGAGAAACTAACAATACAATTAATAAAAAAACAGATTGATGATGAATAATAAATAGATTTATTTTGATGTTTTTTATTGTGTTTGTAATAATTCTTGAAAATAATTTATGACCTCTTGTCTCATCGCATTACCGGCAGCTGCTTCATTTCTCATGTTATTATCGTTATCGCTGATACCGATAGGCTCATCGACTTCTTCTGAAGATGGTAGGTGGTCTCTATTTCTACAAGCTATATTATGCAATATAGCTGTGGCTACTATTGTGCACTGTGTTAGGGGAAGTTGAGTACGAATCGCCATAGACAAAATAGGAAATCTTCTTTTCCATATTCCGAATGTTCTTTCTATAACATTTCTTGTTCGTACATGAGCTTCATTGTATAGTTGTTCGGACGGGGTAACTGGATTTTCCAGTGGCGTTAAAAGGTATGGCCTAAGAGCATAGCCGCTATCACCAATTAAAAACATATTCCCGAAATTCCCTGCCTCACACCGCGTCATTAGTACACTGTTGTTAAAAATGTAGCTGTCATGTGTTGACCCTGGCCATCGTACGACAATGTCGTTGATTATATAGTTGCTGTCACATACAACTTGAACATTCAGTGAAAAATATCCTTTCCGGTTTCGAAAGTTTTCACCTATATTTTTACCTGTAACTCAGAAAAAATATGTCGTTATTGATTTTTAAGCTCATTATTAAAGACTACCTGGTGATTGTATTCTCACATGTGTGCAATCAATTGCACCGATCACCCTAGGAAATCTGGCGATTTTATAAAATCGCATTGCCGTTGTATGTTTTTCTTCTTGTGTCGTGGGTAATGATATGTACTTAGTACGTAATTTTGCGATACTGTTCAATTCTAGGTCTTTTTCTATATTTTTTTCGATCACGATTGATTATATAATTCAAATTAATTAAATCCCGATCTAGCAAAACGTCCAGTTCAAACGCATCCATTTTTTTTTTGTTTAAAGTAAGGTTATATTCTTCCCAATAACATGTTATAGGGAACTTGAACCAGCCGATAACTTATAGTTCACATTAAGCAGTTTATTGGTAGGTTGTTAGTTATTGAGAGGTGGAAAGACGGAATTTTGAGTTAAAGTGAACATTAAGTTATAGCGAACTTTATTGGGAGGTGAAAAAACCGGCCCTAAATAATGTAAATATCATTAAAAAAAATGCAGATAAAACTAAAATCGATCAATCAAATAATTAGAACTGAGCATTTGTAAATATTATTATAGTTCATGTTTAACAAAGTTTATAGATACAAAAATGTGAAAGCTCCATAAGAGAACTTTTTGTCAATGGCGACATATTTTTAAAAATGCTATGACAGATTTCTTCAGTATCTGATAAATTATAAATTTTATTTTTATATTGTTTCGCCTTACTTTTCAATTCTCTTATGTATCTTGCTTTGTTTTTCAGCGTGCGAAGTAAGCGTTGCGTTTTTGAATAACTGTTCGCACGCTAAAAAACAGAAGAACTCGAAAAGAGAGAAGATGGGCGAGGAAGGGTTTGGATAGTTTTGAAATTGGAGGTGGATAGGACAGGACAAACACTGCGGACTTCAGAAGTATATGTTTCTATTATCTTTGGAACCGCGTTGCGGTTTAAAATTCCACTTTCTGGATAGGATTACGCGTTTCCTTCGAAATGTTTCGTGCAGATTAGTTTATTTTTATAAAATGTTGCATCTTGATTCGTTGTGCCAAGAATTCGAATCCAAGTTTGACGCCTGAAAATTAATATTTATTTAAATGATGTATTTTAACTGAAAGTATGCAGTTAATTGAATGGTATTAATCCTTAAAATATTACACCCCAATTTATCTGCTTTATATAGTGCAATCTATTATTTTTAGACAGCATATATTATTCTTTAGGTAATAATACGATAATACTTTTATTTTATTTGAACAAGAACAATACTACTGTTCATTCTTCATATATCGTGAATTCTTAAAACAGAAACATATTTATTTTTCAATATTACTCGGAAAATAATGCAACCATATCTTTTGACTTCGTTGCTGTCCACAAATTATGCTGCATTTCCCTACGAAAGTAGTCCGATTAGTTATTGTTTCTATCGTACTTTTCGTAGAAACGTTTATGGCTGGAGATTTCGATTATTAACTAAATGTCCATATAAATGTTTTTTTTCACATTTTTTTCAAATCTTTATCAAATATTCCTCACTTACACAATTTATTCAACACAAGATAACATAACAACATAAACAAGGAACTTATAGACCATCGCTAGAAAATATGGGAACGTTGTAAAATCTAAAGTCACAAAGGCAAAGTATCCGCACAATGGACCCACGATCTATTGCAGAAATTCAAAGACCTTGAAGTCTTTCAAGGTCTTTGTAGGAATTTGAAACTGAACCGACAAATGCAACATCTGTTTAGACCTGTCCCAAAGTAGGTAGATTGTTAAAGGATAAATGATTTTGGAAATACAATTTCAACACAAATTTCAGACAGCTGAATAACGGGCAAATATTGTATCATTTGTATTTTTAATATTTCTATTTATTCATCTTCACTTAGAGGCCTATAAGCCTATAATATTTCCGTATATATTCTTTTGTTTTGTGATTTTAGTAAATTTTTAACGTTTTCCAATTATGATAAGATGTATGATCTTTTTATTTTACAATTAGATTTACAATTGTGAACAGTATCTTTGTCGTGTTTTTTTTTAAACGAATTTAGGAATATTGAGGCGTGTGAGAAAACTTCTAGGGACAATTTTGTAAATATAGAAGTTAAATTATCTAATTTCTAACATTTCAATCTTCTTGCTAGTTTAGGGCAAACAAAGGTCGAATATTAAATATTGTTCTTGATAAATGTGTTGATTTTCACAAAATCTGGCAAATTCATTTGTTGATTTTAAAGTCATATAGGTAAAATTTATTTAATGATAATAATAATAATAATTATTATTCTGATAATCGCAACAAAATTCATGTCCAAGTTCTCTAAGGTTATGGCCTCCCCAATAAAATTCCCATTGTGTGGAAAGTGAATTCGTACAAAAAATGAAACAGAAAGCCCAGGCCTTATAATAAATCATGTTTCGAATATTTGTGTTTTGTGAATTCCAGACCCGTATCCAAACAGGATGATGAGTTAAGATAGTAAACACAATAGTTTAATATTAAAAATATTTGTATAAAAGCTACGCATATTGAAACTTTCTCTGAAAATTACTATTCAACCTGTCGGTACATAAGTTGACAATTCCATTTGAAATTGGTGGAAAAATTTTACAAAGAAAATGTGAAATTTCTATAAGTTCCACAAACTTGTTTGAATCCCACCCTGGTGAGACAAATAAGGGTAAAGCGACATGAGCCAGTCACATGTTTTACAACCAGAAAATATTTATGAGAATGAGAATTTATAAAAAAAAACAATAAATTCTTATTGCAATAAAAAGTGTTTTATTTAAACTACGACCTACATATTTTGAGAGTAACAATTTGCGTCTCTTCGACTTAAAGAAGGCGTTTAAATGGTACTTTTGATAGTATTTCATTCATACAATATATTTTTAAATATTAGGAGTAGTTTTATAAATTACTAATTAGTGTTTTAATTGTTTTCGAAAAAGCGAAAAAAAATCTATATTTTGATATCGATAAATATGCTTGAACATCGATAATATCGATACTGCTGGCCCATCATTATAAATAAATTTTATCGAAATTAAATAATAACGAATTTTGTCTGACGAAACTACATAAAATAATATGTGTCGAATCTGTCCAGGTCCTTTGTGACGTCGATTATTTACTTTTCTCCTTCCATAATGTGGCAATCAATTGTACTCCAGTAACCGTGCATCCCTACCAGTAGTTGTCTATGCCAATAGTACCAGTCGTACCAGTTGTATCAAGTTGTATGACCAGTTGCTATGTTTAGTGTTGTGTGATTCCGTGCGGTTCTGCGTTATGAGCACAGAACACTAAACATTATGGCCTATGGTTATGACCAGTTGGACGAGAACGCGTATGCTCATTATATACATACATTTTATCTTACAAAAACGAAGAATAGAACTTATCTACAAAAGGGTGCTATTCCCAGTTTAAGCTTTTCAAATTCGGTATGAATATTATATTTTTAATTATTTACAATTAAAGACAATTTATATTTTAGAAAAGAGATGCAGACATATGCCCCGACAATGAAGACGAAACAATGAGAAAAAGAATGAAACTTATTCGAGAAATACATAATTATGCGTAAGAAATCAGAACCTCATGTCAGGTAATATACAGTAATTACAATTTGATTGTAGCATAACTGTCGATGTAAATAAAAGTATTAAAAAGAATAAAATATTTCACTAATAAGGAAAAAGAAAATGAGAAATCTGTCGCGACGTATAAGAAGAATGAAGAAACAAATAAAGAATTTAAAAAGTTTAGTAACAGATTTGAACAAACACAACTTGATTTCGGATTCGGCCTCAGCATATAGAACAGTCATTTGAATATGTACTCAAAAATGTCCTTCAACGATTTTTAATGACTTTAAATAAGAAAGGGAGTACTCAGTATCCAAAAGAATTAATTTCTTTTGCACAAGAGCGTTGCATTTTTACTCTCCAAAAGGGTACGATTATGTGAGAAATACATTTAATTTAGCTCTTCCCGTTCCATCGACTTTTAAGAACGTATACGATTGTTATCCAAGATACTGCGAGACAAGCTTTAACGCTTTAGAAGAAAAAGTCAAAGTATCCAGGAATAATAATCGGGAGTTATATTGTTCATTGATGCTCGATGAGAGTACTAAAAAACAAATTGTGACTGATGGAGTTATGGTAATATTGGATCCCGAGTAGAAAGTTTCGAACATGAAGCAGTTTCCGAAGTGTTGGTTTTACTGAATGTATGTCATACAGCTCAATGGAAGATTCCAGTAGCGTATTTTTTGATAAAGTCCTTGAGTGGCGAAGAAAAAGCAAATATAGTGCAAGAATGTTTAACAAGATTAATTGATATCGATGTGAAGATTCTATCCTTAACTTGTGATGGTCCTGCGCCACATTTAACAATGGCAAAACACTTGGGATATGTAATTACTGCTGAAAATATTCAAACTCGTTTCCGGCATCCTAGGGACAAAACTACAATATTTATTTCTTATTAGATGTTTGCCACATGTTAAAGCTGTTGTGGACACTTTTGGCAAACGCAGGTGTGATTATTGACATAAAGGGCACACAAATAAAATGGGACTATATTGTTAAACTTCATAAATTACAAGAACAAGAAGGTCTAACGTTTGCCAACAAATTAACAGCTAATCATATTGTTTGGAAAGAGCAACAAATGAAAGTGAGTTACTCTATAAATAAATGTATGGGGATAAAATTTAAAAATTTTGTTATTGCAGGTCAGATTGGCAGCTCCAGTATTCAGCTCCAGTGTATGTGATGCATTACAATTTCTAGAAGAAAAACGTTTTGCGGGATTGGAAGGTATAGGTGCTACAATAGAGTTCGTTCACAAAATCGATAAACTATTTGAATTATTAAATTCACGTTCACTATTTGTTAAGGGCTACAAATGACCAATAAAAATGAAGGTACTTGGAAGCATTTTTTGATGGATACGGTGGAATATTTGCAGTCTTTGAGAACCAGTGACGGATAATTACTACTCCATAGTAGCAGGAAAACTGGCATATCAGCACTAAGTGCTTTGGGAATGTACGAAGATTATGTTGAAAATGGTAATTTGAAATATTTATTAACATACAAATGCAGCCAAGATCACATGGAAATATTCTTCTGTACTATACGGTAAGATTTTACGACGTTTTTTAATTGAGAAGACGACTCTTTATTATCAAATCACCGTCTTTATTAGGTCGAGAAACAGATGGAATAATAATACTTCTGTACTACAGTTTGCGAGAAGCTTTAATAAACTAATCCTACATGCAAATGTTAAAGGATTGGGTGGTAATTGCCAAGTTTTGTTGGACAGTACGACGATTTTATCAGTTGGAATGGCGAATGTGAGCGTTCACTGAAAATATGGATTAAATGTTGAGGAAATGAAACTTATCGAACACGATTATTGTACTTTTTATATATCACTGAATGAATAGGTACTGTTATCAAATGCATGTCCGGTTATTTCGAGGTCATTAGTATACAACGCTAGTGGCATCTAATTGTAGCCCTAACGTGATGATTTTCAATAATTTTAACCAAATTATGAAGATTTTAATTAAAAAACTTTTGTCCATAGTTAAACTCGTAATCGAATGCTATGTGTTTATATTATTGTCACCACCATTATTTTAGGAAAAATTATTGTAGCTCTAGTTTGGGAGTGGTTCAAAAGTTGGTGCATTTGACCTACGAAAAGGTGGCAAATGTTTGTGCAAAACTTTGCTTTGTTTGTGTTTTTTTAGGGAATTTATAAAATTTTCGTTTAAAAATGGATGAGCAAAGTAAAACAAACATTCGTGATTATTTGTTATTAAAAAGCGATCATTTTAGAGTTGTTGAGACGTAGAAAGAAGGCGTTAAAGGAGAACAACGAAGCCTCACTTGTAACCGTGTGTACAGATTTAGCAAACTTATATGTAGAGGAAGGCCGGTACGATTTTGCAATAGAAGAGTATGAAATGATCTCGAAAATACACCAAAAACAAAACAAGTTATTAGATTATGGTATTGTGAACCGCGGCATTGGTGAGGCTTATTTGGAGCTCCGACAATTCGACAAAGCCATCCATCATCAAAAAATCTATTTAGGTGCTGCTATAACACGAATTGATTGCCGATAAATAATTTGGTATTTTCCAGAAATCGCCAGTCAGTTAGGGAATAAAGTAGAGGAACCACGTGCCTTGGCCACAATCGGCTATCTCTATCTCACTAGTTTTCTGGGAGGTGATAAGGATACTAGAAATCTAGACATTGCCCATGAGTTTTTTACGAAAAGTTGGACAATTTGCGAGAAGTATTTTGTACAATTTCATTGATTCATCACCTAATTTCATTTGTTAATTTTATAGTTTAGAAGGTGAAATTAGCAGGTTTGAACACGCCGATATGTCGGCGAGATTACTATCGAATTTAGGTCTGATGCAGTATTGTCGCGGTAAACTACAAGAAGCGTTAGAATTGATTAATAAATCGATAAATTTGTGTAAAATACACGATTTATACGAACAACTCTTAAGAGGATATGTTGTCTTGGCGTCCCTATTGGAGAAACAAAATGATACACGATCGGCATTGTTGCAGTACAATTTAGCAATCGAAACTGCCAGTAATTCACTATTATCTATAATTGAACGTTTATAATCGATCTGATTTCCAGAGAAATTAAAAACTAAGCCGAATCTACTGACCGGAGTCCTGTCGAGTAAAGCTGAAGCTCTAATAAGGCTTGGCGATTTTCAAGGTGCTAAAAGCACTCTGTTGAAGGCCTACAAAATCAAGTTGCCCAATAATAAAGAGCACGAATTAATCGAACGTAATTTGAAGGCGGCAGCCTCAATTTGTTACAATGAAGATAAATTATTAACGACCAAAGATACGGAATATAAAGTATTGAAAGGTTTGTACGAAAAGATCGGTGATGCTTGTTGCGAATTGAAAAGCTACAAAAAAGCGCTTGATTATTATAAGAAAATGTTGGAGGCAGCCATTGAAGCCGATCTACCAACACCCGAATTGGCATCCTGTTATTACAGTTTAGGTGAAACACATAAAGATCTCGGGCAATATAATGAAGCTGTCAATTATTTTCAAGTTGAATTGGATTTATATAAAGATCAATTGGTCGACTATTTGAATACAATTTGTGAAATTATCGATATAAAGGAAAAGAATTTGAATTGTCCGATTGACGAGATCTTGAAGTTGTACGAATGTGCCATTGAACGTTGCCGCAACGATCAGAATCAACATGAAGAAGGACGTATGGTGAAACGTTGTATTATCTATTTGAATCGTAATAAACAATTTGATAAAATCGAAAAATATCAACAACAATTAAACGAACTGAATTATGTTAGTTCGGATAGTGAAGGTGAAAATTCGGATACACGACCGGTTACGACGGCCGGTGAAGATATCGATATTGATGACATAACAGGTGTTTACCGATTACACTTATCCCTCGATTTACACGGTTTCTAATATAAATCGAGGAATATGTGTGTTTGAAATTTCTTCGTTTATAATTCGATTGATTTCAGATCTTTCCGAAAGTAGTGACAGTGAACAACCGCAGCGAGTTAAACGCCGTTCAAAAACGTTTACAATTAAACGTAATGCCAAAGGGGAAACTCAATTACATTCAGCTTGTATTAAAGGTAAACTCGATATTGTTCGGCTGTTGTTGAAAAAAGGCCATCCGGTTAATGTACGCGACAATTTCGGATGGTTACCATTACACGAGGCCTGCAATTGGGGCCATTTAGATATTGTTGAATTACTGTTAAGTAATGGTGCTACAATTAACGATCGTGGCGGCACAGATTGCGGTGGCATCACACCATTACACGATGCTGCATCCAATGGACATTTAGAAATTGTTGAATTCCTCCTAAATAACGGTGCTAATGCGATCGCGAAGACTGATGATGGTGAGACTGTTGCGGATTTATTAGAAATTTGGCATAAGGACGCACAATTAAATCAACAAACCGAATCGTTGTATCAAACGATAATAAAACGACTTCATTTAGCTTTAGAAAAATCCGGAAATGTAGACAAACAAATAGTTGTTAATGCGGAAATATCACCGGAAGTATATTCGGGTGATTTGAGGAGGTGTAAAAGTATTGGTTTAGATGATCCGGCAAATACGCAAAGTACATCGAAAATCACCAGCGATTATCAGAATGTTATTGAAAGTTTAAAAAATATCCCAAATACCAGTCAGGCGATGAAAAAAACGGACATCAAAAGACCTGCAGTAATACCCCACGATGATGATGTTGATGATGATTGGTTGGATGATGATAATGGGAAATCGCCAAAGAAACGCCGTACAAATTCACCTGCATTTTCTAGAAGATCGTTAATTAGTGATAATGAATTGATACCACTATCAGATGATGAAACTTCCCAAGAAAATCCATCATTATCTGAGATCAATACACATTATTTACTACGAAGTAAAAAATCGCAATCATTGATCGATGCTGGTTCTAATTATATGAAAGCATCTCCGTTAAAAACACAGAATTGCGCAATCAATCCGCCTAGAAAACGTAAACAACAAACGAAACTAACCAGTTCTGGTCGTACAAGAACGTTTGAAGAAGCCGATTCTACTATATCACTAAAACCAAAAAAATCACCAATCACAAGAAACCAATCTAGTGATAGTGTTGGTATCGAACCGACTCTATCCATTGATGTTAGAATTAATGGGAAATTGTATCGGGTCCCGATTTTGTTGTCACAAGTCAATACACAAACTATTAGATGGCTAGCAGAAGAAGCTGCAAATCGATTTGCCAAGTAATCATAGCGTAATCTTTTATTGATTGCAGTTTTAATTGATTTTGAATTCATTCATTTAGGAAAGAACACATGAAACCAACATTGGAATTGGAGACGAAAGATGGGGCCGTATTAGGCGACGATGATATGATCAGCTCGTTATTCCCAATGGGGGCGACGCAAGCGGAGACAATCGAAGGAAGAATAGTTAAATGGAATATTGCGCCATTAGCGAAACGTTACACGGATATTTGTAACGATATGAATATCGGTAAGTAGTGCTTTTTTAATACGAAAATATACTGGTTTGCTCACCAAACGCGGAACGTGTAGAACAAACAAATGTTCCGCATATTTCGAGCATCACTGTACATTGTCGATTGAAATTCCAGTGGCCGATCGCGAAATTTGCGACTTAATGGAGACGTTATCATTGAATTTGAATTTATCTAATAGAGGCTTGATAAATACAATATTAACGCCGTTATGTAAAGCATTAAATCATCAATCCAACTTGATCGAATTGAATCTGTCTGGTAATTATTTAAGCAAAGAAATTGTCCAGTATTTATCATCGAGTTTAACAACATTACAAAATCTAATTAAATTGAATCTAAATTGTACCGGCTTCACAACCGACTTCTTACAAATCTTGTCAAATAGTTTCAGTGATAATAATTGTAAATTAACTTATTTAGATTTAAGTGATAATCATCTAAATGATGAGAGTTTCCAATTTTTGGTTAAAATCACAAAAGTGTGTAAATTGAAATATTTAAATCTATCATCGAATTGTTTCACACAAAATCTATTCAATTATTCACACAATAGAAACGTTTATTTGGATATTGATAATTTAGAAGAACTAAATTTGAGTTGCAATCAATTAAATAATGCTACAGTATTAAAAATTGTGTCATGGTTGAATGGTGCTATTTTAAAAAGTTTCGATTTATCTTGGAATACATTAGAGACTGGTATTTTGAAAGAAATTATCCAAACTTTTGGCAACGGTGCAGAACGGTTTGGTTTAGAAATATTGAAATTGTCGAATTGTCACATAGAAGATGATGAAATTTTCGACCTATTACGGTGAAATTTAGTCAAATATTGTGTCATGATTGTGGATAAATTTTAATTTATTTGCAGATTTACTGATAATTTGATTGAGTTGAATTTGTCGAATAATTCAGGATTAACTAGCATTTCGTTGAAGAAACTGCTCGAAAATGACAAAATAATTAATTTGAATGTCTTGAATTGTTGTAATCTTATGAAATATATGGATTTTGATTTTATAGAAATTGGTCAAAATTATCGACAATTACAAATAAGTTTAGACTGTGATGAAGATTTTGTTGAATGTAGCTTATTGATAAATCAATGGAAACATAAATTTACCAATAGTGCTGTTGTTGAGCAGGGTCCACATTTTTTATCGTTAACAGTAGTCTAAACATTTTTCTATTTTCTACTTTTACAAAATAAACGTTTATAAAGTTTTAAGTCTAGCAATTTTTTCAAACGCAGACGATCGGAGCATCTTTAAAGGTTGTGTCCACGAAGGGCTCAAAATTTTGATGGGTGTGGTGGAAAATTTCCCTAAATTTCGCGGACACAGAGAAACAGTTTAGTTGTAGCACGATTTTTATGGAGTACATTTACAGGCCAGATGCCGAGTCCAATGAAACCGGTTCCCAGGGACAATTGCATGTTATAAACCGTTTCATGTAAGAAAAGAGGAGAGATAACGCATAAAATAGTCTCTTCTCTCACCAACTCACTTCACTGATTTTCTAAAAAAATTTCAATTTAGCATTTTTCTGATGACTTGAATCGTCTACAATTGTTTTTGCACAAATTATTGGTTTTATTGTTTGTTGCAAAATTTTGATGGCCCCTATGTCCTATGCTAATTTGTATTCTGTGTTTACAATTATATTTGTTTAATACATTCGTATTATCAAAGTTTTAAAAACATATGAAATATACAACGCAAACATGGTTATCTTATCAGGGTTATAATATTTTTATGCACATATATAAAATAAATTTTACATAAAATATACGCCTGAGTTATTAATTACTATTACACTGTTTTAAAAGTTACAACAATGTGGAAATTTTTATTATTATTTACATTGATTATAATTAGTGTTGCCGCTCAAAGTAATGATAATGAAAATCCATTCTCAATAGATGGTAAGTTATCTCTTTTGCGCTTGAATTTACATAAAACATATGTTTGTGTACAGATTGTACAAAAGATGTCGAAGAAGGTCCAATAATTTGTCTGGCAGCATTTCGTCGTTTCAATTGGAATCATGTGAAACAGAAATGTGAAGAGGTGATCTACGGTGGCTGCCATCCAACCAATAATAATTTCCTAACAATGGAATTGTGTGAACAAACAGCTGAGCCGATTTGTAAAACGATCAACAACACCTTATAACGAATCCGAATTTGGGACACAAACATCACCATTATTAATCGTTGTGTATTTATTTTATTATTGGTGCACGTTTTTTCAATAAATATTTTTGAATAGCTAAATTAGTGATTGAAAGGACTCAACTCACCCGACAGGTAGGGGCAAAAATTGGACATACAGGATTCCGATGAAACTTCCCCACAAGCTGGGAATAAAAACATAAAATCCGGTGTAAATGATTTAAATTGTATTTTACAAAATATGTAAATATCAGTACTAACATTGTTTTAAAATAAATTTTGACTGACACTCGAATTAACAAACAATACACCCCATTGTGGAGCGATTCTTATTAAGACGCTAGAGTAGAATCTTACAAATTACGAAGAGAAAAAACTTTATCACAATATCATCTTTTGATAACTTACAACAATAAAAATTTTAAAATACTATTGCACTTAATAACGAGAATACGTAATTGTTTGATCTTTGTTTTTACCAAATATCAAAAGTACCAGTGGTTTCATTAATTTTATCGATGGCACTTTTCGGATCTGGAGCAAACGAACTCCATACAGTCTTTTTACAATTATCTAATTCTACATTACAATAATTTAATTGTCCACGAATTACACAAACACTATCGATTTTATAAAATTGTTCAAACAATCCATCAATCCAATTGTGCAAATCATTACCGATTCTCATTGAATTATTAACACGTTCTATATGACTAATCGAATTAATATCATTTAGAAATTTCTTATAATCGCTATTAATCTCGATATTTCTTGAATAAATCGTTCCACCGTTAATTAAACGCGCCTCTTTAACTGTTATCGAGTTACCATTAAAAAACTCTAAAGGTATTATAAGGAATTTTAGATCAATTAGAGGTGTATCTTTGGAAATTAATTTCACCGTCCAAATACCGGGTAAATGTGGTTGTTTTAATGTTGGTTTCGAGAAACCAATTAATTGATTCTCATCGATTATAATTTCAGTGATATCAACCAATAAACCGGTAGGATCGATCCATAAACATGTTAAATTCAAATTTGTATTCGTGAAACGATAGATGAGAACAAAATCATTGTACGGTGATAAGATACGATGGAAATTCCTAGAGATTTGTTCTTTTTGATCATAATCACTACTCACTGATACATCTTCAAGACGATCTAATAGACTTGATGTTGTTAGAAATGTAATTTTATTTAATGGTTTAAATGATAATTCCAAATCAATCATTGAATCGATTTGGAAATGTACTAAAGTCGATTTGTATACATCTTGTGAATGATATGAGGTTATTTCTAATAATTTCAATAGATTTATCGTACAATTTGTTAGAGTTCGTGTCCATAATCGTACCGATGCGGTTGTTGCAGTTTTAACACCATCATCGATCTTTGGTGATATATCCGAATAGTGGTAGAGATTTTGCCAGTACGAATGGATATTTCGTACCTTTTTCGATGGCCGTTCCAGACCGTACAACCACAATTCTAATTTATAGATAATTGCTTGATTGATGATCGGTTCGAATTTTCGTGCAAAATACAATTGTCGTGATTGTGTTGTTTGTAAACGTAACCAATCATCTGGACGAAAATCATTTGGACTACAACCACACCAATCGACAACATGTTTATATTGACATTTACAACCTAATTTCCTTTTCCAATTCGTTACATGTAAATTATTATCAATATATGTATCACAGTATTTTGAATTTCTTAATACCGTATGAAAGAACGATTCAGCTGGTAATAATGTATAATTAAATACTTTTAATAAACCATCAATTAAATCGTCACGTTGATTTATTAGATAATTAATAAATTTATATGATAATGCTATCCAATCACTACCACCATCGATTTGTATACCATTTGGTAATTGTCGATCTGATACACGCCACATACGATATTCGCATTCAATAAATGTTTTATCTAAACCTTGTTTTTGTAGGAAACGTTGTGTATCACGTCCGTGCGATTTAACAAAATTACGATCTTTATTGATTGTTAAGAAATTCTCTAATGATTTAATTGTTTTCACTGGATAATCGGATTCACTTAAATTCAATAGAAAATCCCATTTCCAATCGGACATTTCTAATAATTCCGACATACAACTTAAGAGCATCTGTAATAATGAGGCACCACCCCAAATTGTTGCGAAACGACGCCGTGTCAAACGGATATTTGTAAAACGTTTCTCTAATGGTAGTAATTCTCGAAATAAATAATCTTCTCGCTTTAAAAGAAAGATTTATTAATTATAAATAGTTTAAGAGTAATGTAGAAATTGATTTACCACATCAATATGGATGTAATAATAATGATTACGATGGTATAAGATTTTTAATAATCGTTTAATTTGACGTAGAGCTCGACCGTTTAATGTTAACAAAAATACGATTCTGGCTGGTTCTTCATCGATAATTGACGAATCGGTGTTTGCAATTTGTGGTACGAATTCTAAAATTCATTCCAAATTTATTTTATTATAAATATAAAATAAACAATAAGAAATTTTCAATAGATCACAGACAAATCAAAGAATTTGCAATAAAATAGGCAATTCCACAAATGAGTACTAAAAAGCGGCACATGAACGTTTAAGAGACCAAGCGGTAGACAATATGACAATAAATGTTGGACGCTTGATAAAATCAGTTTTATATTACGAACGTAATCTATGATCTCCTTGAATTTTTATTATTGATAATCACGAATTTAAGTTTCTCATAAAAACCTTCTTTAGCACCAAACAGACTCCCGATATCAAGCACTCCAACTGATGCCAATACTGGCAAAGAGTTGATGCGAAAGCGACAAAATAGAAGTAAACAAAGAATATTAGAAAATCAGCTAAATGAACCCATCTTTTCGCTAGTGATGAATTGAGGCTAAAGATTCTATAAAACAACACATCGCTACTTCACTAAGGGACTGTTACGCTTTGCGTTCAGCGTTACTCGTGGCTTTGCTCGCAGTTTAGCCTTAGCCTCAAGTATAAAATGGATGGAGTGTATAATTCAATTAAAATGATTCTTACTTCGTATTCCAGTTTGGTAAACATTAATAGTATAATAGCCGCCACAAGTAGCTCGATTATCTCCTGGACATTTCATATTGCATGATGAGTCTGGTAGTTTAGATATAGACGACGGTTCGTCATTACCACAGAAGCATTCATGCCTAAAAAATTATATTACATTTTAGTCTTTTAATTATTAACCACATCAACTGCCACTGTGGAACTTATCAGAAAAATACTTGTTCTGGAGGGGCATAAATTTCATTACTTAAGGAGGTTTCTGGTCTAGAAATTTGAAAAAAATCGATTTTTTTTCTTCATATTTTCAAAGCTTAATCCTTTAAGAATGTGTATTTAAAAGGAGTTTTCAAAATTCAAATTGTTTTCGGAGATATAGCTGCTTTAGTAACGCGGCATCCGAAGCCGCTCGGCCGGAACGCGGAACTACGCCCTTTTCTCGAAACTATCTTTTTTAAAATGATACCCACGATTTCTCAAGTTCTACTGAACCAATTGACTCGAAATTTGGCGTGGGTCTTCTCTATACACTTATCTATCGTACTAACTATCCTCAGCCCCAAATTTGAATTTTTACTATTTTTTTAAAATTCGGAAAACTCAAAAAAAGTAGTACAAAAATTAGTTTTTTTCAGACAGCTGCCATTTTGTGGAAAAAAATTATTTTTCAACTTTTTTAGTTAGTACGATAGCGGCATTACTCTAGATTAATAATCTGTTTTTTTCTTTTTTCTCAAATTGCTAGGAGGGTTGGAATTGTGGTCACAGTCGCACGCTATTTTTTTGAGACCCCTCACTTCATCGGCCGATAACTTTTTGAGTTTTCAACTTTTTCACTTTTTTCTTATAATGTATTCTTGAAATATTAATAAATATGTGATAAAAAAATCCATATTAAAAATATTGTTTGCCTTTTTTTACGGCACTTCAAAAAGTACCTAAAATTCATGCCCCTGGACCAGAATAATGTGAAATTTCTCGTTTCTTGACTGTACTGGCAATCAACGTGTTATAGATATTAAAAATCAAATGAAATTTACCCATATTGGACGCCAGCATAAGGAAATCCAGATTGTAAACATAATTCTATACAATATTTGGGTGAATTTGTTTTCTTATTAACACCATAATAACCGCTCAACAAACGATAATTATTCTCATCTTTAAAACAACCCAATGATTTACCATATAATCTACCATCATTTGGACATTGACTTTTCAATTGTTTCGGATACAATTTACCATTCAATGATAAACATGTAAGATTTGCCAATAATTGTTTACAATATTGTGTTTTAGCACGATGTATTGCCGATATTGCTTCTTTACCATTTATTACACAATCAGGTTTGAAATTCAATTCATCTAAATTCAATACGAACGTTGTATTATCTTTACGATTCTTTTTATATGAACTGTGCGATGAAGTGTATTGCTGTTGTTGTTGTTGTTGTAATTGCCAATCATTTTGTGATAAATTCGCATTGATTTGGAAGAAATGAACAGCCAAAAATATTTGAAAAACTAAAATTATTAAACCAACTAAGAAGAAGATTTTGTACTTTTTCAACCATCTGCCATTTCCACTTCTTGTTGCAACCATTTCAATTAAATAATCACCAATTCGATTTCATAACTCCACATTCTTTTCTATTGCTTCTCGATTACACTATAAATTGATCAGAATAGATAAGAACAATCGTTATTATATCGATTGTTAAACAGCAATAATATATTTGATATCGAAAAGACTACAAAACTAACCTCAATGATGCAGTTGATTATTTTCAACAGATCGTATAGTGTTTTATAAGTGAACAATACATCTATTGCTATAAATATCGAAAACACATTGATCCAGTTTAAAAAAAAAATAGTTTTTCTACAATTTTAAATAAATTTAACGTAACTGCAATTGACACTATAGGGCGACATTGCTTGTATTTTAAAACTACTCGAACTGGCTCGAACTTGTTCGAACAGACAGCCCAAAAAAAAGCTACTCGAGAAAGGTATACTCCATCCAAAATTTAAATATAAAATTCCAACTGACAGAAATGTAACTAAAGTGAATTCATCGTCCAAAGCACGGAGTATAGATATAGGAGTCCGAACGTAATGTTAAAATTATGGCACGAATTTAGGGACAAAACTTTTGCCGGCAGAGCGCGCTACGATCGGCAGAGTACTCGTTATTCTCGTTGAGGACGATATAGTGATCGCCGGGACTTAGTAAATTTCGACTTATAAGCCATATGGTTGGGGTGCACAAAGAAAATTTTCTACCGTAATTTACATGAATAGCAACGGATAATTTACAACTCATACCAGATGCGGACAAAATTGCTATTCATAGAAATTACGGTAGAAAATTTTCTTTGTGCACCTCAACCATAAAGTAATTTGGCTTATAAGTCGAAATTTACTAAGTCCAGGCGACCACTATAACCACCACTATCGCGACCACTATCAGTACGCTACTGATCTTAGCGCCGCGAGTGACAGAAAAATGTACTATTCTCTGGGTTCATTTTTATGTACATAAATATCGTGAAAAAGCCTATACCGTTCGGACTCCTATATCTATACTCCGTGGTTAGCAACATGGAGTCTATATAAGGAGCACGAACTCCATGTATGCAAAGTTTTTCTAAAAATAAGAGGGCGCTAGTGTTCCATTTGCACCACTGATTTCAGCCAACTAGATGCCGAAATGTCAAATTTTTATTTTTTGTTTAATACACAAGTAATAAGGTTACGTTGCTAACTTCACGTATCAATATGCTACTATATTCAGAGCAGTGACAGAACCATCAACTTTATGGGAAAATTTTATAAAACATTTTTGTAGAGCATTTTGTTCTCTGTAACTTATCACTATAAAAGTTTTTGATATTTTTTACAGGTCGTAAGTTATTTGCAATAAATTGATTTCTTTTTAATTTCAGTAATACTGTTTTCGCATTTCACTATGAGTGAAATGCTTACTCAACCATTGTATTAGAAGTTAAATGGTAGCTGTTGGTATTTCAGTCAATTTTCTAGAGGAATTCAATATTTTAATGTTACCGTAAAGATTAGATCCATCATGTACAGTGCCATCAAAAAATTTCGGGCGTCAAGGACATCAAATTGTCAGTTAGTGTAGGACAGACTTTAATATTTTATATGTCAAAAAGTCATTAATTTTGACATTTAAAACGTTAATAACATATAGTAAATATATATTTATATATCTATAATCTTTGGTTAATAATAACAGTAATGGTTGGCCCAAATTAAACATTTTTAAACGTCAAAGAAACGCCGTCTAAAATTGTTTGATCGCACCTGTATGTATGAATATTGTTTTGAGATAAGTGAAATGCAGAAAAAGACAACTGCAGAAAAAATCGAGCCTACCAGCAACGACAGAAAGAAAATAATTTATTAATTGAATCTCACATAACTTAGCGGGAAGTTTCAGGGATGGCCTGCAGGGTCAACCGTTTTCCAGATTTTTTTCACTCCATATCACATCCTTAGAAGTGTCTAAATAATAAACATAAAAAACTCCTCCTACTGTGACCACACAATTGTTTTATCGTATGCCGTGAATAGGAGGAGACTTCCTCCCACTCTTTTTTAATGTACCTACTTGAATTAATTTATCGGTATATGTATATTAGATTTTGATTGAATATCAGAAATATGGCAACCTTGGGATCCCGTTCCTGTAAATAGTGACGGTTCTCCAGTAGTGTCTAAAGTTACAACATCTGTCAAAACCATCATAGACGGCACGAAGAACAACGAAGAAGTAACACGTCTGTAAAGTCCCAGCAGGAAAAGTATGTGAATTATGGAAGAAATATCAGGAATTTTGAAAACTCTCCAATTAGATAGTACAAAAATTGAAGAACCATCTTATGCCAATCCAACCGTATTTAAAGTAAGTTTTAATTAATTGAGATTGCATATAACCTCAAATTCTTGTAATCTTCTACAGAATCCCAATAAACTACCAATAACTCAGGTGTTTCTCACACGGATTGTTACAGAACTACGTAAAGACATCAATTTGGTAGGTTGCCAATGATTTTCTTTTAAAATATCGTTAATTTTCTATAAAATTCCAGGATAATTACAATGGAAGTAGTGGCGATATTGGGAGATATTTTGAACGGAAAGAAACAGTAATTCCGGCCTTAGTAATTAATTTTAATCTATTATCATTTTAAGCAATGTTAATTGAAATTTTTATCATTGCAGAATAAGTCGTGGTTGCCGAAATTCTGTCCAATCCATCCCTACGAACCGTACAATTTCGTCGATACCAAAGATGAGATAATTACGAGTAATCAGTTGTTTATAAAAACATTAAATTATTTGTTAAGCTGCAATTATCATCAGTTTTGGTGTTTAATATTGTTCGAGACACGGATTAGTTTATGTTTGTATAGTTTTCTATTGAATCCAATATTGCCACACCAATTGCAACATTTAAATCGTGATGAATTGGCAACGTTCGAAACAATTATTAAACAATTCTTATTGGTCTATCGGCGATTAATCACGTTCAAACAATCCGATGTGAGTATTGCATTCGATCCGATACAGGTCCAATTTAAGTGACGTTTATACAGGGTGTGTTTGATAAATGTGGCCGCTATTATTAATGGGGGAAATAATAAGTCACAACAACGTGTTTGGCACTAATAGTTGTCTCGTAATTGTTTTATATTCAAAGAAATTATTGCCAAAAGAATATTCTCGATTCATAAAATTATAAAGATCTTTTCCCATTTTTGTATGTTACATAGAACCGTGTTTACAGAAGATTTGTGTACTGCCACTTTTTTCCTCATCCTCTTTCCCCCTTTTTCTTCCTCACCCTTTCCACCTAGTGTTTCTTCTTCTAATTCTTCTCTCTCTCTCACACAGAATTTTCTCTTTCTCTAGTCGCTTCTCTCTGTCAAACGGATTCTTCGCCTTTTTTGTCACTTTGCGGTTTCGTTTCCTCTACTCTCTCACTATTTCTCTTCCTCGCTTATCGTCTCTTTCTCCAGCTTTGTCTTCTGCTATGGATGTTTTGTTTCCCTCTCTTTCTCATTGTTTTTGACTCTCTTCTGTCCTTCGACACTTCAAATTTTCTGACGCTAGTTGTCTTTCTGCATCGTTTCTTCTCAATCTTTCACACTAATGGTTAGATGCTCCCGTTTTTGCTTGGTTGTCGCTTCATCCTTTTTTCTTTCCTCATCTTTTTTCTCTCACATTCCTCATCCTTTTCTCAGAGTTGCCCTTCATTGTTCTCTTTGCGTTTCTCCTTTGCTCCTTTCTCTCACTGTTTCTTTTAATCTCTTATTTATTTCTGCCTCTTTCTTTGCTCTTGCTGTGCAGACTTTCCGAAAGTAGCTGTTTAGCATATCCTTCTTATTCTTCCTTGAATGTGTCTGTCTTTTCTTCTCACTCTGGCGGTTCTTCTACTCCACCATCTCACTCGTTCTATCTTGTTCTTTCTTTCTATCTCTGTCGTTGTACCTCCGTTACCTTGCTATTGCTTACGCTGTCTTCCACCCTTTCTCGAGGATTTTCCTTCGTTGTCTCTTTTTTAAATCTCGTCGTTGTTGCTTGTACTTTAACTTTTGTCACGTTTACGATTTCGCTGTTTCTTTTCAGTTTGTCAGTTAGTTCCATGTTCTCATTTTTTCTCTGTATCACCCTTTTTTTTTTCTTTTATCCCATCGTCTCCACATCTCGATGGTGTCTATCTATCAAATGAAAAGAGTATTTTTGGATTTCATGTATCGAGAACTCGATCAATCTTTATTGCCGACTTTAGAAAACACACCCTGTATGAGTCGAGTGTCGGTGGCAATTGTACCGATTGATTTCTTTATTTCTACAGGTCGAGTACATGCCAGAAGATCAGGGTTTAAAGTTCCTATTAGAAAGGAAATTAATTAATCTTCCAATTCTAGTAACATTAATCCTGTTGTACGAACAAATCGATTTAGAATTTGTTAATAGTTTAATTAGGATTTATCATAGGGAGGAATCGGTGATTTTCCATAAAGAAATTGAAGAGATCCTCAATCAAACATTAATGGTAACTAATAATTTTCAATTAATTATTATTTTTTTCAATACTAGCTGTTAAAGTCCTATTTTATCGACTAAAAATCCTATGGTAATCAATGGTAAAGTGTTTACTGTTGAGTAAACACTTTACAATCGAGCAACACTATAGCAACTAACAGCAAATAAACAAAAACAATTGCTAGTTGTTTAAAGAAATCCAATAGCAACCAACAACTATTGACAACTGTATGAATAATTGATGTCATAACTTATTAAAAAACAAAAAAATTAAATGAATTAAAAAGAGTTTTAAGAGCAAGAATTGAAAAAAATCTTGTACTGCAATCGATGGTAAAGTCCCTTTATCCACTCGCGGATTTGTCTCACTCGGCCTCCGGTCTCGTGAGCCAAACTTCTACTCGTGGATAAAGTATGACTTTACCGCCTTGTAGAGTAAATAACTACATAATTATATTTTTTATGATTTCTAGAATTTAGAAATGATAGGTGGTTATGTTTGTGGTTTTGAACCGGATACTGTGATAATACCAATAGCTATCGATGAGAAACCAACAGTATTTTCAATAAATTGGCTCTATACAATTATTAATTATTTAAAGAATACAGTGCTAACGTTAAATTGTTTATTAAAATATTATAAAACAACAGCGTATCGATTATCATTAGATAAAGGTATACCGTATAGACTGACTTATATGTATGAGAAGATTTTTACAAATATCTACGAATATATGGAGAATAGAGATGATCAATTCAACGATAATCAAAGACTGTTCAAATTAATTAATGAAGAAATTGCATTTAGTCGATCGATAATTATCGATATTTATAATGGTTTTGTATCGTATTGTTTAGATAGAGCCTTAAAATCAAGGTAAATTGTTGTATTGATATCAAAAACTCCATAAAGTAAATCCTTTCTAATACGGACACCCATGGGGACTCGGACAAAGTGTACGTACTAGGGAGGTCCTGGAAGTTGGAAATTCTATTTATAAGATTAGTAGGTATAATTTGTTTTATTCCTGACCGGCTAGCTGTTAAAGTGGAATACTATGATGTTTACTGTTTAATAAGGTCAATTTACAGGGGAACAGTAACTTAAGCAAGTCACTACATTTAGCCACTTGCATTGTGTAAACGTTTGATTTAGTACTAAAGACTGTAAAAACTTGCTTTAGTACTAAATCAAACGTTTACACAATTCAAGTAGCTAAATTTAGTTACTGTCCCCGTGTAAATTGACCTATAGTCACGTTCTGACGAATCAAAATAAACAACCGACTGCCGTAGACTGGGAAACACAGCAGGGTCAATTCTAAGTGTTTGAACAAGTCTTGTCTCTCTTCTTCAATACTGCCTAGGGAATCGTTTATTTATTTTGATTCGTTTGAATATGACTATTACACAGTGTTATCGTAAACATCATGGTACTTTACGCCTGACACGCCCCCTCTGACCAGTCACGAATAAAACAAACTATGTTAGCAAAAGCATTCGGATTAGATAGGTGTCCGTAAGTAGAGAATTCACAGTATTTTATGTAAAATAGGAGAATTTTTAATGTTTTTCTTGTTCATCGTTCAACGTAATTGAATGAAATTCACAGGAATGGACTATATAGTGAAACCTCTATATACGGACGCGTCTCTAATACGGACACTTTTGCCAACATACGTAAAAAATCTCATAAATAGCGGTTTCAAGTTCCCGAACCTCGCTAGTATGGACACCTACTATTTCGGGCACTTTTTCCTAGTCCCATGCGCGTACATATTAGAGAGGATTTACTGTATTTTTTGTTTAGACACAAGACTGTTTATTCAATTTTAAGTGAATTTTCTGAAGAAATGTAATAACTGCAAATTTTTTGAAACAAAAATAGTTCGGAAAAGCGAAATCAGTTTAGTCCACTTTTTTCCATTTTTCTCATCCCCTAATTCATATTAATTATAGACAATGACGGTCCTACGTTACAGCAAAGCTGGTAACTGCGTAGAGCGGCATAATTCCAGTCATAACTTTTTTTTTAAATTATTATCCGGAAAGGGGCGCCAGGAAAGCCTAGACTATAGCTCATGACTATAAAACGTAATATTTATATCCGTTCTTTAGAATTTGCCTTTCATTGACCTAAATGTTTTTTAATAAACTTTTTCCTCCGGAATTCAATTGAATTTTATCCAATTATGGAGACGATTATAGGAGAGAAACGAACAATTTGGGTCATTTGTTGATTTATCCATTTTTTCTTTTCTAAAAAACTAATTTTTCTACCAAATATTGCTTGAGAAAAACGAATATTGTCCTATAATTCTTGCAAGTGTCATTCGATTCTGTTGATTGTCACAACAAAGAAAACAGAGTCAAAAAATGCAATTTATATTGAGGCTAAGAAAACTAAATTTTTAACCCGTTTGAGATCAGCTTTTTTACTATTATTTCGTATACGTTTTCTAGAAAGTTTGTATTCAAATTATTTTTCTGAAAAATAGAATGCTGTAAGCCTTTTTGAGTTCCTGCTGCTTTATTTTGAAAGTCGCTTGTCTATTTGTTTTCATTTTTAGCCTACAATGGAACTGAATCGCGTTTCTGTTAGATCTAATTTTCCTTTGGTCCCATTATATATTCATCACGGGTTATTACGCCCAAAACAAGACACTGTACAGACTGCTTCAGCTCAAGCGCCCATATTTCGTAGGTTAAGAACGTAATCTAGGCTACCAAAGGTCCTTAAGTGCCCTACTTTAAGTTCTTAAGGGTTACATATAGTTATCTTAATAATTGAAGAAGCTGTGAAAGGAGGGTCTCTTCTTCTGAGACAGTCTGTTTATTGTAAATTTACAAATTTTCACTTACCTTAAATATTCAGATATAGCACTCTATTTGTAGCACTTTAGCACTTTCACTGACACTCACACATTAAAAAAAACCGATAAATTCTAGAGATTATAAGGTTTTTTTTGGTAGCTCTTAACACTGCAACAGCACGAAACAACTGATTAAAATATTTGTCAAAACAAGTTTACAAAAATTTGTTTTGTACGCTGTTATCTATTCGATTATTGGACATTGTTATATAATAACTAATCGAGAAACCATCGTAGAAATATTAAAAACAGAGCTTTAAACCGTTATTTTTTCGTTTCGCTTTTCGGTTTCGAAACGATACAATTTTTGGAAATTTTAGAAAACTGTTTTTTTTATTGAAGACATTTTCCCATTTTTTTTCTTTAAACTTGAGAAAATAACCGCATCTAAATCGTTGATGATTTCAGCGGCAATCCGGCAGCCCAGCAGGAAATCGTCGAGACCTACTTGAAACTCATGACAACAGCACTGGAAGACGAATACTTCATCACCGATTACAACCAGAAGTACGACATTGCCGGTCAGAACGAAATGTTCGTCAGTTGTACAGATTTGTATCCTTTTTTTTGTGTTCGAACTCATCTCAATATCAATTATAATTTGACACATTTCTTAACTGTGATTGCTAGAGACGAGACACGTAGCGATTACATTTTGAATTGTATTCAAAGTTATCGCCGACATAAACGTCTATGTGAGGCGTTGAATCGTGAACATCGCCAGAACACGTTGAAAAAATACAAAAATCTTTGTGTTGAAGAGAAACAACAAGATTTTGTTAGTTTACCATCAACATCCAAACAAATTACGGAGACTTATAATGGAAGTACGTCCAAACCGAATGATGAACATATCGAGAATCTAATCAAAATGGTGAATGATATGTTTCCACATTTGGGTGATGGTTTTATATTGCAATGTTTGGAACATTATAACTATCAACCGGATCAAGTGATTACGGCAATACTTGAAGAGAATCTACCGCCGCATTTGAACGATATTCCATTCGATACGATCCGAATACCGCCCGAGGAAGATGGCGATAAATTGGTAACTGTTTTGGAGTATCGCGGCAAGAAACCCAATTATGATGATGCTTTGAAATTATTGAATGATAAGAAGGATATGCGTGAAATTAAAACGTTCATCTTGGATGGAATGTTAGTATAAAATCAATACATATTGACGTCATTAGAAGATATCTTGCGTCTCTGTCTGGCTGAATAATTCGGATACAACAAACAGAGACGCAATGTATCTTCTGATGACGTCACAATATTAAAATTGTTGTCTGTTTTCAGTGAATTTACAAATGAGTATGATTTATACGATGATGAATACGATGACCGTTTGGATGAAGAAACCATCAAAGTGCCCGATTACGGTAACGAGGACGTTTTGAAGTACAATCCGAATCATGACGATGATGTTGTGAGTGATACGAGTTATTCCGAGAACGAGTACGATGAACAAGGTGCGGTGGTCGAAACGGGTAGGATGCGGGATAAGAGTAGAGATTTTTGTGAAGATCCGGCTGCGGTGCGGGCACGTCGTGAAGCTAAGCGTCAACAACATCATAAACCACAACAACAACAACAACAGCAGCAGCAACAACAACAGCAGCAACAACAACGTCAAAATCGTGATGTTGTCGGTAAACAAAAGGGACAAGGTCAAGATAATAATGTTCTGTTCAATCGTCACAAAAAGAGTGTTAATAAATCGTCACCGGCTAATCATAATAGGAAGAGTGGGGCGCAATGGAAGCGAAATAAGGGCATGTTGCCGTCTTAATGTGATTCTAGGTACATAGGAGTTAAGCTAATAAATGGTTATTGATTATTGTGTTTTTTCCTTTTGGACTTGATTCGATCCTCCAACAAGCTAAAGAATGCGCTAGAGTCTCCGAATTAGTAGCTTCTTTTAGGGTGAAGTCCTCTTAGATCACTTGGCAAAAAGTTTGGATTGGAGAGGACATCATTTTATAACTTGCATTCGTTATTGTACAAATCAAATCGTCATAAATTTTCTTGAGGGACTCATTTTCTCTCATGAACATATATCCTGTGCGGCTTTCTTTTATCGGCTTACAAAACTCTCAGTTACCTGAGTACCTATGCAAATCTCTCCCTTCTTCCAGCGGTAAGTTGTACCATTCGCCTTATTCGCTCCCTTGCTAGGCAGCCTTATACAGAACAGTCGGACTCATTTTGAAAGTTCCAGCTTCTGCAAATACTAATTCTGTAACGCAGAAAAAAGAGCAATGGCTCTGCCAAACGTCAGAGGCTTAGCACTAAAGTGAGACAATTATATGCTTGACCTGTAATCTCTAGTCTATTCCATGCCGCGCCGATATGGATGCAAGCGTGGGGAATAAAAGACTACCGAGACCGCATCGAAAGGGTAGGAAGAAGACTGGCAATAAGAGTAGTTAAAGCATATAAAACAGTTCACAGGGAATCGGCAATGGTGATAGCTGGAATCCCACCTATGCAGTTGTTGGCTGCAAAGAGGACAGAGAGATTTACGAGAATATCTGCAGAGGAGGCCAAAACGGACCTACTTATGCAGATGCGTGGTTACTGAAGAGCTATCGTGAATTGAACTTTAACCTAACACAGGTGTTGTCCGGCCACGGTGCGTTCAATTGCTTCAGGCACAAGATAGGCAAAGCAAGTTCCCCATCTTGCTTTTACTGCGACGAGTACGATGACGTAGAGCATACAGGCATTAAATGCGAGACATGGGAGGTAGAAAGGAAGGAAATAGCGTATTTGATTGGGTGCCCCCTGACGAAGCAACATTTGGTGGAAGAGATGTTGAAGTCTGAAGATAAATAATTATATAAATAAGATACTGAGCACCAAGACACAGCTAGAGAGAGAGAAATAGAAAGTCGATAGAATGAGATAGTCATACCTGTCCGGAAGTAACGCTTAAGAGTGGTCCTGGGCCAGGCATAGGAGATGAGGAAGAGTTTTAGTGGATAGGCTTTTCAAAGAGAGTCCCACACTCCCCTTGCAGCAGGAGCTATAAAGGGGTTTATAAAAGATTTCCCTTCCTCCCGCAAAAAAGTACTAATTCTGTGTCGTAAAAATAGCTTCCCATCAATTGCCAAAGGAACTATCTTCTCTAGATTTAAAGGCTTCAAAATTCCTCCGAAAGGAACTGAAGGCCTTCTTTATACTTTAGATGATAAGTATTGACAATTACAGCTTGGCCCAGGTCATACACAACACTCTTTATGATAAAAAAAGCTCTCAAAAAACAAATTTCTTAAAAAAAAGCAGAAGCCCCCCCGATCACCCTTATAGCCAGTTCGCCCTTGACTGTAGATTCGCAAAGCTTGCTTTCCCCTTAACGCTCTTTCTTAATTGTGGCCAAATTTGCTTTGTTCCATTCTGTAGGATAGACTGTCATTTTAAGCTTTTCGGACATATATCTTTTTTTTTGTATGACAGGAAACCTTTTATAGGCACCTGGCGTCGCCTGTTGACTACCAGATGGTGTCGGAGTCTCCACATTAAGTACGATACCGACTACAACCTCTCGTAATTCCAAGGTGCGAGTTCGTGACTCTTATTTCCTATGTTGGAACTGCGCGACTTTACTCGAGCCGGCTAGCGGTCCAAGCAGAGAGCAATTTTTGACCTCTTCTCTTGCCACCGATCTTCCGCTTTTCATCGATGTAGTGGAGGGCTTCTCGAACTAAGCAATTTGGATAATCGGAAATTGTAGAGAAGGCCTTGGGGGCAGTCTTAAGGAGATATCTCAAAGCGCCTGGTAATGCTTTCTACTCTCCAATCGTAACTCTCCACTTCTCTACTGCTCAGCCAATAGTGTTTCGCGTTTTTGTACATTAGCCTTCGAAAGATCGAGCTTTGTAAAGACAGGATAGCTCACCAGAAATCTGATATTCTTAAGCTACTTGTTTGTCACTCTTTGACACGTACATCCTCCTTTGCTTAAATGCTTCAGAGGGTGATTTACCCATTTTCACCTATTTTTGTGCTCACCAAACTCTTGATAGCACTCATCAACTATAACTCTTCTCTTATCGCATGTTCGCCCTTATTTTTGAAGAAGAGGAAATCTCTTAAAGGCAATTGTCCCTTATATTTTGGGCCTACTCATTAAAATCCCTCGTCATCTTCTCTCCGAGGCTCTAAAGCACTACTCCAGGCTGATGTGCAGATAAAGTTCTGTCCGCTTGAAGAAGCGTTGGATTCAAGACCTCCCACAGGAGATCCTGCTCTGTGACTTGACCTACGAAAGCTTGATTTTGCTACAGGTATGGAATAGGGCTAACAAGACACGCAATTTACGAACATTCGTCTATTTAAAGTCACAAATTACAAAACTCTTACAAAATCAAATATATACAACCTTAGAACCTAAAAAGAACTACAAAAAATAGAATATTTACATTAAAAAATGTTTTTAACACTGAAAAAAAAAAACGAAACATTACAACTAACACCACTCTCACAAATAATACACTGAGATCAGTCTTTCAATTTTCGATTACTTTGAACAATTACAAAAATCTAAGCATAAGTACTGGCTTATTTCTGATACAGAAGACAAATTAGTGACTAGGACAACAGAAATGTACAAAATTACAAAAACAAAAACAAAATCTTTCAAAAATCATGTCACAAATAGGTGGTGTACAACGTCTCAGTTATCACGCACCGTTACACCATCGTCACATTCCTACGCTTCTTATCACCGCTATTGACCGACGACATTGAGCCCTGCAAACTCGGATTGAACGGTACCATATTCTCGTTATTATTATTATTATTGTTGTTACGTTGCATCGTTTGATAGATCTGTTGTTGTGGTGGCGGCACCACCCCCGGATGTACACCGTAAATATTATAATTGACCGGATAACCGTTTGCATTGAATGCAGGCAATGGTGGTACCGGTGGTGGTACCATTTGTTGTTGATTCAACGACATATGATCGAGATTTTGGCCATTCAACGACATATGGTCCAATTGTTGATTGATCAGTAATTCCTGTTGATTGACATCGTCGAGATTCTCCATGGGACTGTGACGGCGTTCGTGTTCGTGTAATAATTGTGAAGCACTCCACGAATTATACGGACTCAATGGATGCCCATTACGGTTCAAGGTACTATTCGAGATGACACTCAAACCCGAATTTAAATCACGATGGATTAATTGTTGTTGTTGTTTCAATTCTTCAATTAATTGTTGTTCCTGTTGGTTAACCAACGAGTACCGTTTCTTTGTTTCTTCATCATAATCGTAACTGATCGGTACACCGATTGTGTGAGGATCGGGGATGTCTGTAGTGTAATTAGGTTGAGTTTGTGGGTGATTTTGGGGAGTACTCGGTACTATTGTGATTGTAGCATTCAATTTGTCACTTTTCATTGTTGTGGTTTGTTTCTTATCATTATCGCGATGATTGCGCCGTTTTAACACACAAAAATAACAATACAGTACCAACAGTACCACCAATAACAGAAAACCTATAGCAATCGGTAGTATCAATTCTAAACTCATCGATTTAACTGTAGTGGAATTCACCGGATCGATTCCGACGGTATTGGCGTTATTCGGCCAGAAAGTTTGTTCGTTGGTCGAGTACGTCGGTGGTATTGTTGGTGGTGGTGGTGGTGATGGTATAAAAACACGCACCCAATTCGACACCGGTCCGGAGTATTCCGATGTAAATTTCGGATATGCTTTTATTGCAAAATATAACGATTTATCGAATAGATCACGATTATCGGATAGATCGAGTGTGAATGTTGTCTCTGAACCGGGTGCTAATGGATGCGGTTGATTATTATCCCAAATAATTGCATTCGTTTCGAAACGATCAATTATATCGTTAATCGTGAAAGCGTAACGGATCTCGTAACGTGACACCGTATGTCCACCCATATCCGGTGATGTCCAAATCAAACGCGCCTTCATCTCATCAACGATCGGTTGTACACGTAAATCACCGATACGACCGGAACTGTAATGGCTGGCCGCCGAGATATCGTCCGGTGTTAATTGTAGAGTGATCTTCGGTAGAATCCGTTGGAATGGTGAGATGGGTGTAACGCCCGTTGATGATAACGATGATCCGCAACAGGCTCTACCGTCTACAAAAAAAAAAAAGTTTCAATTGGGAATTGAACTCGAATCAAACTAACTTACCGTCGATTTTCGCCGAATTTATCCACGTATAGGCGACATTCCCATTATCGGTGACTATTACTTCGAACGTATACAATCCAGGACCGGTTTCGGCAGCACTAAAGTACCGCGTATACACACCATCACCGCGCATTATATCCGGATCTCCACTACCCGTATCCAAAAGATCGAATTTATGTTTGTGCGGTAATGAACCGTTGATTTCTTGTTTGGCCACGATCACTTCAACTTTCGCATCCAACACCGGTAATTCACCGTATTTCACGGTAACCAATAGAATTAACGGTCCACCAGGTTGGTTGCGGTACGTCCGAAATCGCGTACGAACAATTGGCGAATCAATCGATAATGGTGTGGCGGTGACTTGTAGGAAATGCGGCTGGGGATTACCCGGATACGGTTCAACAGTATACGTCCATGTACCAGTTTCGGAGATATTCGCGGTCACACTGATCATTTTGAAATCGATCAAACGATCATTACGATCCGTATAGATCTGATGACTTGGACTGATCAATTTGATCGATTTGATTAGGGGCGTGATGGAGTTGTGGGTAAATAGGACGAATTTAGCTGGCTTCCCCATGTTTGCGTCCAACACAAAACTACCGGTAATCGAGTTGCGGCCATCGTCGACGATTTCGCGGCGGTGGATCTGCAATTAGAGAATTGTAAACCGAATCTTTAGCGAAACAAAATAACTCACCTCTATCGGTAGCTGGGATTCGCTGCCCGAATAGAAATGTCGCACAATATCGCTCAACACATTATTCAATTCGAAATAGGTCGTCAATAGACTACTTTCAATATTCAATTTCTGTTCGAAAACGGTGTAAGACACACCGTTCGTGTGATCTGAGAGATAATTTAACGGTTGATTACGCACAATTGTCGGATAATTAATTGTAGCAATTTTAACTTTTGCCTTCTTAATCTCGCCGAGTATCTTATCGATTTGTTGATTGCGATTCATACCGGCCGCTATCACTAGAATAATATTATTAGCCGGTTTCGCTCGATTGCGTTCATTCAACATATCCAAAGCGTCTTTGAGGGCACAATGTAAACAACCCGGTTGTACCGAATCGTTCGGTATATACGGTATTGATGAGTAGAATTTATCTTTATTACTATCTTCATTATTATTATTGTAGAGCGGCACAATATTTAGGACTCTTTTGGACGTATCCTCCGCTAACACCATACCGATTTCGGTATTTTTCGGTAGAGTATGCAACGACCAATACATCATGGCTCGTTTCAAATAACTCCAACTTTCCCGTTGGAGCATATCTTGGTTGTTCTCCAATACAACAACGTAACGTGTTAGATTCTGTTTTTTATAAATAATCTGTGGTGTAGTATCAGTAATTTGATTATGCACATTTCGATTATCATTCATTGATAGATTATTATTGTTAATAAAATCTGGATGGCTCATGATAACATCTAAAACGCTGCGTCGTTGACAGATCGAATTGTGTTTGGTTGGTGCGAACCGATCATGATTGCCATCATCACAAAACATGGAAACTGTCGGTGATTCAGCCGCAAACATTATTGAACTTCTTGCTTTCTCATCAATCATTTGGCTGGCATTGTAGGGAAGATCGCGATTCTCGCAGATACTGCAAATTAACATTATTAAACATTAATAATTATTTATTGTGTTGGATGGCACAGTCGGTAATTACCCGTTATCGTGTATCGGCAATTCTGAACATCCTGTAACTTTGGCATGTTTCAGTTCATCATCGTAGAAACATAACGGATAGATTGGATCGTTATAATAGCCTTGTTCTTCAAAAACACCATATCGATACTTTGCGAACTCTTTAACAAGACTACGTCCTAATGTATGGTCGCGTTTCATTAGTGCTTCATAGCCCAAATAGATTTGATCACCATTTTGGCCACAACCCAAACTCTGTTGGGTATAGAATCGGTGATGGCTGGCGCCTTGTGTAACAATTGTTAAATCTGGCAATTCACCAGAACCGGATATTATTGGTGATGTAGCGCACGATTCCGGCCATGATACCGGAAGTAGAACAGTTGTTGAACGTAAATAAGCACGGCTATCTAAGGCGGCGAACAGATACTGGGAGGCACTTGTAAGGGTTGTCTGCAACAAAGAAAATATATTTAGCAAAACAGGTGGCTGAGAGAAGCGCAATCGAATTCGCCACTTTCAGAATTCTTTTGAAGGTTGCCCCAAAATAGTGATTGAGCTTAATTGGTGACCTTCTCTTTGACTAGTACTTTTGCTACCATTTTGCTGCTATAGAAGAGAGATTTTGGCACGCAAGACAGGAAAGTTTTATCGCCCTAAATTAGAGTCAAATGCAAAAGGATTTGCACAATTATTGATTAAGAGAGCAACACTTTGGATATGTTTGAAAGTCACTGGACCGTCTCCAAAGGAAGAAAATTGGGGGCCTATCTGAAGGCAAAAGAGGCCAAAAACCAAGGGTCCCGAAAAGAATTCTCTGTACCTTATCCGGACGGATGATGAAAAATATAAGTGCTACAATAATCTGAAGCTCAAAAAATCATGGCTAAACCAATATTTATGCGTAGAAAGTCAAAACCAAGGGTGTTCAAGTCAAGGAAACGTTTGGCCAGATGCTGCACTACTACAGGAACCATTAGAAGCTGTTTTTTTGCAAATTTGTCCACAATTTAGCAAGAAAAAGACTTAAAACAGTTACTATTATTGCGGAGCTCAAAAGCTGATTTCCTACTGGCGAAGAAGGGCAAAAATAGCTTTTTCTAAGCTGCAACAACTCGAGACATCTCACTATTTCTTACCAAATTTGAAAAATATGGACTGCAAGTCGTTGCCGGGCCAGTGTGAACGCCTCATGCGACCGTATGTAAAATTCTAGTCAAGTCGCTTCGTTTCGACTGCAATGAACGAGCTTAATTGAAATTTGGAGAATTTTAATTAAAACCGTCCCTTTAATTACATCCAGACGATTCGGAATCAATTGTTGGCTTCATCAGCATATCAAAAGACTTGGAATTAAACGTCCCCACATTTCGAATACCCAAAGGGTGACTTTACCCTTCAATTTTTTGTTGAAATTGTTCTGTTTCTGCAGTCGGGTCACGATAAATGTAAATTAAACTCTTTATATGTGTGTGTGTTTTACTTGGCTAAGCCGTGAGAACTGAAGACGATATTTCGTGACTATTAAAACCGAACAACAACAACAACAACAATTTCTATATAGTTTGAAGTCGAAACCGTGTAAGAATCTCTTTTAGAAAAAGTTATAAATAAATACGTAACGAACGCTTGAACATTTTCGTAATTATTTGAAAGAAAACCAGCTATCTTCCAGCTACACACGCGGAGAATAAGAAGAAGACGACGTACGGTTAACCTTTCAATTTAATTTTTACATCATCAACAAACATCAACGTAATTATTAAAGGTCGAAGTTGGATTTCCTTTCTAATTCATCTTCATCCAAGTGTCACTATTTCCAATATTTCCATTTTAAACAACAACAATAGACGTACCGTTTCAATTCAATTAAATTCCTTTTAATTTTTCGAACAGAAAAATTGTGATTTCAGCCCAAAATATGCCGCATCATCACCGGTAATTCAACAGAATCGTATTATTATTATGATAGGCGCACATTAGTGTTTTCTTTCCTCGTTTTTTTCTTCTGGAATAAAAACAGACAAAAATGCTACGAATTGTTAATAGAGGAAGATTTGAAACGTGAGAACACTCCTTGGAGGAGAAGATTTTCATGTTTGGAGAGAAATGTTAACGTTTCACTTTTCGAAATGAAAGCGTAACTAATAAATCAAACCGCATCAATTTCTATTCATAAACAAATCAAAGATTGCATTACCATTCTATAATAGATTATATTATATAAAGATTGATGCCCTACATTTGGAATCGGTCAAAGGCGATTTATTGTGTTTTAACGGTAGTACGCGAGGTCGTAAATTATATAAAATAACGTTTAAATTGAATAGTTTTAATCTTTTCTTGATTGTAAGATTTTTATTGTTGTTTTGCTTCTTTTTTTTTGGTTTAGGCAAAAGCAAAACAACTTGGTGTTTTGAGAATTTTGAACTATGACCTGTTAAAAGATGTTGAATATTAACCATACACAACACAGCATCTTGACGGTAGATTAACGGTATTTTCGTTTTGATAATAGCTGACAATGGCAACAATAAAGTGTGTTTACTGGGTGCAAAAGGATATTTTACAATGATTCAGGTAGGTAATAATTTATAATCAAGAACTATTAAATAAGATGCAGTAAAGTGTAATAAGGTGACACGAATTGCAATTGGTTGACGTGACTAAATATGAATTAAGGAAGGAAGGAAGAATGGGTGGAAAGGAAGGGAGGAAGTGGGAGAAGAATTGAGGACAAAAGGACGAGGTTTGAGGAATGATCGAAGAGGAGACTGAGGAAGAAAGGAAGACAGAACAGAAAAGAAGGTAGAGGGGGCAAAATAAAAGGAATAAAAAAGAGAGAAAAGGAAGAAAAGAATAAACTAAGCAGGAAGGAACAAAGGAGGGAAGGGGTGCCAAATCAACTGCAATGAAAGATCAAAAGAAGAAAACCTTCTCCAAAATTCTACCAATGATACAAGAAAACATGAAGTAGTTTCATCTATTTTCCTAACTCACCAAACGACGAAAAAGCCTGAAGATAAAAAAGGAGGGATCCCCAAAATCAACGCCTAATGCAAAAAGATTTCTATAAACGCTAATTAATTCAACAACTATTAATAAATGTTTGAAAGGCACTGGAACGTGTCCAGAAGAAGAAGATTAGGAGTCCAGTTGTAGGCAAGAGAGGTCAAAAGCCGGTGCATCACAGATTTCGAAAAAACTCTGTATTTTATCCTCACGGATGATGAAAAATATAGGGCCTGCAATAATCAGAAGCTCAACAGATTTTGATACAGACCAAGCTAGGGAGAAAGGAAGGGGTGCCAAAGAACTGTAAGATACCGAAAGAAAAAAGACTTCTCTAAAATTCTATAGACGGTACAAAATAGGGAGTTTTTGCAACTACTTTCCTAACTCCCCAAATGACGAACAACAATTAAAGACTTTGGCCAACTATCTATGTTTATCATGAAACGATAAGATTACAGAAATGAGACAAATACATTTCGAGTGCAAAAGAGTCCTTTACAAAGGCAAAAACGTGCAAAGGGCAAATTGTAATTGATCGTCTTGGCTTTACTATCTTTTTTACTTTTGGAATAAGGAGGCAAGGTAGAAAACGTTCCAAGCCACAGCACGCACTACTTTAAGGATGATGTTTCTGAATGCGTTCATCTATGGCGTTGCTTATCAGATTAGTAAAAGCTTTTTTTATGGCATTTTTCGAGAAATAAAATTATTCAGGCATACAAAGGAAGTTTACCTGAAATGGCACAAAGTTTGGATCGCTCCTGAAAGTCATATAGAGAAGGATATCAAAAGAACAAAAATTGGGCAAAAAATAACGAGCTATCGTATCTATTTGGACAACTCCTCAAACGACAAGATAAAAAACAGTAGTCAAAAATCGATATTTAAGGGTGAAAAGTCTGTTTTTGCATTAAACAATGCACGAGTCGTTACAATGCCACAACAATAGCGGTAAGTGTGAATTTTAATCAAATCTTGGGTGCCTTTTGCATACGACAATCTTCTTGGCTCTTTTGCAAACAATACCACACCTATTCTATACGGTGACTTACAGGTATTTGTGGGGGTCAAAGAACTTGTCGCCAAACGTTTTCCTATAAAACTTTACGTTTAATTAAGTCGAATTTATTTTTTGAATAAACACAACATTAAATTTAATTAAAATTCACCGTAACACACCACATTTTTGTTTTTGGGTCCTATTTTAATTACTCGTATATATACTAAACCAAATTTGGCTTGACGGTTATAGTTAGACAAAACAAGTAATTAGAATTATTAAATCGAATTTTTGGACGATTAATTAGGCTGCATTTACATAACTTGTGTGGGCGTGTTTCTTTTCTGTATGTGTGTATTCACAGAAACACCCAAAACAGGAACAAAGAGAAACAAGGCCAGTTTCCTTCAAATATTGACAATACGAGTCAATATTAGTTTAAATGTGAAAATAAATTGGATTGTTGTAGGAAACGAAGTAATTTTAGATTGAAATCAAGAATTAACATTTTTCAATTTGAAATTATCGAAAGATCAACTGTCGACCACAACAGATGAATCGATGACCGCAAAGACTAATTCAATATTAGCCGCAAAGTTTTGTTGTTCACTCCATCTGCAATAAATCTTCATTCTTCTATTATTATTACTTTTTATCGAATTAAATATCGATTTGTGTTTAAATACAAGTAGTCAGAACCCACGCACAGATTCTGAACAATAATTTAATTAGCTACAAAGCTGCTAAGTTGACTCGAAAATTATGTAAATTTCTAATTAGTTTCGTGTTAGGTTTGCACCGTTGTAGAATCTGATGTTGCGCGATATTACCGCAAGAGGGCGTACACCGTAGATTGTTGGTCGCCGCCAAAATTGATTATAAATTGTAACAACAGCTGGAATAACAGCTGTTATCGGCGATTTTGTGGCAACAATAATTACCCACATTTACTATTTCGATCAAAAAACTGGTAGAGACTACCGTCCAAACACTTAAGATATCGTTTTACGTGACAAAGACCAGAAGGGAAATACTGGAAGAACTCCAAGTGCTTGATGGACGTTTAAAAGATGTCACCAGTATCGGATTACTTTAAAACACTCCCTTTGTTGTTATTTAAGCGAAATTAATCGAATTAATGCACACTTGATTTGAAACAATTGCTGGTTGAATTTGTTTCTTGTATCAAAAATCGGTAAACAAGAAAATTTTAACGTTCCGAATTGTAAACGAAGAAAATAACCGTGGGATTGTTAAATTCACCTTGTTTGCCTCACCTATACCAACTTGCAGGTGTTAACTGATAAACAAACATTGAAAATGTTTAATTTTCAATTGTTGAAATCATCACGGTAGTCGTTAAAATGGAATTAACACGAACCATTTCGACTCTATCTATCTATCTGGTGATAAAAATAACGACCTAAATCACACGATTTTTCCATTTCTCGTATTGGTATTTCTCGAAGTCGATTCTGGTTTGACCCATCATTGATCTCACCCATAAACTACACGCAATTATGTAATCGGCAATAGAAGCATCTTTCTCTTGGATGCGGTATTGAAATTGTAAACGTGCATCACGATTTTACTATTTACTTTACTTGTTGTGTAAATAAAATTAATAAAATATTAATTAATTAACTATTTGATTATTGTTTTAATTTAATTAATTTCTAAGATTTTTGTGTGTTTGTGTGGAAAACTTGGCGTCCTTGTTGTGATTATTATGATTTAAGAAGATGCAAGAATTTTAATCGTCTATTGCGGAATTGAGATGACTTAAAGGTGGATTACGTCATTATTTTTATAGTAATCATAATAATAATAATAATAACTCGAAGATATTTTCCTGACCTTCGAGTAAACGTGATTAATTTTTGTGTTGTTTATAAAAAATTAATCATAATAATACAATCACTTTAATCGAAGATGTTTAAATGAGTTTCAGTGAATAAATTTATAATTTACAGTTGGTTTTTCTATAATGTTTCTTTCGAAAAAGTACAGTAATCGCCGTTTAATCGAGCCATTAGTTCAGCTTATATTTCGTGTGGTCTAACGACTTATAGATTTTTTGATGGCAGCTACTCAAATGTTTACAATCGGGAGATCAAAAAAGTGTCCAAGAAACGTGAAATTAAATGATTTTTTAGTCACATTTTGTAAAAATTTCCCGTTAAATTGTTAAATAATCCGAGATTAGTCCTTCAAATTGTTCTTGCTTCACGTGATTTACAATCAGGACCGGCCACAAGGAAGTGCAGAAGTACAGAAAACATATCTACATTTCTTTTTATATTTTGTTTTTTTTTTTGATAAAAAGTTTCTCGAAATTTTGGCTGCCTAAAATATCACTTGTATCGGGGCCCCTTTGTGGCGAAGATCGGCCCTGTTTATAAGGATATGTGTGTGTTTATCAGAATAAAGTTTGTCTGAAATTAACAATAGAAAAGAAAAAACTCCTTTTCTACCCAAAAAACTGAGTAGTCTCGCAAAATGGAGCGAAAAAAATTCCTGTCCGTTATTCTTGGTGTATTGTGTGAAAAACTGAATTCATGTGACTACTTCTTTCGATTGTTGCAACGATTCTTCGTTCGTTTTTGATCAGGGACGGACTGGTAATTGCAAAGCGGCCCGGGGTCGCCACAACAGCACCCCCTTTATATTAAGAAAAGGGTACCTAAGAAACGAAATTTCTACAAAAAGAGTAGCACCGGGCCTGATCATCCTTATGGATAATCCGTTCCTGCATTGGAGCTCCTCAGCTAATGCTTGTATATCAACAAAATATGCTCAGTTGAACGGAGAAAACTCAAAAAAAATAAATAGGTGAAAGGTAGAAAGCACGAGAGTCTTCCAAGTGAAGCTAATTCTAGTTGCGGCGAAGAAACTGGAGTCCAATTAGTTTGGATTTTGGGAAAATACTTTCGCCACCAAAAAAACTCCCAATTGACAAAACCCTTCAAAAGAAACAAGAAATAAGTTGAAAATGAACCAAAAACTCTTAAGCGACTTCTATCTGCTTAAATAAAGCTGAATGTGAGTCATGTTACCTCTTTCAGTTTTAGAATTATCTTGGTGGAGCTCCGCGTTTACTTGGTAAAAGAAGATCAAAAGGGAAGATAGAAAAAGTCCTAATTCTAGCTTAGATAACGAACTAAAATCATGCTGATCGGTATTAAAAAGTGTTCTTCACAGATAATAAAGTTGCCCTAAATATGCTGAAACCAAATCAAAAAATACTCATCCAACTTTAATCGTATTTTGCAGATCATTTTCCATGCAAATTGCAAAACTATCAATGAAACTGCCGAAAATGTAGGTTCGTACTCGAATCGGACGTAAATCACGTGGTTAATTCCTTTTCTCGCTGAAACGTAGCTCCGTTCAGTTGCCTCTCTTATTCGCTTCTCATGACACACTGGCTTAAAAGGAGTAAAATAAAAAAACAGACCAAAAGAAGAATTCAGGCAAAAAATGCTCTCGATTGGTAATAAAGGTTTCGGAAATATGTTAAAACCGAAGCAAAGCATGCGCAACCGACTCTAAGCATTATCTCGTATTAAATTAAATAATTGACTGTTCAAATAACACTACGCAAATGGCAGGTCTGCAGTCGAACTGAACGTAAGTCACGTGATTAATTCTTTCAACCATTAAAATGTTTGCATATCACGTGATTTACGACATCAAAGGAACTCTTTATCTACACGACTTTATCTGTAAATAACGCTTGATGGATATAGTAAGTAGAAAAAGGCGCCCAAATTGTAGTTCTGATAAAAAATCAAAATCCAATTATTTTAAATTTGGCAAAAACGCTTTCTCCACTACCGAAAAAAAACACAATTCTCTATAAATAAAGCGTTTCAAACATCCAGGCAAAAAACAAATCGAATTGAAACCGAAGCCACTTTGCCAAGAAAGCGTAACGGGCTCTTTATGACAAGCTTTACCCAAAAAAAAAGAGCAATTAAAATCAGAAATTAATCAGTTCAGTCTTGTGAATAACTTGCCAACAATAGTGTTCAAGAAACTAAAACATAAAATTCCAATTACAAATGATTTCAATCGAATTGTGTTTCATAATTGTGCATTGAAAACACGAATTACACTATTTACGATTTCGAAAACATCGACGATTTGTTGTCGCCGTTTTAATAAGCATGAAATTAACATAGTTGATGGTAAACAACAATCCGGACTTTAGTGGGATTTTCGATAAATCGAACAAAATCACTCGGCAATAGCGACAAATTCGATAATGCGAACTTTTCATGTTATCGCAGCAGTTCGACTGTATTTCTAATAAACAATTCGAGTAACGATAAGAATTTTATACAGAAGAATGCTTTTAAACGTTCAGTCGCGGTGCTTGACTGATAACTTATCTGGAATACACGGAAAAATATGTTAAAAGCGGGCTTTAATCAGGATGTTTTGTAGCAATAATGGGGGTATTGTGCGGCAATAAGAGCTCGCCAGGGGAGGTCTTGCCACAATAAAACGACTTCGATTTAATTGATTTAATTAATTTCGAAATAACAAAAAAAACTCCAATTGGTTGGTGCTTTTTGTGTTAGATCCATTATTACATTAGCCGAACAAAAGAACGAAATTTTATGTTATGCATGACTGTTTTTCCAATTGTTGATTTTCATGGAAGGCAAGCGGAAAAATTGTCGATGTGTTTTGTTTTAATAATAATAAAAACAAAAAAAATGTTTCATAATACGATCGAATTTAATTATTTTGAAAAAAATACAAAAACAAATAGCGGATTTATTGCAATAATCAACAATTTATTGTTCGCCTTCCAATCAACAATAAACAATAGCAATTTACCTCCAAATTGTCCAAAACAATTCGACAATCTTTAACTGGCACATCTTCAGCTATCTTAATGACGAAATCTTCATAGGCACCATTCTCCAATTCGAGACCACTCGCGGTAATTAGTAAAAATCCGAAAATTACAAATTTTGCCATATTCACTGGAAAATTCAGCAAATTTCCGTCATTACTCACACACACACACATTAACCGGAAAAACGCCACAAATTTATCGATCAAATACTATATTGCTTGGCAACAACAATAACAACAAATTGTCGAATTTTACGCTCCGTTAATTACTGGGCACCGCACACGTCCACTAGGTCCAACGGTTCGGTTTCAACTGGTGCGCGTATCCGCGTATTGAGTGACTACGAGAGGATCTTCACTACAACTCCCCCACTCTGGGATGCACTTTATGTGATGCATGCACACAGGTAAAGCACAGAGAATGTTTGTGTATATGATGAAGGAAGACTGATGATGAAGCCGGGTAAGCGTGGTAGCTGTATGGCCTTAGGGTGGATATTCAAAGGTGTCCCCACCACCGCTCGGACGCCGATGGACTATATTGGGCCCCTCCACGGTGCGGCTTAATTGCATATTAAAATTTTATGTTGTATTTTTGATTGTTTTTATTGTCAACAAGGTGAAATTTGATTGTTAATAATTAATAATAATGGATTGTTTGTGGTAGAATTGTTATTGTAATAGATTTAAGAAGGGTTATAAGGTCTCTCTTTTCATAGAGGAGAATTGATGATTTACACTGTAATTAGCACCTTTGTAAAACGTTGGATTCTCACGGTTCTTGGTGGTTTTATTATTCAACAATAAATAAACTCTCTACTGTGGCCGTTTAGCATTGAACTTGTCGAATAGTCAATATATCGATCAAATAAAACGATGTGAGTGATTACCAATTTGACTTATGCCTTGAACTTGGAGATTACTCTTTAGTTTCCAAACTTGGCATTTTTGAAGGAGACGCAAATAAAGCTGGATTTACTTTGCAAAAGTTTACAAACGATTTATCGTTATAATTCATGTCTCCCTAAGGCTCTAAATCTTGTCACGATTACTGAGCAACTTCAGTTGTGGATTAAGTTGCCTTAATTGAAACTCAATTCGGTTAGGTAACGGTTTGGGCTTCGATAAGGTTTTAATTGATGCCTTCCGAAAGCTCTAAAACGAATCCTTTATCTTCATTCTGTACTTTTCCGTATTTTGCAAATTGCGTTAGTCTAATCAAAGGCTAGCAAAATTTAGAATTTGATTCGCAAACAGTCAAAGTTCAATTGCAAGCGATTTATATTCAAAATTCATGCCTTCCCAGCATTCTATTTATTTATTCTCAATGACTGCTGAGCACTTTTAGATTTGATTATTGTTTGATGCCATCTTCGGTGTATTAATTAAATTAAAGTTTGTTGTTTGTTTTACCTTTAATTTACTTTTAGATTTACTATTTTTGTAGATTTAGCCGACTTTGCAAGCCATTTATGTCTTCTGGAAACTCGTAAAGTATTTAATAAGCAGTTACTGGTCTTCATCTAGCGTTTTTCTACTTTTCTCTTTTCTCAGATCAACCAAAATTTAGCAAAATGTTGAGCCGGTCGCAAAAGGCTCAATTTACTTTGTTTTCAATATTTATGCTTTCTCAAGGTTCTAAAGAGTTTTTATTTGGTTGATTTAACTTCGGTAATTGTTCAGTAACTTCAAACTTGTTATTTTTGTAGATTGAGTAGTCTTTTTGGAAGCTTTATTCGATTATATGAAGCTTTGGATTGCAAGCAATTCATCTGCATTTGTCTAGTTTTGCGGAAGCAGTCAATTTGACCGAAGGTTCGCAAAATGTTAACTTTGCTCAGCAACAAAAATTTTAATTGTAAACGATTTATGCTCTCCCCAAGGTTCTAAAGAGTTTGTTATTCTGTTTGTTCTGTTTATTTAGTTTCGGCAACTACTATGCTATTTCAAGCTTGCTATTTTTATAGACCTACCAGAGTTTACTGAAGCTCAATTCGGCTTGCAAACGATGTACGCCTGCTCAAAACGCCAATCGTGCTTATGGTTAATAGCCTTCATCTTGCATTCTTCTAGTTTTCGTAGGTCGACTCAGTCTGACCAAAAGTTTGGTCTGCAAAAGAACAAACTTAAATTGCAACGAATGATATGCAACATTAATGTTATTTTAAAACTTCAAAGAGTATTTATTAGATTTTTTTTTAACTTCGCCAACTGCTGCGCAACTTCAGACTTGCCATTTTTGAAGATCAAGCAGCATCTACTGCTCAATTCGGTTTGATAAAAATTCGCGTTTCAAGCAATTTATGCCTCAACGTTTCAAAAGTTTTTTAATAGACACTTACTAACTTTCCTCCTGTATTTCTCTGCTTCTTGCAGATTGACTCAACCTAACTAACGGCAAGCAAAATGTTGTCTTTGATGTCAAGATTAGTTCGGTTAGAAAAGGCTTTGGTTTGCAAGCGATTTATGCCTTCACAAAGTTCTAAAGCTTCATTCTGAATTTTGCCATTTTTTGCAGTCTGTCCAAAGGCTAGCAGAATATTGTGTTTGTTTGGTAGAAGGCCAAATTTAAATGAAGGTACATAAAATATCGATTTTACACCAGTTCTAGCTGGTTTATGCTTAGAAAAACATGATTTTTTCTACGTCGGTTGAAATTTCGAAAACTCATGATTTCAATTATAAGTGCCACATGACTTACGTCGGTCTTTAGCTTTATTTCGAACGCTTGATTGTGTAAAAGACGGAAGTTTAACAAAAACAAATCAAAATCTACCTTCGTAGAAAAAACATTTTTGTTTTCCTTTTGCTTATCCTTGTTTAGTTTTGCTTATATCTTATATAAACTAACCTATTACAATATTATCTTGATTACTATATCTATCAATGACTAACTAACGTAGGAGATTATAATTTTGTAAATAAACAACGATAATTCAATTGTTGTAGATAATTAACATTACCTAAACCTTGAAGAATGTTGTACGATTGCAAAAACATCAAACAACTTGTAATATCGATAAAAACCAAAACACATTTTTTTGCATATTGTACGAAACCTGATTAATGGCTAGCAAAACGTCGAATCTTGCCGGCAAAGACCAAACTTGTCTTCTAAACGATTTCTATTCAATATTTATATATCATCCTGCATTTTTCCATCTAAAACTCTTGAATATTCTAAATATTCTCCTGTCTATAGGACAACATTCTCTATTTTGCATGAAACGCGACATCTCCAAAGTTCCTGATTTATCGCCATTGTTATGCAAATCCTACCAATTCCCAAGGTGATCTATCAGAATTCTTTAGTTTTAGAAAACCAGTTGCATCCGACTGCATTTGTCGTTTGTACGACAGCAACTTTCACGAATTAAGTAATTTATTCGACCATCACAAGTTAATATGAACTGATTAACTCCCTCTCTCGCTCTCTCTATACCTATATAATTTTTATTTATTTATTGTTATTTACTATACTTCTAACAATAGAGAGTAGAGTGTAGTTCCGGTTGTGAAGATCAGGTATGATACAGTCAACCGGAAACAATTATCATGTATGGACACTAGTCTCGAAAATTGCCAATCTCATTACCATTCAATGCCATTTACAGTTCTCTGTCAATTGCAATCAACAACCTGTTGTTTATTAATTAATCAAACAAAACGGCTGATGAAGCCGAGAAGGGTGGAAACCATATGTCTTACCCCCCGGTGAGAGTTTAATAAGTGGAGGGTTGCTGAAAAATTTAATAAATATTAAATGTACGCGTGATTAGTTTTTTTTGTGTGTTGATTCTGTAATACATTCATAGATAGCTGGTATATATTCTCTATAGAATTCATGGAGACAGGGGGTGAGTTTTAGAAATTTTGCTACTTCAAGATTCCATTCGTAACAATGTTTATTCAGGGAATTTGATTCGATTGCATTGCGGGAGGTAGAAACGTGCACAAGACATGTGCCAAAAACATAAAATTTCATCACCCTCTATTTACACGACAAGAGTTGATTATTTTTTTAGTAAATTTTGAATTATGTTGATTTTATGAATCGAAAACGTGACCGAAAGTTGGCAAAATGTGGAATTTGGCCCACAAAAAGTCAAATTTAATTTATTTTCAACATTTATACCTTCTCAAGGCTCTAAAGTATTTGTATTTTGTTCGGAAATTGCTGAGTAACTTCAGGCTTGCTAATTTTACAAATTAGGCGGTCTTTATGGAAGCTCAGTTTGGTTTGCAAGCAACTTATACGTCTTCAACGATTCTAATCTTTTTTTCGCACACAAAGGTGAGCCAAATGTTGAGTTTGCTCGGCAAAAGTCGACATTTGTATTGCAAACAATTTATTCCCATAATTTGTACCTTGTCAAGGCTCAAGAATTTTTATATTGTTGATTTAATTGCGACAATTGCTAAGTAAGGTCAACGTTGCCATTTTTATAAATCAAGCGGTCTTTGTGGACGCTGAATTCGATTTGCAAACGACTTATACCTTCTCAAAGATTCTAAACTTTTTGACAAAGAGTAATTAACTTTCATCCTGCATCTGCCTACTTTTTACAGAGCCAAAGATGAACAAAATGTTGATTTTGCTCGGCAAAAGTCCAAATTTGAATTGAAGACGATTTATATGCCTTCTCGAGTTTTTATTTTGTTCATTTAATTTCGGCAACTGCTGAGTAACTTAAGACTTGCTATTTTTAAAGATTAAGCGGTCCTTATGTGAGCTGAATTCCGTTTTCAAGCGACTTATACCTTCAAAAAGATTCTAAGCTTTTTGACAAAGAGTAATTGACTTTCATCCTGCATTTGTCTACTTTTTGTACAGCCAAAGGTAAGCAAAATGTTGATTCTGCTTGGCAAAAGACGAAATTCGATATGCCAACGATTTATTCCCAAAATTAATGTTTTCTTAAGGCTCTAAAGAGTTTATTTTATTCATTTAATTGCGGTAATTGCTAAGTCACCTCAAGCTTGCCGTTTTTATAGATAGAGTGGTCTTCATGGAAGCTGCATTCGATTTATAAGCGACTTATACCTTCCAAAAGATTCTAAACTTTTTAACAAAGAGTAATTAACTTTCATTCTGCATTTGTGTACTTTTCGCAGAACCAAAGATTAGCAAATTGTTGACTTGCTCGGCAAAAGACCAAATTTGAATTGCATATAATTTATTTCCAAAATTTATACCTTCTTAAAACTTTAAAGGGTTTTTATTTTGTACATTTAATTTTGACAATTGCTGAGTAACTTCAGGCTTGTTTTTTATAGATTAAGCGGTCTTGATGGAAGCTGAATTCGGTTTTCATGCGACTTATACCTTCTCAAAGATTCTAAGCTTTTTATCAAAGAGTAATTAACTTTCATCCTGCAATTGTCTACTTTTTACAGAGCCAAAGGTTAGCAAAATGTGGATTCTACTTGGTAAAAGACCAAATTCAATTTGCCAACGATTTATTCTCAAAATTAATGCTTTTTCAAATCTCTAAAGAGTTTGTTTTATTCATTTCATTGCGGCAATTGCTAAGTCACCTCAAGTTTGCCATTTTGATAGAGCGAGTGGTCTTCATGGTAGCTGAATTTGGTTTATAAGCGACTCATACCTTCCAAACGATTCTAAGCTTTTTCGACAAAAAGTAATTAACTTTCATTCTGCATTTATGTACTTTTCGCAGAGCCAAAGGTTAACAAAACATTGACTTGCCAGGCAAAAGACCAAATTTCAATTGCAAACGATTTCAACGCTCTAACGAGTTTTTATTTTGTTCATTTAATTTAGGCAATTCCTGAGTAACTTAAGGCTTGCTATTTTTAAAGATTAAGCGGTCTTTATGTGAGCTGAATTCGGTTTTCAACCGTCTTATACCTTCTCAAAGATTCTAAGCTTTTTATCAAAGAGTAGTTAACTTTTATCCTGCATTTGTCTACTTTTCGCAGAGTTAAAGGTGAGCAAAATGTTGATTTTGCTTGGCAAAAGACCAAATTTGAGTTGCACACAATTTATTTCCAAAATTTATGCCTCCTTAAAACTTTAAGGGGTTCTTATTTTGTACATTTAATTTCGGAAATTGCTGAGTAACTTCAGGCTTTCTTTTTATAGATTAAGCGGTCTTGATGGAAGCTGAATTCGGTTGACAAGCGACTTTTACCTTCTCAAAGATTCTAAACTTTTTAACGAAGACTTAAGTTTCACTCTACATTTGTCTACTTTTCGCAGATCTAAATGTTTGCTCGGCAGACGACCAAATTTGAATTGCAAGCGATTTATTTATGTACAAAATTTATACCTTCTCAAGCCTCTAAAGAATTTTGAATCTGTTTATTTAATTTCAGCAACTGCTGAATAACTTCAGGATCGTTATTTTTGTAGATTCGCCGAGAACAGTCTTTATGAAAAGTCAATTCGGTTAGCTAAAGCTTTAGTTTACAATCATTCTATGTCATCTTTTCAAATTATGTTGATTTTAGAAATAGAAAAGACCTAAACTAGTTCCGTGAGTACGTGACCAACCACTATATTTGGGGGATGAATGCAAACTTGACGTGACTAGGAAACGACACGTTTCCAAGATTCTCGCTCGATTTTCTATAAAAATAGATATCAATGGATGTTGTTTTATTAACGTTGAACAATAACAAGAACAAGGCTAAACTGGTAACCATCAATCTTCATGGTTTTCAAATTTTCGTAGAGAAAAAATCGGTATGTAGGCAGTTGTCGATTGTAATGCACGATGATTCATTTAGTAGTGGGTTCAGAATTAATATTTAAACGTAAAAACAATAGCCAATTATACAATTATCTCTCCGTTTTTGTACCATCACCAATTATTATCCCATTAAACAACAAAATCAGGATTTTCGTCCAACTATTAAACAATACATCGGAATGTGTTGCTCTTAAACTACAAATAATCCTCAACAATTTGCATACATTGTAGAAGAGTTTCAAGAACGAATTCCAACCGCCTTTGTTGTAAAAACCCATAAATCCCAAATCACTTTTGTGATGAAGACAAAACGTAAAGCAGCAAAATTTTTACATTCGCTATCATCTTCAAACAACCGTCTCGATAGCTAGAGTCCGAAGAATTATAGGCGACGTTTCAAGCAGGGAAAAAAAGCTGAATATTAATTCAAATAGTTGAAATTAATGCGAAGAAACGTTCCAGCCAGGTGCTTGCATCATGAATTATGTGCCAACAGTTCTCTAACAGTTCTTAAGCGTACAACAACGGCAAAAAACTAGATGTAGGAAAAACAAGACTAGGACAAGAAACCAGAAACGATACGGTTTAATAGACGGGAGAAGTGGAGAGAAAAAAACGATAACAGGAACCACCCTGATTGGAAACACGTGTGCGGGAAAAAAATCCAGACGTACTAGAAATTAACCCTGTCTGTGTGGAGTAGTTGTCAACTGTTTTATATCTGGCTTATTGTTGGGAAATATTAAAAATTTCTTGTTAATTTTAGAAATAAATCCTGAAGCTTAAGTGGTGTCTCTATTTTTAGGGTTGTTAATTCCATTAATGTTATGTGTTCTGTTTAGATAAACAGAATTTTTTAGATAATTAAATTGAAAAGATTTATTATCAGTTAATGTTCTTCTACAATTTAAACAAGTAGAGCATTGATGTTGGTGTTGGTTGATCGTTTTATCTTGATAGAAATTTACATTCTTGTTGGTATTTCAAATAATTAGGAAAAACAAGTTTTTTGTTAATGTTGCTTGTCGTCTACTAATTCGGATTGATCTATTAATTTTCTCCCCAGAATGCTGGTTGGGAAACAACGTAATTTTCTCACAGCGATTATTAGAAATCTGGGAAATCTGTGAAAGTTGGCATTTTCCGTTGAATTTATAAACAAATATGGAGATTTATGGAAAATTGTGCAATTTTGATGAGTAAAGAAAGTTTCAATGCAACCCTACTCTGTATCTATAACTATTTAGATATCTATTTGATTCTCAACAGATTCTTCAATAGGATTTTTGTGATGACAGAAGGCATCAAATAAAAGAACATTTTTGGTCAGTTTCGAAAAGCATTGCCTAAGTTTCTAAAAATTTCGATAGCTTCTGTGAGACATTCTGTTTCTCACAACTGCATTCACAAGAGTGTCAAAATTCAATCGTTTATCCCTTTCAAGATCTCTGACAGACTATTGGGTCCACTAGAAAAGGCTTTGATGAGAACAGAATAGAAGAAGCAGTATTTTAAAGCCTTAATCACTTCCACGGCTGTTCAAAAATTCCTACAAAATGGATCACAGGGAGCAAAAAGTCTAAGTCAATCCCCCAGAAAAGAGAAAAGAATAAGACAGAAGAGGATCTTTTTGGTCACTTATACCGAAGCCTCAATTACTCCCAACAGATATTAATACAATGTAATCCTAGAAAGCCTCAAAGTCTTGACTTAGCAAAATTTCAAGAAGATGCATCAACCCTAGCTTGCATTAACTTGCATAGCAAAGAAGGATCAAAAACAGAAGAGAGCAGAAGTAGTGTATACTTTAGAACAGTTTGGAGTGATAAGCATTATTGCTTTGTTAGCTCTAACATAAAGTCTTTTTCTACAAGCCTTAGTGCCTCCCAAGCTTGATTTAAAAAAAGGAATCCTGTCGCAGTGCAATGGTTATCTTTTTGAAGATTTGCGCTCAGATTAATCTACAAGAAAAGGCGCGGAGAAAAATAGAGCAGAAGAACAATCGAGATGTTGGTGTCGGCCTTATCACTTCCAACTGCAGACATATCAATGTAATTCGTTCAAGTCCTAAAATTTCAATTCATCAGCCACTTCCCAAAATATTAATCCCCAAAAAGGCGTACACTTTTAGCCGGCCTTGCGCAATAGGCTTTATGGCTTTCTCTTGTCTTCGTTAAACGAAGCAAAATCAGTGATAAGTTGAGGATGAGTCTTTTTGGGCAGTTGTCTTGTAAGCCTTAAGATCTCAGCTCAGCAGTCATTTTTCAAAATTTCCAGAAAATTCATCAACCCACCTGCTTTGCATAGCAAAGAAGCATCCTAAACAGAAGAGGTCAAGGAACAAAATGTCTGGCCAGTCCTTTAGAAAAGAGGAAAGAATAGGCTAGAAGAAGGATCTCTCAATCACTCCCAACAGCAATTATAAGTCTTGACTCAGCAACCACTTATCCGTTTCTTTCAAAATTCCGAGAAGATTAATCAGCTCACCTGAGTTGCATGGCAAAAGGTCTTTTTTGCAAACCTTAGTGTCTGGCAAGCTAATCCGTTTCTCTGCAACAGATTAATCAACATACAAGAAAGGGCGCCGAGAAAAAAGAGTTTGGTGTAAGCCTTTAGAGTCCTAAAATCTTAATTCATGAGCTACTTTTTAGAAGATTCATCGCAAAAAAGACAATAAACAGAAAAGAGCAGAAGATTTTGGCCAGATTTGAGCAATAGGCTTTATGCCTTCTTCGCGTTCTCTGTAAGCCATAGTCTCTCCCACATCCAATTTATGTCCCACCTCGAAAACCACTTATCCACCCGCTTCAAGATTCCTAATAATTTAATAAATCCGCAAGAAAAGGCGTTAAATGAAACAAAATAAGTTGAAGATGAGACTTTTTGGCCAGTTATTCTGTAAGCCTTCAAAACGCTAAGATCTAAGCTCATTAGACGCTTTTCAAATTTTCGAAAAGATCCATCAACCCACCTCACTTGCATAGCAAAAGGCAGAAAGAGCGGGAATGTGGCGGTAAAAATTTTGTCGCCCATAAGCAATAAACTTCTTTGCCTTTTCTAACTGAATACACTCCCTTAACCCTAGATTATGCCCTTTTATGCAATCCAAGGTACAACAATGGAACCTGTGGTAACTCAACAACCATTTTCTTTCGAAATCGATAGCCGAAAGCGTTAATCAAAATAGAGAGGAAATAGAAGCCCAATTTGTTAACAAATCAAAAAATAGTGCATTACCTTTTGTTATCCATTTTTCCTTCATTATAGGTATAAAATTTTTGTTGAGTGTTGTGACGTCTCTAGGCCTTCTTCTAGCTGATACACTACTCAAACTGCCGCATCTGTATATCGCCTAAAGTACAAAAGATTTGGGATCATGTAAGCAATTAACGATTTCGTAATCGTTTTAGATTCTCTTCACCGAGAGAATTTCGAAAATTTTCAAGATTCCAACTAATTAATTGCCTCCAACTTGTCTTGTTATTTAGAAAACTACTACATCTGTGTGCAAAACCATTAAAAAATCCTCATTATTTCTTCATCACTTCGCTTAATTAAAAATAAAAATAAAAAATAGAAAATAAAACAAATATCGTTACAGTAGCGAATAAAATAAGGAAACTTGACAGAAATCGTATCACTTCCTAAAATAACTGTACAACCATTCTTATTAAAGAAAAAAAACGTACATAACAAATCCAATTTAGGATTCTTTACATATCACTTATAAGCGAAATAAAGCCAACGATTAGAATGGAGGTGACATCGTTTGACCTAAAAATCAACCCGACTGCTTCGTCAAACAGAACCACTCATTGATTTTCTGTAATAAATGAACTAATTATGGAAAAAAAATGGATTTTGTCGCGTTTTAAAAACCTCATTCTGATTCCAACAAAAATACGTAAAAAAATTGAAAACAAAAAACAGGAATCATGGAATTCCTTCATCATGTACCACTCAAGTATCCGGTAGGAGCGGAAGTTCACTGACCGGATATAGGTGCTTTAAAGGGACTGTCACCCATACAGTGCAGCCGAGCGTTCTTGTTTGTTTTCCACTGATTTGTCGAAGCTTTCAGCCCCTCGTGAATTAAGAATCAGATAAGAGGAAGCGGAATTGCCAATTTTTCAGTTTTGCTCTGAATCTCTGACAGAGTTTCAGTCTGTTAATTTGAATCTTTGCTCAATTCGTTTAAAATTCAAATGAGCTAATTGATCAAACTCTTAATACTGTTGTTCTGTAATTAGTTTTGAACTTTGCAATTACCCAATTCTACGTGTCTATTTGTATAAATTTTCGATTATTATTTGTTATCGAAGTTGGAGAACGTGATTGTCGTCGTTTAACCTTCTTCGATCCTTCATTCGTTATTCAGTTCATTACCAATCGTCCGATTACGTATGCAGATCGTTGAGAATTCAATTTTAAAACGGCCGAGTGTACAAATTGAATAGAAAACCATGTTCTGATAACTGTTAACAAGGTTCAAGAATTTGAAAAGAACAATAGCATCGACACCAAAAGAGAATTTTACAACTTGTAATAAATAAATTTCTATAAATTTCCAACCACCTGTCCGTCACGATTCTCACAGGTAAATCAAACAAACAACCGAACATGGGAAAGTGAAACTGGTCCAGAAACGTATTTACACACCGACAAAACCACCCCTTGCGCGTCGCCCCCGTTTCATAAAATATGAATTTATCAATCTTATATGAGGAATGTCTCATAAATAAGGGTGCAATTGTGCAAGGGAGCGATGCGGATTGTTTTACCGACAAATCGAACAGGAAATGCAGATGTTTGTTTTTTAAGAAAAATTTTTTCCATCAAGAAACGTTCTTTTATGATTTAGACGATAAAGCAAAAAAACCAGCAACAGGAAATACCTTCGTGACCTAAATTTTAATTTCAATAGGGTGTATGCATATGGAGCCGAGTGTTTGTTGCTCCAAGTGGGGGTGGTTTTGTTGAAATCGATAAAAAATTCTTTGTAAATAATCGAAAAGGGTTGAAATTCGGATAAATCCGTGCACCACTTGGTGGTTGCGGATCACATGTGAATTTTTGAATACAAGAGGGTGTTTTTTTGTATTTAAAAATATAAAGGAAGCGGATATCAAGACCCGGAAATATGAAGACTGTAATTATAAAAAATGGCACACAGTGGGGTGTTTTTTCTTGATTTTGTTTTTTTTGTAGATCACTACAAAAAATCTGGTAACACGTGTACGGAAAATCGTCCACCTTTTGTGCAATCGTAGAAAATCATTATAAATCTTTAGAAATATCTGTGATGATAAAAATCGTGTACAGTCGTAAATGTATTCTTGGTAATTGCTGAAGAAAATGCTATAAAAACTGGTCATTATTTCACTAACCAGTTAACGATTCATTATAGCGATCATAGAAATTCTCTCGTTTTGTCGTTTATTTGTGAAATCTCTCCATTGAAATGTCCATAATAGAACAACGTTTCCGGGGTGTTAAACGGACGATATTACCCGATCGAATTTCACTATGCAGACCTGCCTTGCATCCCTCAACATTACAAAAGATATTTCTGGAACAGGTCAAAGTTGGCAACCACCACTTGGCGATTTCCGGTGGAAAAAATACAAAACAGCTTGTTCTTAAAGATAAAAAAAATAAAATAAAATAAAGAAAGCACAGTTTTTAATTAAACTTTATGATTTAAACAAACGTTGTCGTTGTCTGTTACGATATTTTTTATTTATGCTCTGATTCGTTGGTTGATATTTATTTAAATAATTGTCAACTGCTTGTTGTTAAATTACGGGTTAAATTTCTATTAAAAATACGGTAAAAATCCAAGAAAACGTATATTTTTTCTATTCTATAATTATTGTTTTGTTGTTGTATGAAATGTAGAAAAAAAATATACAACGGAGAGGTGGAGTTTTTATTTTCAATAAAACCATCTACGAAGGATGATTACTGAAAATATAAATCATTAAAGCATTCAAGGTAATTTATTATTAATGTTTTTAACAAATAATAATAATAATCATTTGTGTATATATTTTTTTAAAATGTAAACGATTCACTCGTTTAGTGAAAGGTAGATATATGGAAATATTTTTAAAGGTCTTTCGAATTAATTATAAACATCAGCGGTGTAGTAATTTTTTTAGATCATCAAGATTATGTCAGCACCGTTTTTGTAAAGTTTTCCGCATAGTTTTGTTGGAGATCAAGCTGAATTCTAAACGTGCACAATCGGTTTTGATGGACAGGATTTGGCCCGCGCCGGAACCACATCGTTAACGAGGAACTCTTAGATGGAGAAGAAGCTCCTTAACCTGCTTTAATCCGGAATAACTATTATCAACTTTTTGTCAATTCCTTTCAAAGTATGGAGATCAAAAACAAAATGGAAAGAAATAGTGGAAGAAACAAAGAGAAGGCAAGTCTGGAAGAAGAAGGAAAAAAGACAAGCTAAAGCGTACCAAAACGTAATATAAAAAATATCGACCTTACTTGTATCTGGATATTTTTGAGCACCCCTACCTTCTTATTTTTATCCACAGTTCTTTCACGGGCATAATAGTTCTACAAAAGTGCAGCCAAAGGTCAAGTCAGTCCGAAAATTCCAAACACAAAGAAAGTGCTAAATTCATACTGGCTAAGAGGTAGGAGGAAGTTTTAGAAGCCTTTTGCAACACATTATTTGAAGCCCAACTATTAGTATCGCTTTAACGATTTGTTTGTCAACTTTGATGATGACGAAAGGCGAGAGACCTCCGTAAAGGAAGTTCAATTAGGTAAAAGTTGAGTTTAGAATGGAAGCCCTTAATGCTGAAAATGTAGGATTATTCCTGACTTAAGTCGTCGGTCCATAGAAGAAAGCAAACGTAGATTTAACTTGATCCCCGCTACTCTGAGATGGAAAAAGGAAAAGACAAAAACAAAACTGAAACAAAAGGCAGCTATAGGTGGAGCCGATAAAGGATATGAGCGGAGAAAACAAAAAAGAGAGACGAATACGGCGAGATTGACTAACAATGCTTGGAAGCCTTCAAAGGTGAAGTTTATGTAATGTTTGACTCTAAAAAAAAAGCTCAGTATTTTAGCGCAAAATTATGAAAAGTTGGAGTAAACTTGATTTGGCACCCGATCTCAAAGAGAAGAAGATGGAAACAAAATTAAAAGCAAAGAAAGTAGTGGAAGGAATAGGAGATAAGATGGAAACAAGTAAATAAAGAGGACAAAAAAAAGCGAATGTGGAGAGATAGGCAAAGGACATACAGAAGTCTTAAATGCTGACTTTAGAGAAAAGAGCTGACCTAGAGTTAATTTGAAAGAAACGAAGGAGCAAAGAGATTAAGTAAAAGAGATAGGAAAAAAGAACTAAAAAACGACGAGAAACAAAAAGCCGAGTGCGAAAAGATTGGTAAACATGCTTGCAAACGCATGATTCTAACGGAAAGAATTGGGTACTTTAGTGAAAACCTAGAAAAAGCCGGTCTAAACTTGATTTGGAAGCCGATCTCATAGAGGAAAAGATGAAAACACAATTGAAATCGGCGAAAGTAGCCGAGGAAATAAGTTAGAAACATGGTAGGGAAAAAGTAAAGAGGTGAGGAGAAGCATCAAAAAGTGGTGGTGGCGACATTGACAGAGAATGTACAGAAGCCCTTAAGGCTGAAATTATCGTAGAGACTAGAAAAAGCTGTCCTAGACTTAATTTGAAAGAAAATAAAGGAGGAAAGAGATAGGAAGAAAAAAGTAAAGTATAGAGGATAAACAAAAGAACGAGAGCTTGATTCTGAACTTAATGTTGCACCCGATCTCCTAGAAGGAAGGATGAAAACAAAATTTAAAGCAAAGAAAGCAGCCTAGGGTACAGGTAAATTAGATGGTAGGGAAAAGGTAAAAAGGAGAGGAAAAACAACAAAAAGTGATGCGGCAGAGTTTGACAGAGGACAGAAGCCTTTAAGCTTGAAATTGTACGAATCTTGACTTTAGAGAAAAGAGTCGAGCCTTTTACTAGTAGGTTATAAAAACCTGTTTTAAACTTAATTTGAAAGAAAACAAAAGAGCAAAGAGATCAGCTGAAAGGGGTAGGAAGAGAAAAGTAAAGAATATCATTGCATAGTGCTTGATTCTAACAAAACTTTACCGGTAAGCAAGAATAAAACTGACTTAGGCTTTTTATAGAAGAAAAGACGAGAATATAAATGCAGGAAATGAAAGCAGGTTACGGAACAACCAAAGAAAATAAGAGGAAAAAGTAAAATCGAGAAAGAAATGAAGCACCAAAAACGAGGATTATTCACCACGAATAGGGCGAATAGGAGAAGAAACTTTTAATAAAACGATTGTATTAATAAAGAAATAATAATTGTTTGCTTGACGACGGTTCATTATGGCGTTGCGATGTCGTTATGAAAAGTAATAGCCCGCTGTTAAGGCCTATTGCTGCGATAAACGATCTTTTTTGCAGTTATCAAAAATGTGATTAATTTTTCAGATGTAAAAAATTAAAAGAAAAAAACAAAAATAAAGTCAAATTGCTTCTTTTACTTATACCATAAACTCATAAATGCACCACGAGCGCTATGGGTATAATATCCTCGGTCGACGTACAGCTCTCAGGCCGTACATTGTCGTCACTCAGGCGTTATTTGCCTCATAACGTCCTTGATACATTAATTACTATAAAATCATCCAAAAGCGGTGGCTTATGCCTGCTCAAGCAGATCGATTTTGTACCCTGAAAATCTTGGCATTTCGCCAAATTATCTGCTTAAGGGGCCGTACTGCTTGACAATGAAACTATTCGAAAAAAACTTTGAAAATAACCATTGACAGGTCTCAACCAAATGTTCAAGAACTGTTAAACATTCGGAAATTTGAAACTATCCGTTGAGGATTCAACTGTTAATCTTCAACAAATTTAAATTTCCTGTCTCTACGTCTCTTTCTTTTATCCTCTACCATAAAATCCTCAAATGTTCAAATCCAACACATCCACTCACAAACAATTGAAATATGCAACCATATGGTACGTGCTTCTATTTATACAGTGTTCGAGTGTGCCTAACAATTGTAATTCATTGCAGATAATCTGCCGGAAATCGTTCATTCATTTGTCATCATCATCATCATTACCATCACTATCATCCTGTATTATATGCAGATTTTATTGTCAAGTGTTGACTGCGATGTACAAATGAAATTTTTGATAATCAATCAATTTGGGCGATAAAAATCGGGAGACAACTAATAACGTAAAAGGTTAATCCGATAAGATCCGAACTTTCTTTCTTCTAATATCGTAAAATATAATCTCTTTTTGATAGAGAGACTCTATAGAGAAACGGTCTATTTTTCTTCCAGTTCTTCGTAATCGTAACAATAAAACACTTTGGACTCTAGGGTTAAAAATAATCCAATCAACTCGATTTGACAGCTGTATTCATCTGTCTTGTCGCAGAAAAATCGATAAAAAATCGTATTTATTATTGTGTTTAGTCGATTAGCTGTATTTCTCCAGCAAAAGCTTGTATTTTTCGATTTTTAACGTTAAGAACACAAACAATACTAGGGATTGGTCGTTAATCAGTAGGTGTAAGGTTGTGTGTTAACAATGCGTATAAAAGACGACGTGTCTTTTTTTAAAGTAATAATAACGAATCGATTCGTTTAATGGTACCTATCGTTTCGATTCGGCGAGGTCATGGTTGCCAATTAATTTTGTGTTATTGTTGTTGAATCCGAAAACGACTGAAATTCTCGCTTCATTTATGAAATGATTTCAAGTTCAAATCGGACCATAAATCCTTTCTCTTAGTTGATCGTCTTCAGTTGTTGTATTATAGATTAGTAGAGGATGGGTCCAAACGCTACAAACACGACTCGTTCACTTTCCCACGACTGTTGTGCCGTTGTTGCAGGTATACACCCCCGCCTTGCTGGTTCGCTTCTTTTTTTCTCTTCTTCAACATGAACCATCATCATCATTTGCTCTACTATACGAAAACTCGTACTCTCACTTTACACAATATTGAAAGTTCATCTGATGCGTTTACTTGTTAAAAATTAACGTTTAATTGATTTAAAAGAAAAAAAACTGAATAGAAAGCCTCATGATTAGAATTATTAATATTTATGATTCGATAGAATTGTGATGACTAAAATTGAATTTAAATCAACGTTACACAATGTTGTCGAGTTATTGTTTGATTGCGACTAGTCGACAACATACAGTACTAGCAAATGGAGTAGGCGCAAATTTCATTTTAGAGCGTCTAGTCGTTGTGCCTCTTCTGTATCTGTGCCTTATCTTTGATTTATAATTATATGCTCCGTGGAAATACACCATTATTAATGGTGTAATAAAATTCGATTTTATGTTGAATAGTTTCTGTTTTACCTATGTATGATTCATTTACACATTATAGGCGTGTGGAGACGAAAAATTCATTACGCAAATGAACAAAATACCCAATGGTAACCACATAAAAATTTCTCTTAATTCCATAAACGACAAACAATAAAATATATTTTTATTAAATAGAAAATGTGTAATTGTAATTATTTACAGTTATGCTTTATCGCAATTTTACTGTGACTAACGATAAAATATTGTAATATACAAAACGATAAATACAGTTCTAATTTCATATATTTTTTGTTTTATTATCGTATATAGAAAGGTGACACGAATTGTTTTGCAACTTTCCGTCACTGATAAAGATAATCAGGCTGTACTAAACGTTTTCTGCGGGTGATTTGAGCGTACCGCTTTTATGTGTGATAAATAAAATGAAACTGAAAGTTAAAAGTTAAAATAAAGATAAGATAGGTAGTTCCAGTAAGAAGGGCGTTACATTATCAAAAACCATATTTGCAGATAAAGGCAAGCGATTGAGTCATCGTTGCATTATTGCTTTTTATTTGGGTTCTAATTGATATTCTTTTGCAGTTCTTTAATATTAACAATGTTATAACCTCATTTGAATAACACGGTTTTCGTTTAATGTATTATACGCCAGCGATTTCTTGAGTCCTCATATAACACAATATTCTGCTGGTTCAAGTACCTTAACTCAACTCATATACCACGATTTTCTCCTATCTTTACACTTTTAAGATATTTTCCAAATTTTAGCAAATCTGTGAACATATGAGTCTTTCCTAGAAAATGTGTTATGATTATAAAATTTCTCAAATAACACGAATTTCTGCTATTTTTAGACTTTTCACAAAATCTTGGAAGATTCGTGTAGAATGGGATCTGTTACTGCGTGTGTCCCTTTCTACTAAGTGCCACCCGCCAGATGTAGAACATGTTTTTTTACTATTTTTATTTAATACAATAACAATATTCCTTGCAACACGAATTTCTGGTATCTTTACACTTTGTGGTCGTTTTAGAAAATTTTGAAAGATCCGTGTACAATCGACTACGTTTATTCGGTTTCAATGTGTTCGTCGTCAGACGGAGAAAGAGCACATTTGTTACGTGCGCTAATAGTATTCCTCGAATAACACGAATTTCTGCTATTATTAGACTTTGGAGACTTTTCACAAAATCTTTCAAGATCCGTGCAGAATCGAATGTGTTACTGCGTGTGTCCTTTTCTAGTACGTTCCACCCGCTAGATGGAGAAAAACAACTTTTTCTTACGATTTTAATATAATAACAATATTCCTTGTACAACACGAATTTCTAGTATCTTGACAATTTACACTCAGAAAATCTTGAAAGCTCCGCGTACAATCGACTACGTTTCAATGTGTTCCTTGTCAGATGGAGAAAGAGCATGTTTGTTGCGTGTGCTAACAGAATTCCTCGTATAGCACGAAATTCTTTTCTTTTGTCACTTTGGAGTTATCTTGCAAAATCTTTGAAGATCTGTATATAATTAAGTCAATGTGTGTATTAGTTTCTTAGAATGTGGTCCTAGTCTGATGAATAAAAAGCACGTTTGTTGCGATTATAATATAATAGCAACATTCCTCGAATAACACGAATTTCTGCTATTTTTACACTTTGCAGTCTTCTTGCAAAATCTTTGAAGATTCATGTAGAAACGAATGTGTTACTGTATGTGTCCCTTTCTACTAAGTGCCACCCGCCAGGTGGAGAAAAATAAGTTTTTTTTTACGATTTTAATATATTAACAATATTCCTTGCACAACACGAATTTCTGCTATCTTTACACTTTGTGGTCGTCTTAGAAAATCTTGAAAGGTCCGAGTACACTCGAGTACGTATGTTCGGTTTTACGGAGTTCCTCGTCAGATGGAGACAGAGCAGGTTTGTTGCGTGCGCTAAAAGCATTCCTCATACAACACATATGTGTATTTCTCTTGACACTTTGGAGTTATGCTGCAAAGTCTTTGTAGATCTGCGTCTAATCTAGTCTACAATGTTCTAGTGTCTTAGAAAATGTGTTCTTCGTCTGTTACGATCGTAATATAATAGCCACATTCCGTGAATAGCACGAATTTCTGATTTCGATGTATTTCGGAGATAAATTCGTTTGAAATCAAGTACATTATTGTGAGCATCCCATTCGTAAAGAAAAAGCACTTTTATTATATGTATTTATAATATAATATCAAAATTCCTCGTATAACACGAATTTCTGCTATCTTCGGAGTTATGAGATGTCTTGTAAAATATTTGATTTGTGTACAAACGGGTATGCTTCCTTTCCTAGAAAATATGTTCCTCGTCAGATGGAGAAGAAGCATATTAGTTGCAATTATAATATCACAGCGACATTCCTCATATAGCACGAATTTCTGCTTTCTTTGTATTTCGATGACATCTTTCAAAATCGTAGTAAATCCGTGCACAATAGAGAACGTTTCTCTGAGTATCACTTTCTTAGAAAATGGGTTCCTCGTTAGAAGGAGAAAACAGCACGTTTGTTACGATTATAATATGATTGCAACATTCCTTGTATAGTACGAATTTCTTCTTTCGTTGAATTTTCAAGGCACTTCCCAAAGTCTTGATAAATTCGTGTATAATCGAGCATGTTATTGTGCGCGTCAGTTTTTTAGAAACTGTGTTTCTTATCACGTTTGCTGCGATTATAATATGATAATAACATCCCTCATACAGCACGGATTTTTGCTATATTTTTATACTTTAGAGATTGCTTGAAAAATCTTCGCAAATTCATATAGAAACGAGTTCGTCAGTGAGTGTTTCCCTTTCTTAAAAAAAAAAACAAAAAAAAGGGGACATTGACAGTATCAACACTTTCATCTGGTTCTCTTCCAAATATATGGCCAATTTCGAGCTCTTTTCGCACCATTTTTCGACTCCTTCTACGATAGTAGCAGATAGCACTAATGCGAATTCTTCGCGTTATACATGGCAAGTTACTCTTTGCGCGGTTTCAGTACAAACGAACTAATCGTGCTATTTGAGTGTTATGTAGTTTTTATCCAACCGTCTGTTTTGGATAATAACGAATCCGGTTGTCAAAATATCTAGAAATTAATCATCCGGCATCTAGTTTAACGGTCATTTCGAACCAGAAACAGACGCATACTACAAAAGTCTAGCCCTAAAGCAAATCAATAATGTTTAGGTATAATTGTCTAATTGCTATAATAAATATTGTTAAATTATTACCTTTTACACCTGATTATTAACTCGTCAAAACGTTTTGTAAATTATAACGCCACAATCGATGCTGTTATTGTTAGAATTGTAGATTTATTATTTTCGAAAAATGTCTGACATTGATAAGGGTTGAATTTAATCGTACAATAATTACAATAAATAATAATAATAATAAATCGGAATTGTTTCAACCGCAAAAACAAATAGAGAAATATTATAAAATGTATTAAACCGCAAGTGATAGATTCTCACGCAACAATCAATGGATTTATATTTATCGATAAAATTATTCACAATAAATCCCTTAATCTTCAGGGTGTGTCTGTCTTATTTCTTTAAAATATGAGCGTCTTTTTTCCTATGTAAATCAATGACTGTATTTCCTATGGATCAACCTATAATTATTTCCACAATTCAACATTCTGACGACCTTTTAAAATGTTCGAAAATACAAAACTAGCATGGATGAAGAATTAGAGGGAACTAGCGCCCATGAAGTGTAAACGTGCACCTGACCCCCTCAATCCAATAATTATCAACAATTATGTTTTGTTGTTCTAGTTGGAGAAACAAAGGGCAAACGGACAGGTAGAATTATATCATTCAATGTTGGTGATTGATGTTTTCGTTGGTAATTATCGGGCGAATGGTCGAGAATTTATTTAGAAATAGAAACGAATTGTGGAATGTTTCTAAGAATTCCGTGTTATATTATGGAATTTATTGTGTAATTCACATTTGCAGGTGTACGGTTTTTGTTCGTTTATTTATTTATTTGCTGAAGAAGAAAAAGAAGAGGAACGAGATTATTACATGGAAAAAACGACGATATTTCACGTTCCATCTAGGATATTCAAGACACAAACTATAACAAGAAATTTTATAAAATAAATCGAGAGTAGATGTTAGCCGACGATTAGTCTTGTTCTTACCAGTCGTGTCGAATATAGATTAGAATTCTTCATAAAATACCTTTAGTGATGGTCTTTTGTGATGATACGTGAATGCCGCACGTTTTCTCTCCTTTTTACTATTTCTCTATCTTTTATATCAACAACAACAATAAAAATATATTATTAGATAATACCGGCGAGATATCGCAACTTTTCCAAAATAAAATAAAGGAAACAACAACAACAACAAAAAAAGAATATTTCAAAATTCTCGTATATAACAGCGATGGCAGAGCGAGAGGGAGAATTATGTTTAGTTTCTTTAAAAACGCTTTTATTTGTTGTACGATTTGAACCCTTGCTTTCTCGAACCATCTGAATGTGGTGGGTTGATTTTATCATTTTCCCATAACGCTTCCAGGTAATTTTCGTTTAGTTTACAATTGGTGACAAAAAAATATATATATGTATTCTGTGTGGATATGTGAGAAGTGTATTTTCATTTCTATATCTTTTATACGCTCCAGTAGAGGTGTCAAGCTGGTGGCGATACAATACAGAAACGGACTGTAAACATTTTGCACCTGAAGCGTTGATATTCAAGATTAAAACATGTTGTTGCGATCACAGGACTTTATACAGAGGGGGCAGAAGAAGTAGACAGTCGTTATTTCTATTATAGTATTGTCTAGGTTTTTTCGTCCAAGATGAAGTTAGGATGGAAAAATTTGGACGAAGCACTTTCAACAGTTTAAGTTTCTAATATTGATTGACTACTCCTCAATTTGTATTGGATATATCAAGAAATTAGGTTAGGTTAAGTAGGTTAAGCCTTTTGGAGTGGTCCTGATGTTCTGCGTATCTTGGTTATCACATCATACTTGAATCTGGAAGGTGAGGGGAGTTGAAAGTTTCGACATTAAACTGCGCCTAGTGTCGAAACGGTGCCTAATACCGAAATTTTCACTCTATATCAGGAACTATATCAAAGAACTATCTCTTTTTTGTATTTTCTTTCTTCTCTCTTCTCTACTCTCTTTCTCTTCACTCTTTTCCCTGCAATGCCTCCTCTTTCTTTCACTCTTCTTCCCATTTTCTCATTGTCTTCTCTCTGTCTTCTGTCTCTTCTTTCTTTTCTCTCCCTTTTTTGCCTTCTACTTCTCGTTTCCATCCTTTCATTCCTTTTTCTTTCTTCTGTTTCTTCTCAACTTTCTCCATATTTCTATACACTCTGTCTTCTCTCTTCGCTTTCTTCTTTCTATTCCCTATGTTCTCGATTCACTTTATTTTCTTTCTCTTGTGTCTCCTCGTTTCCTCTTCACTCTGCCCCATGCCATTTCTGCATTCTCTCTTTTATCTATTGTCTTCTGTCTCTTCTCTCTTTTCTCTCCCTTATTTGTCACCAACTTCTCGTTTCCATCCTTTCATTCCTTTTTCTGTCTTCTGTTTCTTTTCAACTTTCTCCATATTTCCATATACTCTGTCTTCTCTCTTCTCTTTCTTCTTTCTATTCCCTATCTTCTCGATACACTTTATTTTCTTTCTCTTGTCTCTCCTCTCTTTCTCTTCACTCTGCCCTATGCCATTTCTGTATTCTCTCTTTTATCTCTCTTTTCTCTTCCTTTTTTGTCGTCAGCTTCTCGTTTCCATCATTTCTTTCTTCTGTTTTTTCTCAACTTTCTCCATATTTCCATAAACTCTGTCTTCTCTCTTCTCTTTCTTCTTTCTATTCCCTATCTTCTCAATACACTTTATTTTCTTTCTCTTGTCTCTCCTCTTTTCCTTTCCACTCTGCCCTATGCTATTTCTATATTCTCTCTTTTATCTATTGTCTTCTGCCTCTTCTCTCTGTTCTTTCTCTTTTTTGTCATCCACTTCTCGTTTCCATCCTTCCTTTCAGTTTTCTGTCTTCTGTTTCTTCTCATCTTTCTCCATATTTCCATATACTCTGTCTTCTCTCTTCTCTTTCTTCTTTCTATTCCCTATCTTCTCGATACACTTTATTTTCTTCCTCTTGACTCTCCTCTCTTTCTCTTCACTCTACCCCATTCTCTCTTTTATCTATTGCCTTCTGTTCCTCTCTTTCTTTTCTCTCTCTTCTCCCTCTATTGTCGTCGCTTTCTCAACTCTATCCTTTGTCTCCTTTTCCTGTCTTCTTTCTCTTCTCTAAGTCTCTTCTCCAAGTTTCTCATTTTCAGTCCGATCTTTCTTTCTATTCCGTATCTCCTCGATATGCTTTATCTTCTTTCTCTCCTCTCACCTCTCTCGTCTGCATAACAACACTCTTTTCTGTCCTACAGCCTATTTCCCCTTCTCTCCTTTTTTTCTCTCTAACTTCTCTCTTTTTTGGCCACTCTTTCTCGACTGTATAATTTTCCTTTCTTCTTTCCATTCTCTACCCCTCTATCTTCAAGATATTTCATTCTTATATCTTGCTTTCGTCTTTTCTTTCGGTATTTCTCTTTATTTTTCTTCCTGTTCTCTATTTCCAGAGAAAGATCGTGAAGATAGAGGTTGAATGTTGAAAGGAAATGAAATAAAATATTGAAGAAGATATACTAAAACCAAAAAAGAGAGACTTGGGAGAAGAGACTTAGTCAGCAATTAATTGAGTCTCCGTTCATTTCCAATAACCCTACTGCCTTTACTACCCTCAGACAACAATATAACTCGTATGCTTTTATAAATGATGGCAGGTACAAACTGATACGGTCCTGTATTTCAGGTATACAGCACCAATAATAAAGAAGTCATGATACGGCCAGATATTATCAAGAACATTAAAATACCATAAATAAGCTCGACTACTATTGTTGTCGTCTATTTAAAGAAAAATCAATAGATTTCCACATCATAAAATCACATCGATCCTACTATAAAACGTATACGTTTATAAATAGACGAGTATTTTTCTAAAATATCTCAAAAATTCAGTCCATTTTCGTTATAAATTTATGTTAAAAATTCTCCCAAGAGCGCTCGTTAAAATTACCAGATTCTCATTTGCACGTGCACCATATAATTACACCGTAATCCCCTATCTTATTACGCACTTATAATAATATTTATCCACCAGCTCAACTAGAAAATGATCCCCAATACTGGTCCATTATTTCTCTATAATCCCCTTGTAATTTTCCCGTACAACACAACAACTACAGCATGCTCACGATGATCAACCCCTGTACTATGTCTGTTGTTTGTCGATTAAGTCCACATCATCCGTACACATGTCAATCTAATCGGTACAAGATTACATTGCCCAGTATCCCGTGGGAGTGGGAAAAATTGCGTATCTTACACAAGAACCATCCCCCGAGATGCTGCCAAAGGAGATCAAACGATTGATTGGAATTTCAAATGGCTTTACACGAAATTTGGACGAAAATCAAATCTAAATAAATTACAATTTTGATATAGACGAATTGAAACGGAATTCTTATGGGAAATTCTTTCTAAGATAACGCCCTAAATTTACCAAATTTCTGGTTGTTCTCCATTATTACAATGGAAGAATGTCTACTTGACAATGAGTTTATTGTTCGAATCGGTGGACTAACTGTAAATATTTGATTCAAAAATTCAAAAACTTTTATTTTATCATGGTAATGGTTCAATAATTGAATAAATAGCGTGGAAATCGTTCAATTGATTCCTGTTTCTTTGGCAAATCGCTTGAGATGCCACTGTTTCGTGTGCAAAACTACCAGAACAACACAATAATCTCTCTATTTGAAGTGGTTGTGACGTTTGACACCTGAACTTGTGACCTCTCTCTGTAAAACAGAGACTCTTGTCTAGCTCCAAACGACTACATTGAATTTCTTTATAACGATTATTGTGATGAGGCTGAAGAATGGTTATTGTGTTGTTGTTGTTTTTTTTTTCGAATAAAGAATAATTCTTTTCTTATGTTAATGATTTGAAAACGTCTTCGACGAAAATTTTAAAATAGGATATTTCAAAATAGCACAATCGAACATTTTAAGAGAGTTTAAATAATTGTTCTTTGTTATTGTTAAATCTACATTTTTTAAGGAAATTGTTTTTAAATTCTTTTATAATTACCATAATGGTCCTAATTTGATTTATACAATAATTAACATCGAAACGCTTGGAGATTTGCAGCAGGAGAGCTAATTAGTTTCGTTTAAATTACAGTTAAAACTTTACTATAACAAGTAAAAAACGAACGAGACAAATTAAAAACATGAGCCGAAAAACAGAGGAGAATCACGTACAAGATTTACGGGAATTACCGTTTTCAGTAATAGTCTTGCCCTTTATAGTCGCTGGACAGAAAAAAAACGTTATAATTGACACTTTTGGTTTAGCACAAAGATGCTTCCGGTGAAGGTACTTCAAGTACGTTTCTATAAAATAAAGAAAATACGCCGATAATAATTGCTAACGGAAATCGGACTAAAAAGTTGTAGAAAATAGTAAAAACGTTAAACTGTACGTTGCCGTCGTGCAAAACAAGTTGATATATTGAGAGACATTCGCTCCGAACGTCTTCAAGAAAGAAAAGCAGCAAAGCGGGTTAAAAAATTGTTTGTCGGTCACTTTCGGACGTTGCAGGAGATCCGGTCTGCAAATTTACACCGGACCCAACCCTAGGATTGTTCCGTTGAGCTAATATTTACATAAACTAACCAAATAAAGAAGATTTTGGGGCCCCCAATTTTTGCCAAAATCGATTAAAATTTGTAATAAGTTGTTGTCAAATGTGTTGAAAATTTAATCTCCACAAACTGAGGAAAAATATCAGCTAAAATCGAGAACTGAGGCCGATTTACAACGAATTTCCAAGAATTAAGCACTGAAAGAAAGGCATGATATCTAATTGATTCTAACTCAGATGGGTTAGAATTAATTTGTTTTTACAATTTTTGGTGTCAAATTTTGACCGGTTTCAGTTGATTAAGCACCAATTCTACAGTCGCTTTATTTCGCCTGATATTCCGAAAGAAATTCTCTTTCAGCGAAAGCACAGGGCAACAGAATTGCTGTCGTAATATCAGGCGGAATAAAACGATTGTAGAAACGGCTCTTAATTTGTAAAACTTAATTTTTCTTTATTTTTTGTGTCACATTTGCAAAGATACCAATTTTTATCGGTTTCTGAGTGACCATAAAAACTAACCAATAAAAGAAAGAAGAAACTATTGAGCATGTGGCAATTTTTGCAAAATAACAAAGAATATTGTTTCGAAATTAGGATCAAAAGTGATGAGCACTTAATTTGAACAAAATAAGAAAGCTTAGGCCCCAAAGTAATCAAAATCGAATAATTTTTTCAAAATAATACACTAAATGAGTTAAAATTAGCCTATTCTTGTCACTTTTAGTGTCCAATTTTTGCCAATTGATCGTCTTCAGTTTGTTAACAAATTAACTAAATTTTCGATAAGTCTTGGAGCATTTCGTAGAACTTAAAAATTGCAGAGGGTGCTCGCTGTTATATTATGGAAGTTAACCAGTTTTCGTCATCTTCTGTGTCAAATCGCAACGATTTTCAGAAAGTCTCACCGTCACGAGTAATTTTAACTGGTGCTAGGTGTTATTTTATGAAAGTTGTTCAATTTTCAGCGAGTCTTTTTACTCAATACAAAAACTAACCAATAAAAAGAAAGAAGAAAGTATTGATCTTCTGACCATTTTTGCAAAATAACAAAGAAGTCGAGTTAAGATCGGGAAAAATTGTTTAGAAATTAGGATCAAAAGTGATAAGAACTTAATTTGAACAAAATAAGAAGATAATCAGTTAAAATCGATCGAGACTGTCAGATTTCCAAAGAATTTTGTGAAAACTTAACACCTGAAGCCATGAAAACTGGTTAATTTTTACAATTGTGTCATAATTTTCACAAAATCGGACAAAATTGTTAAGGAATCCGCCAAAACTGGTAAACACTTCAATTTTCAAGAGTTTAGCACCAAAATTTATTAAAACTGATTCATTACATCAAAATAACACTTTTGATGAGTTTAAATTAACTAGTTTTTATCACTTTCAGTGTCAAATCTTTGATAATTGAGTTCAGTTCCTTAAATCTGTCGTTTTCTAAAAGTTAACCCTTTGGTGCTAAGCTCTTGACAAATTTTGAAAAATCCCACAGTATTTTCGTTATATTCTGTGACAAACATTCTAGATTTGAGTCATTTAATTTTCGATATTTTTGGACGGCAATTGACCACCATTCTTCATCAATTTCATCTGAACTTGAACACGGTTGAGTCGGAAAAAGTGATGGATTTTTAGCGTTGGAATTCTAGAAGACAATATATCTTGTAGAATATGCTTTTATTCAAAATTCTCCCTGGTTTTCGACAGAAGTTGCCAGAACAGTGAAATCTCCAGGGAATATGTAGAAACATCCACTAAAGCAGGTTTTCCACTAGCATTTTGTGCAAACGGAATAGCAAAAACGAATTGTCGCAATTTCTTGAAGTCCACTCATTATTGATAACACACGCAATTTTATGGGATATTGTTGGAATTTAAGGATAAATAAGATTCACCCTTCTCTACAATAACTGATTATATTTCATCAAAATCGACCAATGGATAACACTCAGGAAAGAAATCTTTCATTTCAGGTATTTCCAATCTGCTAAAAGCTTCAAACAACAGTTGTAATAAACTACAACCTCTATTGGCTTCAGATTTATTATTCTTATTATCATTAGAAGTACTTTGAGCCGAATTTTCAGTCACTGAAAGTCCTTAAATAACGGGAATTTTCTCAAAAATCGATTCTAATTGTAAGCAAAATATTGAATTTTTACCTAAGAAATACTCAATAAAATCCATAATTGTGCCAGTTTTTCTAAATCGACTAACAATAAGTCCAAGTCACCACCAAGTACTGATAAGTGTGTAATACAAAAACATTAGAAGTTTCAAGGTTTGTTGTGTTTATCAATAATAATTATACCTTATTATTGCATTAAGGTATGTTCATATTGTTCATGTGGGGGATATCTCAATGAGACAATGCGCGATGACGTAGCTCGAACGAATCAATTCTCTGTGATTTCGAGAGTGACGCCGATTCGACCAATCACAGCTACATCCAGATTGCTACATGTAAACGGCTAAGCAGCGAGATATCTCCCGCATGAACGTATCCTAAGACAAACTTGTAGTTCGAAAATCGATCAGAAATGACGTCATATCAAAAGGCACACGTCCCCGGTACCATTTACCCGTGTGACTCCTACCGAACACGTCACACTTGATCGATTCGACTCCAACCAAGTGGAACATTATGCGACTCCTACAACTACTACTACTACTACCTATCTACAAACTAATTTATACAACACTAGACACAATAAAAATGGTGATAGATTTACAAGTATCTGAAATTTCGTCAACCGTAATCGTTCAAGGGTGGCTATCATCGTAGATCAAAAGACTCCCAGCTCGTCCTCCCCCTGTATTTGAACGTATTCCAATAATATTCCGTTTGAAGTTCCGGTTTCGGGTGTTGTAGTAATACCCGATGTACTGTCGACAATTAAGCGTACTTGTAATCCTCCCCAGTTGTTTGATCATCAGACGACGCTCAAGAGAGATTATGTACCTTATGAGTTTTGCACAAATTGTTTCTGTTATTAGTGTTATTATCGAGAGTCGACGCAAATTTCACCAACCGTATCCGTTTGGGTTAGTCAAGCGGAAAAACACCTCGGCGTTTCGTGGATTTTTTACAGAAACACTACAATATTCGAACAACAAAAGGTGCATTCTTCTAGAATTCGTATGGATATGATGTGATTAAGTTTGACCATTATCGAAAACCACACAACTGTAGAGTGTATTGAGATAATACGATTTTGAGTGGATTTCTAAGAGGATTTTGAGAGGTTTTTCAAGATTTCCAGCCAACATTGTGTAATATATTTTAATTGAACACAAGCATTCGAGGGTCTTATGGGACACTAGAGCTATTTTGCCCAACTTTCATCTACTTAAATCGAGACTAATTATCCGGAATTATACGAAGCCGCATCATTTTTTCGTTCACGCTTGATATCAACGATTAAAATAAACCAGATAATAACGTACAGTTGCGGTCGAAAGGTGTAAAGATCAAGATCGGGGAAAAACAAGTGTGGAGTGTAATACGAGAATTTTAATCGTCTTAAGACAAAGTCGCCCAGATAACCCGGAGGAAAAAAAAACGAGACAGAAACGGAGAAATACCAGAAATTTTAATATAATGATAAATGATAAAAAGTAGACAGTAGTTATAAGCTGTAACGTTACAGTAGACGGAATTGATCAGATTTGGAAAGCTACTTTGTCCTAATCGGATTATAATAAAGACTAAGACTTGAAAGATGATGATAACGACAGAGTTGAAGGCCAACCGTTTACCTTAGCTGAAGTTTTGATGATAAAACTACTGGAAACGTCTCCACAACCCTATTCTACTGTCCAACCAGTCTAGACGTCGCTATGACAATTAACCGCCGTTATCGAAGGTGGAACAAATTTTGGCGACAATTTGTGGATGTTTTGACAAATCTTTATAGACGACTTCCTCTAGTTATCTAGGCGTAGAGAATAAAATCGGATTGCGCTCTATAGAAAGGTATCATGCAGAAAATAAAAACGACAAACACTGGGGAGGATTCTATTGAACAAACTCTAATTCCCCGATTTCAATTGATACAATAAAAAAAACGGGGGATTATCGTTGGATACGCTCGGGATAATTGCAGAAATTTCCACAGAACGAGGTAAAAGATTCAATTCCGGTCCTGTTTTCCATCAACCTTTGTTTGTTGTGTTTTACAGTCCAGTTGGTTCGTTGGCCGTACGCAATCTCCTGTAGGATTCTTTTCAAGACGATTTTATATAGGAAGGTATCAAAGCGACGCTATTATTTCTATCTACAGACCGTTTCTAAGAGGTTTAAAAAGATGCTGCCGTTGTTGTTGTTGATGGTAGTGCACGATTCTTTTCATCGCTTTTTTGTGTTGTATTTTTAATTCCCGATTCAATTTTTTTTTGTGTCAGTTTAATGCTTTTTATAGAAAGAGGTTGATGAAAGGATTTCTTTTACGATCTTTAGAATACCAAAGCTAGATAACATATGTCGCCAGACGAATGTCTTTCAGGCTTAATCGATTTTTCAGAAGACACTGCGTCTATTGTTTACGGATTAAGTCGCACGTTTATTAATTAAATTCAGTACTTTTTTTGGTCGGATAAATCATAACGCAACTGCCTCAAGATTAAGCCATAATTTGTTTTAATTAATTGAAAAGATGTCGCGGCCAGATAACACCAACACCTACATAACTGTTGACTGAAGACAAACAAGTTTTATTAATTTTTCAACACAAATAGCCTCTCATTAAATGTCTCGACGGAAACTCTCTACTAACCAGTCAATTGACTTTAGAAGATCGAACAAAGCTCTATGTATATTTCGAAATTACTCCAAAAAAAATTTGTAAATCAATCAACAATAACCGCCCTTGTTGTTTATCTTAATTTAATAACACATAAGCGCATTTCTGTTTACCAATTAGTGTCGATGATTAATATTATTTCTTCTCTAAATAGAGTCGCTGTTTTAAGATGTCATCGTCTCGCTCGTATTATGGCTATGTTTAGATTTGAGTTTATAAGAGATTTGTTTGTTTTAAACGTTTTAAAATCATGTAAATATTTCAACTGTGCTCCAATCTAAACAGAACTCTTTATGGGAAAATTGGTAGTTCTGCACAACTGCTTTTGTGAACGATTTGAGGACACTTGTTGGGTTACCTATTCTACGGATCATCCCACATCCGGCCTCAATTGTATTCGGGATGAATACCTTCTTCTCTATTTAAACCAGCAACTTTCACTGAATTTGAGTGGTGCAGAAACTGGATAGCTAATTGTAGAAATTTATGCAAATTGTTTAATTAAATCACATTGAGTACTTTTGCCCAACTGTTGACATACATGCAGCATTTACAACATTCTTAAAATGGTCATAAAGTTGATAGAAATTGTAAATACAAGAAGTCGGTTTGTTTACGTAAACGCCTTTTATGTATCCATCGTGCATGGTGTGTGTATAACATTATTATCAGTTGAAAAAAAGGTCGACAAACTTTGATTTTTTCTCCACTCCGGCCCCGTTTGATCTTAATCGTGTAATGCCTGAAAAACAGAACACCATAAAGATATAAATTCTCATTGTTTCTAACATACACACCAGAAACAATTAGTTAATCTAAATAGATTTTTAAATGGATTCTAATTATGTTAATTATCAATTAATTTATCTTGTAACAAGTTCGAAATGTTGGAACGAACAAAATAATGATCGATAACAGCTGATTTTTTAACCCTTAGGAACATTTTTCTAAATTATTCTGTAGCAAGTCGACCATTTGTCAAAACAACACAATTTAAATTTCTAATTCTCAACACCTCCGGTGATGGAACGAGTTTATTTATTAATTTATTATAATGAATGTGCCAGTGTCTATCCGTTATGGTAATTTGTCAAAGAAGGTCCCTTTATCATCATTAAGGGCTGACAACCGTGTAGAGATACGCTAGACTCGTGTCTACTTAAGCAGGTCTCTTCAGCAAGAACAAAACGATTTAATGCGTTAACAATGCGTGTTTTTGTCTATTGTAAATCGAATAATTGTTGTAATCAGTTCTGTTATGATCTATGGGAATCCTATTGTGGAATAGTTTGATTTGTTTACGATACGCTTGTTTGAAATTGGAGGTGAAAAAGCGATATTTATCTCAGCACAAGATCGAGTTATTTCCAGTTTTTACACTGAAACATTGTAAACGTCAAGTTCTACTGTAATTAATGCTGTTATAATTGTAAGAGATCGTTGGAAAATCATCATAATTTCTTTTGAATTATTCTGCCTGTATTCATCTGATTACAGTTGGGATTCTGACATTAGACTTTCTCTAATAACAATAGGGCGATTTAAGTGATGCTAAAGTGTAGTAAAATAAATGATACGAAAGCCCCGGGTATGAATTTAATCTCGAATTCCATTATAATCAACATGAAGGTATTTTAAAATACATTTTAGATAATGTACCAAAACACTAACAATAGAAAGGTTCTTCTAAATGATGGATGACACAACAATTCCATTAGGGTGGTCGATTTCCAAAATGTTCGTGTCGTCACCAAATAGGGCGGTGGTCAGAAATTTTCCAGGTAACTACCGGAACCGATTCCAAGTATTTGCAAAATAAAGGTGTCCACTAATTCGTGTAAATAAACAAAGAAAACTGTGTAAATAATCAGTGTTCGAGGATCAGCAAAACTGCAAATATGATAAGATGAAATTATACTGGCCGTAATGACTTAAGAGATTGAAGTCAACATAATTATTTGTGTAGTGAAGAGCAAACTCGTCTTGGTCTTATAGAAAATGCAAGAGCAACAATAAGCTGCAAAATTTCGACAATTTTGGCGCGTTTTTCGGTTTCAAAATTATTTCAAGACTTTAAAGAGACTTTCAATATCCAACTTCGCCTTCAGTAACGCATTTCAACTACACCGTGGTGTTCCAATGATTCAAAAATCAACTGCGAATCGTTGTCTTCAAAAAGACTTCTCTACACTTTCCATAATTTTTGCTTCAAAACTGTTGAGAAGTGGTTAGAGCCGAAATACAAAATCTGTTTACTTCCTAATGTTATAAACAAGAAATCTAAGCCTCTTCAAAGACGCATTCTTGACTTATTCAATGCAATTTTTCCTGTAACATGCTTTTTTGCTTTTTAATGAGGCACTGGCCGCATTGCCAACATGATGACTCTATTTTTACTGTATCTTTTTTTCAATGTCCCAGTGAAAAATTATTTTTAATACAAAAAAACTCGTCCAGAATTCTTCTGGAAAATTCTCAATATCTCCAATCTCTCGATCTCCGCCTTGGTGTTGCTTTGCTCATCTACTTTAAAAAGTGCATTTCCCTTGAAAAAAAAATCCGAAAGAGAGAATGAGAAGTTGCTCACAAATAGTTTCCCTAATTGATATTTTCTGTAGTGGCTCCACAACTGCTGGAGAGGTTGAACCAATGCAAAAATAGTTAACTTCTTAATGTATTGATTACAATCTCTTTCTGCAACATTTTGGTGCTTTTTTGCTTTTCAATGAGGCACTGGCTCTATTACCAACTTGATGACTCTATTTTTACTGCATGTTGCTCTGTAATCAGAGCTGAGAAAATTATGTTCAATCCAAAAAAAGTCGTCTAGAATTCTGCTAGAAGTTTCTCAATATCTCAATCGAAAGAGCACGTTTCTCTTGAAAATTTATGCAAAAATCCAAAGGACAAAATGAGAAGATCACAAATATTTTCCCTAATCAATATTTACTGTAGTGGCTCCACAATTGTTGGAGAGGTTGGACTAATGCAGAAATAGTTAACTTCTTAATGTCAAGAAGAACAAATTCAAGAACTTTGCATTTTGCTTCTTCAAAGACGCACTACTGACTTCTTAGTTTCATTCTCTTTTTGCAACATTTTGGCGCTTTTTTGCTTTTCAAGGAGGCACTGACTTTATTGTCAACTTCATGACTTTATCTTCTCTGTACATTTTCTTCAATTTCCTCTTGATATTGTTGCTCTGCGATTCCTCGGTTGACAGAGATGACGAAATAATTATATTCCAAAAAAGTTCGTCTAGAATCTGTAAAAAAGTTCTCAATAACGCGTTCTTGATATTGATGTTGCACGTTTCTCTTGGGCAGTTATGTAAAAATCCAAAAGATAAAGTGAGAAGTTGCTCACAAACATTTTCCTAATTTATGTCTACTGTAGAGGCTCCAGAATTGTTGGAGAGGTTGTTTACTTACTAATATCATGCAGAAGAAATCTAAAAACCTCGTATTTTGTCTCTTCAAAGGCTTATTGAATCCACTCTTTTATGCAATATTTTGTAGTTTTTTTTTTCGTTTTTCAAGGAGGCACTGGCTCTATTGCCAATTTGACAACTTTATCTCGCCTGCCTCATTTCTTCCATTCCTTACAATTGTTGCTCTGCAATTTATTATATACCAAAGCGGGGAAATTATTTTCAATAAAAAAAAAACTCTGCTAGAAAGTTCTCAATATCGCATCTGGGTCTTGGTATTGCTTTGCTCATCTCTTGAGCAGATAAATTTGCAAAATATCCAAACGACAAAGTGAGAAGCTGCTTATAAATATTTTCCTTAATCGATATTTACTGCAGGTGCTCCACAGTGGTTGAAGGGATTGGAGCCGCAATACAAAAATTGTTTACTCCCAAATGTCATGAAGAAGAAATCCAAGAACATAGCTTTTTGCCGCATCAAAGACGCATTATTTTGGTACCTTTTTACTTTTCAAGGAGGCACTGACTCTATTGCCAACTTGATGAATCTATCTTCTGTGCTTCTTTTCTTCAATTTATTGGTACCATTGTTGCTCTTGAATTTTTCAGATATCAGAGGAAATTATTCTCGATCTCAATGCCTGAAATTCTCGAAAAAGCACGTTTCTTGTAGCACCTACGTTTACGCAAAAAACCACAACTACTGAAGATACTTCTAATACTTTGCAACCCAGAAGAAACCAATCTACAAACCTGCAACGGTTCAGGACTCATAGTTTGGCAACCTCTGCTCAGTCCGTTTGCCGTATCATCGACAACAGTTGAAATTAAATTCTGATCTAATCTCCAATGTAATTAAAACGAATGATACAAGTGTTGCGATCAACAAAAATCGATTGTTTTCCAGCAGGAGGGCCAGTTAGTAAACTATTCGGGTACAATAAAAGGCGGTTAAATCGTAGAAAAAACGACCACCCGAAGTGATTCGCGTATTCATCGACGATTCGATTTATAATTCTGTAACAACATCACGTACCAAACAAGAACCAGATATTTCACCGAATTAGACTTGATAATGATAGAATTAGACTCAATTAGAAACGATTAACTTTCAATTTTTTGTTATAAGATTGCCAGGTATGTTTTGGGCAACAATACGAAACACCCTCGATCATAATAATTACGAATCGAAAAAACGACAGATGTATTTTATAGCGACTTTTGTTTAGAAAGATGAGCAACAACAACAACGGCACGGCACTAATCAAATCCAAAAAATGTTAAAGTCATTTCCTATAGTTTTTTTTACTGTGCTTTTTACACGTTTAAGCCCTTCTTAGAAAATAACAACCAACCCGTGTGTGTAATAAAATTAAAAATATTCTTTTTAAAAGAGAAATTGTATTTTCTACAAGTCATTGTGTGGTTTGGCTTTTTTTGTAGTTTTATGACACTATAACTCATATCTGATGTTAATAAATACATTAAATTGTAATGAAGAACAAGAACGACAGAAACGAGCATTCCAAATCAATGATCGAATTGTATTTTCGAGTCAATTATAATTTGATAGGTGTGTTAATGTAATTCAATGGCAAGCTGACGAGAATTTTAAATAGCGGTTTAGTTTCAAGGAAAAAATCGGGCTATTGTTCAATTTTTTTGCTAGCATAAACGATGAGGTGACGCCAAATTTTCGATTTATCTTTGAAAGTGGATTTCTATTCAATACAAGTTCCCGTTACAAATTTTCAATCGATTTTAGAGTAAATTCCGACGATGTGGCTGAATACTACGCATTTTCCGATCAATCAAGAGTTTGATTATATATTTGCTTACTTATGCCTTCCCCAAAATCGGTTCGAGTCAATGGATGGCTTATACAAATAAATACTGCTCTGCATATTTATTTACGTTCGGTATTAAATCGTAAATATTATGAATTGTGAAGTGTACTTTGAAATATGTTGCTTTCTACGTTTAAGATCGCATATTACGCCTTGATTAAAATTCGAATTATTCTCAATTTAAATCGCATGTTATTCTAGCATTTATTTTCTAGTCGAATCGCATAAATCTTTGACAATAAGTTGTTTTTTCTAATAAGCAGAAGAAGAAGAAGAAGAAAACGGAGCGACTGGAGATTTGCAACAAAAGTAATGATAAATATTCGTTGATTTAAAAATTGGAATTTTTCATGAAGTGAAACCAGTTGTGCTTGATTTATGGGTCAAGTAAATAAACAACAATGTTGCTCTATTTATTTACTTTATGCTTGGGTGATATCAACAGTAGTAGCTACGCAATATCAAGCCAATCTCAAGGTAATACAATGAAAATTTCCATGCCTATGAAGCGTCAATACTTCCAGTGATGGATTCAAGCTGAACCCTACGAGACCCTAGCCTAGGGCGGTAATATTTCAAGAGGCAGCAAATTTTGGAATGTTATCAAAATTTTTGAACAACTTAGCCTTAAAAGATGTGCTACATCTAGTCAAATTGACTACGCAGGTTTGGTCCAAATTTCAAGAAGCAGCAAATTTTGGAATGTTATCAAAATTTTTGAACAACTTAGCCTTAAAATTTGTGCTACATCTAGTCAAATTGACTCTACAGGTTTTGACGAATTCTAGGAGTATAATATGTAATATATGAGTTTTCCGTTCTAATCCTTTATGGTATTAGATCCGGCTTGTATTTGAGTCCCAAAAACGAATATTATGAAAAGGGCTCCATGTCAGTTAAATCTACCACTCCGTACTCCAAAAGCGAGTTTCCAAAGACGAGAAGAGAAATCACAGCTTTGCCTCAAAATTGTTTTAGCTTGTTTTTGGTCTTTTGAGTGATGACTCATAATTAGGCTGACTATACATTCCACGATTTATAACATGTGTTTAGCTTTTATCACATTTTGCTGTTTGGGAGAAGTATTTCTCCCCCTATGTCTTTTTTTAACAAAAACTATGACCTCTCTAACGATATGCTAAATTCGCTACATTTCATTTACAGGAGGTCTTCCCATAATCCCTTTATTTTGTCATTAATGACAAGCAAAATAAGTTTTAGTTTTGCAAATTATTTAGGTCCTTTCACGTAGTTCAGCCAGTTTAGATGAGAGATAAAAAAGAAGGTAGATAGTTCTATAAGCCCAGGGTGCTTTTCCCTCGCGCGAGCCCCGGAAATTTCTTGAAAAATGTACCATAATTATGCAAGACGAAGGCTCGATTGTGCAAGATCAAGACTAAAAGCAAGTCAAAACTCTAAATAGCATTGTATTCAAGAGCGCAACTACAAAGAGGCTTTCGTAGATGATATTTAGATCACACACATCAGGATCTTAAAATAAGGATATTTACCTACGTCTTTTTGTTTTGCTTGATATAAGAAAAGTAAACTTGAAACCTATCATATGAAGTAGAGATTTTTTTTTATTTTTTACAATGGGCAAATATCTACAAATCCAGTGAAAAAACTATTAAATACCTACAAAAAACAAGCTTAAGACTCACATGTGTAAAGGTGAGCCAAAACAAAGGCTTAACTGTGCAAGAACAAGATTACCACAGTTTTGATCTTGGCGCTGTGCTGCAGATTGTAGAAACCTTTGGATCTTTGCTTGTCATTCAGCCGCCTGGTGGCATGATTTACGGAAGGTTATGTTGAAGATAGATAAAAAAGAAGAAACAAGAGAGACTATCAGGAAAAGGGTTCTTCGTTCCTGTGGATTTTGGGACTTTATCGTAAAAAAATTGGCTGTAATTATGCATGGTCAAGACTCGCTTGTGAGAGACCAAGACTAGAATCCAGACGCAACTCTAAACTGCATAATATACAGGAACTAGCAGCTTAACATCTAAAAAGCGTTAAAAAAAACATTAAAAAAGATTGTTTGTTCTTTTTTATGCGTAAATCAAGAAGGACTAAATACATAAACTTTGCAAAGCTGAGCCAAACAAAGACTTAACTATACAAAATCAAGATTACGACGGTTTTGATCTTAGTGTTGCAGACTGTACAGACCTATCGATTTTTGTTTGTAAAGCAGCTCCCTGAAGATATGATTTACGGAGGGTTATGTTGAAGATAGATTAGAGAAATAAAACAAGGGAATCGATCAGAAAGAAGGTGCTTCCTTTCTACAGCTCACGGGAATTTATCGTGCACTCTAATTATACACTGTGAAGACTCGCTGTGAAAGACTGTATAATATAGAGAAGTGTAATTTCTAAAAGACGCTCGAAAATTATTTTCACTAGCTTAACAAAAACTCAAAAAACATTGTTTGTTCTTTATAATTTTTGCTGTGCAACTCAAGTGCAAAAATTACTAAATTACTTGTAAAAATTAAGCTCAGGACTCGACTGTGCAAGCCTAAGCTAATTTGAAGATTTAACTGTGGAAAATCAAGGCCAAAAAGGTCTTGATCCTGATGTTGCAGATTTATGGAGGGTTATGATGAAGTTAGATAAAATGGAGAATACAAAAGAAACTATCAGGAAGAGAGTGCTTCCTTTCTGTGGCTTTTGGAAATTTATCGTGAAATACACTGTAAATATGCACGATAAAGACTCGCTAAGACTAGAACCGAGATCAAACTCTGAATTGTCTAGTATACAGGAGCTTAACTTTTAAAAAGTGCTCACCAAAAACTCAAAAAGGATTGATTCTTCTTTATTATGTGGCAATCAAGAGCAAAAACTACTAAATATATAAATAGTAAGTGGCCAAGAAGCAAGCGCAAGACTCGACTACGGAAAGTCTTGGTCTTAGTCTTGTTTTGTCCATCACTATTTGCTTTTGTTAGTGATCGCCGATTCTTGTGTAAATAAACCGTATTTCTACTACAATGCGCTCCTTATACACAAAAAAAAATCCAAAGGTAATTCTTCAAAATCTCCCAAAATGCTGTTGTTTATTTATTTACTTAACCGCAGACCTAACAAAATAAATCCGCAACAAACGAAATTTCAAGAGCTACTTCTCTACTTCATTATTATCGAAAATTTCGGAATTGATCCCCGATTATTACCAAAATTACCACCAATCGTCTCTTTCAAAGAAAAAAACAAGATCTTTCTATACGACCTAAATAAATAAACAACCATTCAAATTGGATCACTAAGAGCTTATTATTCAATTTATTAATCCCGAAAGGGTGGTTTTTGTGTTATACCTTTGAATACCCCCTTCTCAAATTTTTAACACATGTGAACCGAAGAAATCTATTCGAACACAAAAATAAAAAATATTTCGTCGTGTTGTTATCGAAATGAGAAACGAACGAAGCAAAAGGGTTATTTACAAAAGGGTAGATATAGTTTTTTAATATACCACCTAGAGGGATAAACTGATGTCTTACAGATGCCCCATATGGGCACCTCTTCCAATGTCGTTTTTGGATAGTTTTTTTATTTATTATAGCATTAACGATTATTCTGTCTCTGTGTTTCGAATTTTGGATTGTTTTTATGAATACACCTCATCATCTTACATCCTGCTGGCAAGATACTAATATCACCTCACAACAGGACACCAAAATTCCAATACAATAATCATGAGATTTTAATTTTCGTTTTTGTTAATGTTTAGATGCGCTTTGTTATTTTATTGTTATGATATTTCAAATTGCCAGGCGTGTTGATTATTGTTGTAATTAGAATTGAATATTTCAGAGAAAAAAAAACGGGTTATATCTACAGGCTGTCTTTGGAGAAGAAATTTGATACGTTGTTTTCAGGAGAGAAATTGTTCAACGTACATATTTGAAAACCTGTCGACATCATCATTATTAATCGTGGTATTCGTAGTAAATCACTCTTACTTTTTTTTGGGTTGAATTTTTTCGAATCTCTCCACGATCAAGATAAGCTTGTAATAAACGCACTTCACTAATAGGATTAGGTATGATAACGAGTTTGTATTTGAATAATGTAGAGACGGTGTACCGTCACTTTTTCTATTAGTCGTTAATTGAATTCAACTAATTTCGAATTTAAAAAAAGTTGAAAAACAAACTCTTCCATCATCCCGATAACGATCTAAATATGCCCCAAATAGGTGTTGGTGGCGACAAATAACCATCCATTTGTACCACTTGTTGTTGTCGTCGTATTCGTTCGATTGAAGTCAACAACCAGAGGATGATGGTCAACTTTTGGGTGCCTTCACGTTATCAAGATGGTTGAAGAGATTACTGGATTTTCGGTGAATTATGGTTTGTAGAAGGTGTGGATAAGATACGAATCTATCTCTTTCTCTTTTAATAGTAATCCACCAAGCCACACACACACAGATCGGTATTTACGATAATGCCAACTTAATGGAGACGAGAAACAACGAAAAACAACACAACCTGTTGTGCTTTTATAACGATTAATTTCGATTTAAAAACGTTTTGAATATACGAAGATCAGAAATCGTGCACTGCGTGTTTGAAAATAAGAGCATCTTCCGCTTGCAGCTAAGAATTAAAATAAACGTGACTGTGTGTCCAATTCGATAAATCCACCTAAATCCAGACCTGGTCTGCATATACGGATAACAATAAACAGAATCAACAACATCTGCGGTCTTGTAACCGATCTTTATACAAAATCAATGATCTTCTTCGGCTGCAAAAACTGTCGAAATAAGATGTATCGTTGTGTTGCGGCTGCTTTGTTGAATTATTACCCAAACCTTAGAAATCGCCAACAATAGCCGTAGATGAATGCATTTGTTACGGATTTGAGATAAATGAAGGGCATGTGCGATTTTTCCCCGTAAAAGACCACCATTTGAACCATCGCAGCCAAAGAATTTGTACACACCCTTTTTTTGTGGTCGTCACTCGAAAAATAATTATCGCCGGTTCAAGAGGTTGTTGTTTGACGATATTTGATGATGGGTTTGCTGTAGTGGCCAACACACACACACAAAAAACGAACGCCCACACATCCATAGTTTTATCGAAACTTAATGGATCTGATGATGACTTTAATACAAGGCCTTAAGAATTCCCCCCGCTCTAAAGCCATAAAATTTTCTTTGATGACGATATGATTTATTCGAGTTAATTTTAATGGAACGACAAGTTTTCCAAACGTGTTTTTTCATCATTCACGTTCTTAAATCTTATATTACTAACCATTAAAATCTATTGAATGTCACCACACTAAACGATAAACGGGGACGGAGAGACAAAAAAACGACCCGAACGCCTTTTAAAATCCTATTTTAATGATGGATTTCAACGTCAATTCAAGCAAAAGTCGTAACTTTTCCTTATTGTGGAACAATACTGGCCAAACACAAAGAGGCAGATGTTTGCTCATACACTTCTTTCGACTTATTTCTGATTTCACAAATGAGAATTTGTTAAAGATCCAACTTTATATGGGCGTAACTTCTACGGCTACTGTATTATTGCAAATTTCGTGACACTTTTATGTCGTTATTGTGTGATTTATAAAGTTTCAAGGGATAATCTTTGTTGTTGGTTTGTTGTTGGCAGTTGAATTTAAGAAAATATGATTTTCGTTTGAAGAAAATAAAAAATGATGGTTGTAGGGCTGTCACACCCCCTGCAATGAGTTATATCGGAAATTAGAACGAATGTGGTAATAGGGGGAAGCCCCCTGTTGGTTTACACAGTCAGAAATCAAATCGTTTTCTATTTATTCTTTTTACTCAACTATATATAACATTGATATTACAATATTTGAAGCTGTTCCCGTACAAATATTATCAAATATTTAACATTATTCGGTTGTCTACAAGTGTTAATCTAAGTTTTATAAAAAGAAAGCGTGCATAAACTCCATGCAGCCGACTTTGATTTATATCGAACAATTTTAGATAACCAGCCTTTCAGAATGTTACTATACTTAGTTGGTTCAATTTTTTCAATTTCAGCTATATTAAAGATCGTTTCATGTTTAACCTTCCAAAAGCGCGGCTTATAGATGGGAGAGATAGAAAACTGGAACGATCAAAAAGATGAGAGAGACATCTTTAAACCTAGTCGACTTCCAAAGAGTTACCATGAAACGGTCTATAGTTGTTTTTATACCGAAAAACCCACAAAAGCTCGAATTTTAGGCAACAAGCAAGCGTTAACTATTTGAGTCAGTGAAGGCGATATAACGAGACAGAAATGTCTTGTTTCTTTAGTCTCGTTTCAACTCACTTGCACGTCGCAACAGTGATTACGGCTTGGATTATTTCCATAGCAAGCCGAATGATTAAATTAAATTAAATTTTTTGTCTTGTGTCCTGTTAAGCAGCAGACTCACAATGCAAATTTTTTAACTGAATGCTTGAAAATGAGAGAGAGAGAGAAAGAGGAAAGGAAGGAGATGATTATGAAGATAAACAAGGCGCCTACAAGCCCCCAACTCCCGAAAATCTATCATAGAACGGTACCAAAAGTAAATTTATAAGTTTAGGGATTACTAGTCTTTTCCAGTAAACTGCTAGTTGAGAAACTCTGTTCTAAAAGACATGAAGACAATAATACTGTCGCTTCTTCTATTCTCTAATATATCGCGATTCTACTGCTTTCAACATATAAAAATGGTTAGTTGTAATCAAAGGAAGATCTCATAAGCAGTTTGCAGTTGAGAGCCCAATCTTGTGGCTAATCAAGGAACAGAAAACGGTCTTATAAATTCTTTATGATTGTACAATGGTTTTACAAACCTTTGACACAATTTTCTTTTCTCTAAAATCTAAAACAACATAAAAATCTAAAAGAAGCACACGTTTTCATGCATGCCTGAAAAACCCGTTTTCTACAACTCCCAAAGATTTATCATTTTAAATTCAGCAACTTGAGAAATCGAAATTTTAGCACAAATCCATCGTTTATAAGAAAATCCCCTTTAAAAATAACTCAAGAGAGTGCTTATCAAAAGAAAAACAATTTTTATGAAGATGTTCAAAACGACTAAGATGTATACAAAAGAATAACGGTTGTGATTGGTGAAAAAGTGATAAATATTGAGTTGAAGTCGCAGAAAGGCAGACCAGAGCAATATATGCTCCACACTGAGTAAAATCTAAAGATATTTCTTCTTCCTGAAGTTTCGGCCGCAACTGCGCTACACATCTTTAAAGGCGATGCAGCAGTGATCTCCCTCAATCAGGAAGAAGATTTGCCTTCAGATCACGGCTAGTAAGCTGGGATTGGTAATTGAGACCCAATGACAATGACTTTTAGCAGGCACACAGCTTATGTAAGGTGTTATTTGACTCAGTAACGTAGTCGAACCTTTACCAGGCCATAAGGAAAAAGGCAAAAATGGAAAAGTCGACAAATTAGTGGAAAAAGTGACGAGATGAACACAAGAGAGACTCGAGTCAAAATTACGCATCTTCTAATAAACATTTTTCTCCTGTTTTGTGAAGCACTAAATGTATGGTAGACTAGAGCTTAAGATATTATTGCTCACGTTTAAGCTAGACACCCTATACAAGTTGCAAATTAACCAATAATCTGGAAATTATCGCAAATTCGCACGATTTTTTAGCTTCTCCAACTTCAAATCGACTCTCAGTAATGCCCACAATAACTCAGCAATAAATAAAAGCAGTGCAACAAAAATACCAATAAATAGAATTAAAAACGCAAAAAAAGTCTGATACGAATTAACTGGCATTAATTGAAAATCAATCAAACATTTTGGTTTCTTGGTCTTCCAAACATTTCGAATACGATCCAATAAACCACGTTCATGGATCTTACTTAAAGTTATCAAAAACAGTTTCGAATATTGTGAATTTTTCTGCAAAACTAATGCAAGATATTTACTTTTAATAAACGATATTGTTAATAGATTACAAATTTCATTCGGTTCAAATGTACGTTCAATAAATTGATAAGCCGTATCTTGAATCGTGTGATAAGCAAACTTGCCTTCTTTAACACGCGATATCCCATCAATTATATTCAAGAAATTCTGATCTTTTACGATTTTATTACGATAAATATATTGTAGTGATTTATCTGTGCTCAATTTAAGCCATCTTATCGTGTACGGTGTCGGTTCAATGCCGACTTTTAAATCACTGTAAGCTAATTGTTCAATTGTTTTGATCGCTGCTGGCGGTTTACCAAGTAACGATGATAAGATTTGTGATGTATAATAATTGTATAATAAAATCGAAAATACCATTGAAATTATGTAAATCAGACGACCTGACATGCGTTTTGGTAAAATCGTCACACCTTGTTGGACAATTGTGGATAGTGTTATCAGCAAGATTGATGCAAGAGAAATTTGTTTTCTCGATCGGAATATCGAATTTTCGCATCTGAAAATAATTGCGAATAGAATCGCAATAACGATCAGCATTACACCAGTGGCTTGTAGAGTTTCCCTTGAAAACGGTTTGATGAACTCGTTCGATAGGAGATTGTGAGCGCCCGGATTTTGGAAGAAGAAAGCAGGCCTGAAAAGCGTTTAGGTAATCATTAATTGTTCGTTTTCCTCCTTGATTTATCAACAGATTTGAATTAAATTTCTATCATTCATAGAGAACAATGTTGGTTGAAAGTGCTACATTTTTCTTTTTTCTAAATTTCTATCCATTTTCTAGAAAATTTGATAAATTCGATATTACGAAAATTTAAACAAATTTTCCGGAAAATGGATGAAAATTTAGAAAAAAGAAAACATAGCACCTTCAAGCAACTTGTTATACACAATTCGTGTGAGTTGCATTCAATTCCGCTGATAAACGGAGGAGCAAAAGGACAAATCGCTTTTATGCGCTAAATTAACGACCCGTACTCGATCGAATACTAACTGAAAATCGTAAGACGGATGGATGAAATCGAAAAAATCCAGCCGTTTCGGTGTCATATAAGTACCAGTACAACCAATATCGATTTTATTCTCCCACAACAGTTTACCAAGACCACCATCGATACCGGATGGTACATTACCAAACCATTTATCCTCGAATGTAACATTATATCTAATTAAAATAGTTTCATAACTGCTAGTTTATGACAATCACAATTGATAACTTACGAAAAATTGTGGACTTGTTGTAATAATTGAAATAAGACCCATTGGAATTGCGAGATAGTATCCAAATGTTTATATCTAGGATTCGTTATGTATTCATCAAAGTCTTGTAACGGTGGCTTATTGAGAACCTTCAAGATTATAACAAGTTATATGATTGCAGCAGAAATATACAGTAATGCTCACAACAAGTCTAATGTTGCTCGTTTTGTGAGCATTACAGTATGTTGAAGTTATTACCACAGTACCGCCCCGAATTTTGATTGATGTCAAATCTTTACGTTTTGCATAAAACAACTGTGTTGCATTTCCAATAAAATTACTACCATTATAATAACTATCGATCTTCAGTTTAATTTTACCACCAATTCTGTAGATGTCTAACAATTCATAAGCGCCCGGTTGTGGTATAGCAATCTTAACATTTGAGTCTAAACGTAGATGGAGGTGTTGAAAATATTCGACCCAATTTATTTGATTTGAATCAAATATTAGCCACTTTTGGGTTAAATGGAAATGTGAAGGTTTAGTTCGCTAAATATACAACTTTACAATTAAAGATAAGGCTATTTTATGATGAAAAAGTTGTTTACTTGCAAGATTTGTTCAAAATTGTCACAATAGGTGTCCAAAACATATCCAATATTGTTGTTGAAATATTCATTGCTCAAAAATCGATTAATTGATGCATTTGAAAACGTAAAAGTTGATCTTACATCGATATTACTAATTGATTTGATTATTTCCAAATTATCTGAAATATTTGAAAGTTTATTTAGCCGTAGCAAAAGAAATCAAAAGAGCCACAGTCGGACCATCTATTGCCGAAATTTACTCTCACTTATACCTTCTATCTCCTAATAAAACAGATGATCCGACTGCCAAAAGTTATACTTTGCAGAGGCGGATCTTTTAGGCATCTGAAAATACTTATTCTCAAGCCCATTGGTTGTTATTATAATGATAAATGATTTGGTTATGCGGTCGCCTTTGGAATTGGGGTTGCAGCTTAAATTTGTTGAAAAATCCGCCTCCGGTGGGACATTCTGTATTGAAATCATGACTAGCATAACTGAAAGTGTGTAAAATTCGTGCACTGTGATTAACAGAGGTGGCTCGTGACTTGAAACTTGATGGTTGTTATGTCCGGTTGTTTTTCTAGTCATTTTCTTTCAGTAATATGCTTAATTAAGGAGAAGAAACTGTTTAGCTGCTGAGGAATGGTGAAAATGCTGCAGTTGAGCAGCTTTTATGCACGAGTTGACACTGGTAATCAGTTTAATCTTACCGCTTGTAGACCAACATGTGAAAAAATGGCACAATTTGATATTGTTTTTCAATAAATAATCAGAAATTAATTGAAATTCTATTTTTTTATTTTCAATAAGTCCAAATAAATAGAAGAAAATGAACAGTTTAAAACGCATTGTTTTAACTGATTGCAACTAAGGACTGAGAGATTGCATCAAGCAGTTTTATACAACAATTATTTGTTAGAAATTGTTGTAATCGTGTCTAAATCGAACAATTTCTTCCATTGAATTTTGTATAAAAACAATATTGATAATGATTCTCTAATGAACAATATGAGTTGCAATTGGGGTAAATCGTGACATTTCAAATGGAGAAAAATTGCCCGTAATTGATGAGATAATAAAATAACTACTGATAATAAGAACAATGTTTTAATGGAACATAATGCCTTTCTTATAATACGTGATTGTAATATGTAGTCGATAAACTAGATTTGCCAAAGTGGTTCATTGCACATTAACTATTCAATATCAATATCAATGGGTCGTATTGCAACAGCATAGAAATTAGAGCACAAGCGAAGCAGTCTCAGTTTTGCAAAGCATATGCAAAATTTATAATAATTTAAAGCATTTAGTCTTGGGAGTTTTCTTTAAAAAAAAATGGGGCACTATTGAATTTTCAAGCTATAATTGCTAGTGACTAGACATGTTTATATGCAACCAACCATGCGCGTTTGAAGATTTTTGTAGAGATCATTCAAATCTCTTGGGATATTTGCGTGAAATGACAATTGATCGAATGAAAGCCAACTGTAGGGTTATAATACGATACTAGGCAGTCGGGTTGAGTAAAATTCAACAACCATTTCACTATCTATTTTCTAATCTACATTATTTGCTAGCGATTGGCCAATACAATACGAATTGTAGTTATAGTAATTCCTAAAAATTTACAGATTCTCGTAAGGTAAATTATAAAGATTATAAAATTGTTGACTGCACGCTTTTCCTTCTAAGTGTCACTTCAAGAAGTGGCCCTTTTCTGTTTGGCAAAGTAAAATAACAGCTCTAAAACTCCAATTAGAAATGTTTCAAAAACATGAGTCTGTAGAGTTACAAATTTGCATCTGCAATAGAGTGACTAATAATAATTTCAACTATTTCTCAAATGCGACTGCTTTTGTAGTAATTTACAAGAAGATTGTCTGTATTTAATTATAGGAATCAATGAACCTCTTAAGGCGAGATCCACCTTAAATTTCTTAAGATCCACTCAAGATTAGTCTTAAGCTTTATAAATCTTTTTGTCCTTTTACATAAGAGAAAGAGTCTTAAGCCAGAGGTAAAGAGCAGTGGGTCCCGAATTACATTATATTTCCTATTGTTAGGGTCAACCTTAGCTTTTGCTTTAATTTCGAGAAGCTTATTGTCTCTACATAAGGTTCATTTGAACAAAGAAATATTTAAACCTATGACCTAAGTATTTAAGGGCCTAATGATCTTTGGTGACCTAGTTTAAGTTCTTGAAGGATGTACGAATATTTTAATAATTAAATAAGTTGTGAAAGGGAAACGCTTGGGCTGTGTACATTATATATTTTATTCTTTGTCATTAATTAGGTATAATAAAAAAATATGATGTAAAATGTACGATTTTTCCTTGTTATCTTTTTAGTATTACCTGCTTCAACAATAACACCACATTGAGGTCTTCCTAAGGGATCAAACCCTGTGAAAGTGTTGAGAATACAATGATCTATCATCTTTATATCTAAGTCATTACGAAAATCTGCGAAAATTTCCGAATTGAATAAAAATATTATAATTTAGTTGACCATTGTTTTGAATAATTAGTATTTGAGCGCAATAAACAACGTTTCGCCCTGCTGTGGAAGGGTGCGGTTAAATATATTGCATTTATTTTTTTAAAAGCAATTTCTAAAGGTCAAATCGAAGTAATACGAAATCAATAATTTATCATAATGTGTGTCTGTGTTTGCCTGAAAATGATTAATTTTTGGTCAAAACCCGATCCTAAAGGTAACAATAAAATATCCAACTTTTATCCGTCTCCAATAATTTGTAGTAATCTCTGATTCCACAGAGGTGCAACGTCAAACTGAACGCCAATTGCGTAAAGTCGATCGTGATTTGGAACGTGATCATCGTGAATTACAACGCGATGAGAAAAAGATTGAAATAGAAATGGAGAAAATGGCCAAACAATTGGTACAATTACGCAACGAAAAGAATCGTTCCTATCAGGCCAGTAGTAGAGTTAAAGGAATATCAGTATGGGATAAAGCAATGGGTGCTAATCTAAAATTGCCGAACGCTATGGGTATTGCTGGTAAAACAATCATCGATATGAATCGCATTATGAAGCCGGAACAAATTACAGCCACTGTGAATGCATTTGGTAAAGAATCAATGAAGATGGAAATGACTGATGAAATTAGTAAAATCAACAATGTTTTATAATTTTACAGTAAATGAAACTTCAGATGATTTAGTAACGGAATCTGGTGAGGAAGAAGAGAGTGATAACATTATCATTCAAGTATTGGATGATAATGGTAAAATGGCTGGTGCACCTTCACCTGAAGAAAACAGGATTGGTGGCAGTTCCAGGACACAAGTATTAACGGATGCAGATATTGAAGCACAATTAGCTAAATTAAGAGCCTAGAATTTTATATGCAACTAAATTTATTATTATTATTATTGTCGATTTGCTAAAAAATTTAAGTTCAATTGCTTACCTATAGTTCTTTTTGGACAATTTAAGTATTAAGTAATCGTTCCACTAGCTATTTTCCCTTCTACTCTATTTGCGAGCTTCTGGCCGATGACTCCCATACATTGAATTTACTATCATTACAGATTATGGTAAGGCTTTTTTTGTTTGGCAAAGAAAAATAACAGCTCTAAAGCTCGAGTTCGAAATGTTTCAAAAACATGACAGTGTACCTAGTGAGTTACAAATTTGTATCTTCAATAGAACTTCTGTTTGATAATCATTTCGCCTATTTCTCAATTACGACTACTCTTGTAGTAATTTAGACAAAAATATTATATTATTTAATTATAGAACTCAAAGGACATTAAATTTCTTATAATCCACTTAAGGAGGTACAGGACCTAAACGAAAATGATGTAAACATCTTGAAATTTTCAGTATCAATAAAAATATACACCATACATATTATTTAAAAATTTCAGCGATCTAGGGTTCGTAGTTTTTTTTATAAAAAAATATCAAAAATGACCAATTTAACATTATAACAATACAAAAGCGGCCACGCGTACCTACATATCAGTATTTTAATGTATGAAAAAATGATGACACAATTCTAAAAAACGACATATATGTAAAGAAAATAATGCCGAATTTATTGAAAAAGAAAAATTATCCCAAGGATTCTTATTTTTAACAATATTTAATTTTTAAGAACATAAAACATCAAAAAGTAGACAGCTATAGCATAGTTTATATGTGTTGTGTTCATGTGAGTTGTCACGGCAACAGTACAGTCTCGACAAAAAAGAATGGATTCTATATTACGTACTGTATAGCTATATATATATATATATATATATATATATATATATATATATATATATATATATATATATATATATATATATATATCGCCCTTGAGACAAAACTATTTAAATGGACTGTACGTTCTGTACCTCCTTAAGGTTGATCTTTTTTATCTTTATGAACCTTCCTGTCCTTTCACATAATATCAATTTAACACAAAGAACCTTAAGTCTGAGGCAAAGAACAATGAGGCCCGATTCACCTTAAATGTCTTAGTGTCAACTTAAGCTTTGGCTTTAGCTGCGAAAATCTTAATGTCTCCTTACATAAGGTATAGTTTAACAAAGGAAGACTCAAATTTATGACAAAACAAAACGAGCTTTACATGTAAACAGCACAGATGATATAAAGCAAATTCTGAGTCGAGATGAATTGAGCAGAAGTATTATATTAATTAGACTGAGAATGGTTACTTAATTAAGAGATCAAAGTCAAACCAATAAAATAAGAATCCATGGTCGGTCTCCAATTTTTTTGTGACAATTACAAATCATAGATAAGGAGCGGATATACTGTCAGATTGAAACTTTTACTCCTAGAGCTAGAACTAGAAATCGAACTTCAGCCATCTGATGATGTGACTTGTGCAAGGTTCTATTGATGATGCGAGAGGAGCAAAAAAGAAAAATAAACATACAATAAAGAAGTCTCTAAGTCTTGGCAGAGGGGAGAACCTATTTCCGATCTCTCTCATCTTGAACCCAAACTTTTATAGAACACGCCTTCAAACGGCGGCAGTTCATAAAACAACCTCTATGACCTTGTCTCCCAAATCCCGCAGTTTTTTCATGAAATGGATCATAAGAATGGTACCCAATTTTGAGCCGTTGGTGTTTAAAAAAGAGCCACAACTTGGGCCACTTTTCTAGATGAAAAGCTACACAATAAAAGTTAAAGAACGTTATTTTCCCCCGAAACCCACCAAAATCACATATCCGACTTCTAGTTATTAATTCTTATAACGACAAGAGCTACAATTAGCCACCTGTTTACTAAAATCTAACCTACAATTTATATGTCAATTTGAAAATCTTTCAAAATAAATATGACTCATTCATAATCAATTCTAATTAATCAATAATTTATCAAAAGAATCGTGTAAAAATGTTTAATTTTTGGTCGAAACCCGATCCTAAAGGTAACAAAATATCCAACTTCTATTCGTTTCCACAAATTTGTAATAATCTCTGAATCCGCAGAGGAACAACGTCAAGTTGAACGCCAATTGCGTAAAGTCGATCGTGATTTGGAACGTGATCGTCGTGAATTAGAACGTGATGAGAAGAAGATTGAAATGGAAATTAAGAAAATGGCCAAACAGGGCAACACAGAGGGTTGTAAATTGTTAGCCAAACAATTGGTACAATTACGCAAACAGAAGAATCGTTCGTACCAAGCTAGTAGTAAAGTTAAAGGTATATCAGCACAGAATAAAGCAATGGGTGCTAATGTGAAATTGGCGAATGCTATGGGTGTTGCTGGTAAAACAATGAACGATATGAATCGTATTATGAAGCCGGAACAAATTGCTGCTACTGTAAATGCTTTTGGTAAAGAATCGATGAAGATGGAAATGACTGATGAAATGAGTAAGATTCACAATAATTTCTATTAAAAAAACAATAATTAATTAATCTTGTATAATTTTACAGTAAATGAAACTTTAGATGATCTATTAACGGAATCTGGTGATGAAGAAGAAAGTGATAACATTATCACTCAAGTATTAGATGAGATTGGTATAGAGATTAGTGGTAAAATGGCCGGTGCGCCTTCACCTGAAAAAGGCAAAATTGGTGGAAGTTCCAAGACACAGGAATTAACGGATGAAGATATTGAAGCACAATTAGCTAAATTAAGAGCCTAGTATTATACATGCAACTAAATTTGTTACTATTATTATTATTAATATTATTATTGTCCATTTGCTAAAATAAATTTATTTGAATTTCAATTACTTAGAGCTTCTCTTGAACAACTATGTATCAAGTCGTCGAATAATTTTGAATCGTCTTGGCGCCTCTCTTTTAAAGTCATTCTAATTGTTTTTGCTATTTAGAGGCCCTCGATTCAGGTGCGTTCTTAGAAAAAAAGTCTACATATAGATAAGACAGACGGATGGATGTCATTAAAAGTGACACAAATACTGCCCACTGTAAATTCCAAACAAATCACCTATTATTTCAAAAAGAAGGTGTTTGCTCAAATCATAGAATAAGATCTTACCATTTCCATCTCTTCCTTCAAGGCATGATGTTATAAAAGTCGGAGACATTCACGATTAATAAAGTAGATACGGTTGCCATCAGTGGACCCCTCAACGTCATAAGGGCTTGGCAAGTATACAATAAGAATATTGATTATAGCTCCAGCCCCAAGTCAAATAAAGAAAATCATTTGATAGCCCTAAAATCTACTATAATTCAGTGTTTAAATCGTTGAAAAATAATAAGTCGTTTTGGAGATATTTTTAAAAAATCAATTTTACAGGGTGAACTTCAACCCTCATTTTGTCCCTTAAACTTGAGAGTGGGTACGAATAAAAATATACGTGTCCTTTAGAGTAGTCTTTTCTATCTATATACCAAAAATCATGAAAATCGGGAGTGTTATTTGCTTATAAGGGTACATTGACATTTTTCCCATTTTTTTTGACGTGTTTTATATCATTTCAATCATTTTTAACAAAATAGACCAGCATGTAATTTGTATGTCTATTGTTTTATGATTAATAGTTATTCCTTCCAAATCTCTCCTCTACCCTCCAAAAAGGTGGGATAAACGTCTCTATAACCTTTTTTCAATTTCAAAATATATACATAACTATTTAAAAAGGTTGAATATCTTTGACAATTTAGAAATAATATTTATGTACATACACACGTGGTGTGAACATTAGTGTATTGTTCACATCACGCATACACATAAAATTATCACTTGTAAAGTTGCAAATACTATGAGAAAATTTTTAATTTTTCAGTATGTGTAATGTTTTTGATAATAATAAAATTTTCTTTCAGGTTCATTAAATTCAGGGTTCGGAAGTAGTAAATGTCGACGTAATTTACGGTATAAAATACGCGTAGTTTTTTCATTTACTACGTGTCGAAAATTCATAAAAAACTACGTATTAACTACTACGCGGATCGTTTTTTTTTTTTTGTAATTCAGAGCCAGAATTAATATATTAAAGCTTGATATCTTCATGCTCGGTTTCATTTGAGTTGACTGCCGTTTTTCAAAATAGACTTTTATTCATGAATAGTAAATGAAAAACAGGGAATAGTTTGCAGTGAAACTTTTCTTCTAAGTTCTCAATAACGGGTAAAAATTTTCAAAAACGGATACATCCAGATTTTCAAAATATTGTGCTGCATGGTTCATATAAATTTCATCTAATTCCATTGCGTAACATTAAAGATATTACCCACAACTAGTAATTGTTTGTTTATTTGCTGTTGGTTGCTATGGAGTTGCTATCAAGTTGCTCGATGGTAAGGTGTTTACTCAACGGTAAAGTAAACACTTTGCCGTTGAGGTGGGTAAAGTGCTACTTTACCAAAAGTTTTTAGTCGATAAAGTAGGACTTTAACAGCAAGTTTTGAAAAAATACATTTTATACATAAATATTTAACAGATAAGTGTCAGTTAATGGTTGTTTGCATTTTATTTCGATTCCAAGCAAAATGTTGCCCCGGACTTCAGAGCTGCTAAAGCAGGCTCTATGTTCAATTATATATTAGAAATTTGATATTAGACATACATAATCTACGTAAACTACATTTATTACATCAAAAACTACGCGTAGACGTAGTTTATGTACAAAATATTTTTTACATGTACTTTTCCGAACCCTGATTAAATTTCGTGTATATTTTTTCCCCTTCTAAATACTAAAGTACATAAATATTGGGAACCGAGGGGATAGAGACGCGAGGGGAAAGCATACAGATTTCTTGCATCAACTGTCGTACCGCCATCTAGCGACTTGCATCTCGTTATTGTGTCCCACAAACTTTCCATTACTGTTGACGATCTAGTTATCTATGGATCTGGCAGCCCTGTCTACACATAATTAACACAGTAAATATTAATTATTTAAGACTTATCAAAAAATGGACAAGTGTCGTTTATGTTATACGGATCCAAATCCAGAAATGTGCCAACACATATTTAATACAAAATCTGAACCACCAATTTGGAAAATAATTGAACAATTATCAAATTTAATAGTAAATCTGAAGAGCTTTGGCTTTTATATTTATTTATTAATTAATATTGTTTTTTTAGATAACGAAGAACGATCCATATACGAAAAATATATGTGGTCCATGCTTCACCAAATTGGTAGAATACAGTGCGTTCCGAAGGAAGATTCTAGATACTGATTATCGAATACAACATGCAGAAGAGGTATTATCAGAGAAGACACGTGATGATTGTGATTATATTGCAGTACGCTACACACCTTCCAGTTCAGATCGTGATGATTTTATGATAAAAGAAGAAGAAATAGAAATTGAAGAGCATCCTTTAGAAATTGGTAAAAAGAGTATTTTTAATAGTCAGATTATAACAATTGTTATAATCTGAATTAAAATTTAGAGCCGACCTCAAGGGGATGCAGACGCTGCAAAGCCCCGATGATTTATAGTGGTCCCCAAAAATCTAGATACATTTTCTTTTTGTATTTGATCTGTCTGTTTATAAAACGTTTCTCGAATATCTTACAGTAAAGAAACTTTTTAACCCCCGGAATATCGTTTGCACCCCAGCCCCTTATTAGAGAAAGTCGATTCTGAACAATTGATTACTGTTATTTAATTCCAGACGTTGAAATTAAAGAAGAATTGAGTAATAATACTGTTGATGTTATTTATAATCAAAATATTAAAGAACTTACAAGCGTAGATGGAATTAATGATAATGATAAGATACTATCGTGCTATACAGGTCCCGAAGATAATAGCAACGAAACAAACGACAGACAAAGCAGCAAATGCAGCGTTGATGATAAGATTGTTTTCAATAAAAACTCTACTGAAACCGATGAAAGCTGCACTATTTCTACAAACAACAATAACTTAAGATTTGCCGATAATGGTGATATGATTACTAGTAATGGTAATGAGATAAATAACGCCAAAGACGCTGTACGTAGTAGTAAAAATTTTGACGATAATAGTTTGTTTACAAATTCTAATAATGACAATAATGGTGAAAAAGCAGATAATAGCAGAAAAAAATACAATACTAGAAATAGTCAATGTTTAAATGTTGACAATTCGATTGATATTAAAGATAAAATTACGAAAAAAAATAGTGAAAGTACAAAAAGACGTACGAATGCCCGATATGGTTTAAATATGAACTTAGAAGCACACAATAGGAAGACGTTACAAAACCATGCGGAAGTGCAGACTCATGAAAGACCGTTGAAATCGAACATTTGTAATAAACAGTCTTTAGATCAGGCCAATTTATGTAGACATAAAAAAGTACATACAGTTAAAAAATCTTACTGTTGTAATGTTTGTGATAAGCAATTTTCACAGAGAGTGGGTTTGTTGCGTCATGGACGAGTACATTCGGGTGAAAAACCTTTCAAATGTAATATTTGTAATAAGCACTTTTCATGGAAGAACAATTTATTAAGGCATGAACAAGTACATACTGGTGTGAAACCTTTCAAATGTAATATTTGTAATAAGCAATTTTCACAGAAAGCGTATTTGTTAAGCCATGAAGGAGTACATATGAGTGAAAAACCTTTCAAATGCAATATTTGCAATAAACAATTTTCACAGAAAGCGCATTTATTAAGTCATGAACGAATACATACGGGTGAAAACCCGTTTAAATGTAATATCTGCGATAAGTTTTTTACGACACGATCGCATTTAAAACATCATTTAAATATACACACTGGTCAGAAGCCTTATTGTTGTAATGTTTGTGATAAGCAATTTTCACAGAAAGCTTATTTACAGATTCATAAACGAGTACATACGGGTGAAAAGCCGTTCAAATGTAATATTTGTAATAAGCAATTTTCACAGAAAGCTTATTTACAGATTCATGAACGAGTACATACGGGTGAAAAGCCGTTCAAATGTAATATTTGTAATAAGCAATTTTCACAGAAGGTGAATTTAGAGAGTCATGAACGAGTACATACTGGTAAAAAACCTTTCAAATGTAATATTTGTAATAAGCAATTTTCACAGAAAGCGGAATTATTAAGTCATGAACGAGTACATACTGGTGTGAAACCTTTCAAATGTAATATTTGTAATAAGCAATTTTCACGAAGGTATTTGAAGCATGAACGAGTACATATGGTGAAAAACCTTTCAAATGTGATATTTGTAATAAACAATTTTCACACAAAGGGAATTTAGAGTGTCATAAACGAATACATACGGGTGAAAAGCCGTATAAATGTAATATCTGCGATAAGTCCTTTACGACACGATGCATTTAAAAGATCATTTAAATATACACACTGGTCAGAAGCCTATGTTGTAATTTTGTGAAAGCAATTTTCACAGAAAGCTTATGTACAGATTCATAAACGAGTACATACGGGTGAAAAACCGTTCAAATGTAATATTTGTAAGAAGCAATTTTCACAGAAAGCTTATTTACAGATTCATAAACGAGTACATACGGGTGAAAAGCCGTTCAAATGTAATATTTGTAATAAGCAATTTTCACAGAAGGTGAATTTAGAGAGTCATGAACGAGTACATACTGGTAAAAAACCTTTCAAATGTAATATTTGTAATAAGCAATTTTCACAGAAAGCGGAATTATTAAGTCATGAACGAGTACATACTGGTGTGAAACCTTTCAAATGTAATATTTGTAATAAGCAGTTTTCAAACAAGAGGAATTTGTATAAACACGAACGATTACATACGGGTGAAAGACCTTTCAAATGTAATATTTGTAATAAACAGTTTTCACGGAAGGAGCATTTATTAAGTCATGAACGAATACATACGGGTGAAAAACCGTTTAAATGTAATATCTGCGATAAGTTCTTTACGGCACGATCGCATTTAAAAGATCATTTAAATATACACACTGGTCAGAAGCCTTATTGTTGTAATATTTGTAATCAAATGTTCTCGTTTAGAAGTGCTCTAAGTATACATTTAAAAACACATAGGAATGAAAAATAATAAACAATTTGTACAAAAATGTCATTTAAATTATCATTTAAGGAAACACACTGGAGAGAACCCTTTTAAGTGTGATATTTGTAATAAAGCATTTACGCGGAAGTTTATTTTAGGAGAGCAAAACAGACGAATGCATGTTGTTGAAAAATCGTAATATTTATATATTTTTTCTATTGTACGTTTGATCGACTTCAATTAAAATACTTAAAGTTTTCACGAAATTTTTATTATTTTTTATTTTTACTTGCAATTGAAACACCCTTATTTCACAAGAGATAATACTAATGAGATAATAACTACATGAGATAGGGAAAAGCCCCCTTTATAATTTATACATCCCTATTCTTTTGCATAAATTTTTTAAAATATTTATCTAAATCACAAATTTGGATAATAACTATTTATTATACAAGATTTAAAAAGCAATTTAAAAATTATGATGAGTCGTTTTTTTTTTATCTGTTAATCGCCAATTTTCATTAAAATTAGTTAATTAAAAATAGTATATTAAAAAACAAGTGTCAGAAGTCGTCTATTATTGCACGAGTTTTCTAAAAGACGAGTGCAATATACGACTTCTGACACGAGTTTTTCAAGTGAAACTTCTTTAGCCGCGCTTGGGTTTAAATATTTTTCAAAGTATTTTCCCTATGTAACGAAAATGCGCGACCCCGTGAAGGGAAACACTTCCCCCTCTAACAAACAGCTGAGAGGGAAGAGTGCCAATATCGTCGCTCTGTCAGTTCTGCCAACTGTGTAAAATAAACACTAGGGTCTAGAGTTGGTGTCATTGATCGATGTACAGCGCCCTCTGGAACGAAACTAATATTTCCAGGCTTACCGCGATTTATAATTTTTATATTTATAAATTAATTAATGCCGAAAAATAGAACTGCAGAATAAAAACGAGCCTTCAGATAACGACAGAAAGAAAATAAACCAAGAAAAAATTGAACTTCATTTTCAACCTAAGAAGTTTCACTTCTATAGGCGTTCCAGGCACAATCAATTTTTATGTTTAGTGTTCTGTGCACATGAAAGACCTTTGAAATCGAACAATTGTAATAAACAGTCTTCAGATGAGGCGAATTTATGTAGTTATACAAAAGTACAAACGGATAACAATTCTTATCGTTGTAATATTTGTAATAAGCAATTTTCACAGAGAGTGGGTTTGTTGCGTCATGGACGAGTACATTCGGGTGAAAAACCGTTCAATTGCAATATTTGTAATAAGCAGTTTTCACGGAGAACGCTTTTGTTGCGTCACGAACGAGTACATACTGGTGTGAAACCTTTCAAATGTAATATATGTAATAAGCAATTTTCACAGAAAGTGCATTTATTAAGTCACGAACGAGTACATACGGGTGAAAAACCGTTCAAATGTAATATTTGTAATAAGCAATTTTCACGGAGAGAGCATTTGTTGTGTCACGAACGAGTACATACGGGTGAAAAACCATTCAAATGCAATATTTGTAATAAACAATTTTCAGTCAAGAGCAATTTGTTGAATCACGAACTAGTAGTACATGCGGGTGAAAAACCTTTCAAATGTAATATTTGTAAGAAACAATTTTCACTGAAGACGACTTTATTGAAACATCAACGAATACATACTGGAGAGAAACCATTCAAATGTAATATTTGTAATAAGCACTTTTCACAGAAGCACAGTTTATTAAGTCATGAACGAATACATACGGGTGAAAAACCGTTTAAATGTAATGTCTGCGATAAGTTCTTTACGACACGATCGCATTTAAAAGATCATTTAAATATACACACTGGTGATAAGCCTTATTGTTGTAATGTTTGTGATAAGACGTTCTCGTTTAAAACTGCTCTGAATGTACATTCAAAATTACATAGAAATGAAAAAAAGTTCAAGTGTGATTTTTGTAATAAACAATTTGTACGAAAATGTTATTTAGATACTCATTTAAGGACACATACTGGAGAGAAACCTTTCAAATGTGATGTTTGTAATAAAGCATTTAGATGTAGGGGTAATTTAAGTTACCACCGCAGACAAACGCATTTTGTTAAAAAATCGTAATATTTATATGTTTCTATTCTTCGTTTGATTCACTTCCATTAATATACTTTTAAAGTTGATACGAAATTGTTGTTTTCTTTTTTTACCTGAAACTGAAAAACACCTTATTTCACAAGAGATAATACTAATGAGTCAACTACATGAGGTACGAAAAAGTCTCCTCTATAATTTCCACATCCCTATATTAGACTGATTCAAAAAGAATCGACTGTTTGTTTTCTTCAAAACCCCCACTTAAATAATTTCCGGTAGGTGAAAAAGATGCCTGTTAAAATTTAAGCCCTTAATATTAATATTTAGAGGTCGCTCATCACTAAAGGGCGGATTGAAGGTCATTTGATTTGAATTACAATGCTGGAAATGCACCATTGGCGTAGTTTAATTTTAATGCATGTGTTTACATAAAGTTATAAGAAAATACACGTAGAACAAATCAAAAAAAATGTGTTCGTAATTTTAAAGTTTTTTTTTATATTTATTTTTGTCAAAAATTGTTGTTTTTTTTTTAATTTTCTATGGCAGAAACATCAGCTTGTTGCCGCCATTGAACTCTATACAAGTATCTGGAACGGCCCCGCACATAAGCTTTCAATAGGATGCAGCGAGGCAGGGGCAAGCAACAAGGAAAGGTAGATACTGTAGTGCTCCCAACCCGTTCTAACTCACTAGTTCATATGGAAGAAAAGTTCGTAAAAATACTATTTTCAATTTTTGCACAAAAAAGAATTTACTATAACACTAAATTGAGTTCAATTTACATTCAGTGATAATTGTAGAAGATTCTAATTTTACTTTATTCCATAATTCATACATTAGAAGAATCAGGATTATCGTTTTTTATGATCATTCATATTCTACATGAATGACGGACGCTTATTTTTCAGGTTTTAATTGAATGCAATTAGAGACATGAATACCGGCCAAAACTTTGATACCGGTATTACGGAATTATTCCAACTGAATACCGAAATACCGGTATTGTGAAAAAATAGAAATATCGCTGCTCTTATGTATTAGAAAACTGATAGATAAAAAAGAAATTAAAAGTAAATAATAAATAAAGAAATAGTCACCATCAGACAAAATTGTTAAATTTAGAACTGCATGGACGTAAAGCTTCTGTCCGTCAGAAAATGACAAAATTAATATTGTTTAACAACTGTTGACAATTGCCAGAATTTTGATCATTTTCCATTCTTTATTGTTTGTTATTTAGTAATTCAGTAACAAACAAATTAAAATAAATACCTTCTTCACAAACTAATTTAAAAAAATAAATTAATCAACATTAGTCTGTCAAGATTATCAAAAACGGTGTCAATATAGTCAAATTATTCAATTACAACCAAACAATTAACATTAACAACGCCAAAATCACAATCTTCAAGAAAACCGGATACAACAATTTCAGGAATACGCATTAATGTTATCCCCATGCCCACTCTGAATACAATATTTTTGTCAATTGTTGCAATTTAAACTGTTTATCTCGACTTCTTTTTTCAACCGCGTGGCTGATGCCACTTTGATTGCTTTTCGTTTGTATGTTTGTTTTGTTTTAGTGATTTGACGTAAGTTTGAATTGTTTTTGTAATCAATATAATTATAATAGTAGATTATGTTATTAGGCGCAAAAGTGGAACTTTGTGTGCTGAAGCTGACTGTTGTCTGCCGAACGTTAGTGAGGCAGACATGTCAGCTGAAGCACACAAAGACACTTTTGCGCCGAATGACATATACTAGTTTATCTTCAAACGTCTTAATTTAACATTTTTTTATCTTGAAAAGTTTTTAAAAATTAAAATTTTAACTGATCATAATACCTTGGCAGTACTGCTTCCATGGCGATGCAAAAAACAAAGTTCAATCAACGAAAAAAAATAAATAAAACTGTACGATGTCGAGTTCCGATCGACCTTCTACTCCTTCTGAAGTCGTTGAAGCTGCGAGAGAGTCTATCAAAAAATTACTACCGACTAAATCGGCAAGTGTCTATGAAGCGGCCTACGAAAAATTCTTAAAGTGGTGTTCCGCGAAAAATGTGGAAGTGTATTCGGAAAACGTCTTATTAGCTTACTTTTTGGAATTATCTCGAACCTTGAAAAGTTCTTCTCTCTGGTCGCAATATTCAAATTTAAAGAAAAACGTCGATATCTCAAAATACTGCAAGCTGCGCTTTGTTTTTGAAAAAACAAAAAAAAATTACAAGCCAAAAAAAGCCAAAATCATATCAAAAGAAGAATTTGACAGGTTTTTGTACGATAGATATTGTTGGCGCTAGGGGATTGCTCCAAAATGCTAGTATTACTAACTGTGTGTTTCACATTAACAAGTAATAATTTGTAATATTAGTTTGTAATAAATTATGTGTACATTGTTGAAAATTATTGTTGTTCATTTTGTCTGCCTAAGCTTATAAAAAAAGAAAAAAGCGCCTAGGCACACAAAATGCTATTTTTACCTTGTCATTTGAGGCACAAAAACTGTCACTTTTGTGACGTTTGAAGATAAATATAATTTATTACTCCGTTTATCAGGTTTGTGACTGTAGATGGGCTAACTGCCTGAAACTAATACTTATTGTTTTATTATTTTTCTTATTTTTGTTTAATTTTTTTCATTTAAATTAATTTCGTTAATTGAATATAAATAAACAACTGTTGGAGATTTCGCATGGAAAAGAATGTTACTTTTTTCAGTTATAATAAACACATTTATGAACATTTTTGTAACTATTTGTATTGTTTTTTCTGCTTTTTATAATAACAGTTATTTTACTTCATAGTAAGCTCCGTAAATCTAATTAAATTCAAATTTATTAATTAAGACGAGATAGCAGTTACGACATTTAGTGGCGTAGAAAGAGAGGAGAACACTACACAACGGCGGGTTGCATAAGATTTAGCTTTGCCTTTCTTTCTATACATTGCGGGGCCGTTCCAGTTACTTGTATAGAGTTCACTGGTTGCCGCTGACCCCGCTGACGAACCATCTTTTAAAGAATGAGAGAGAGTAACCAGAAATTCATAGAAATACGGTACAACTAGACACCTGTTTTTTCGGCGTAACGTAGCGACGTCACGGTAGCAGTTCGACTGGTCCACTGCTTCTCTATGTACGGGGTAGTTGGGACTTTATTTGTATAGAGAAACGTTTCACGAGAAAAGATAGAATATACAAGTACAACAGCTTTTGCCGATACGCTCTATATGAATTTGTCAGGAGACTAGAATTTGCCTTGCTCCAACTTGGAGCAGATATCCGCCCTTTACTCATCACGAATTTCGATTTTCCATTTGATTAACATGGGAAAAAGATTCTCTTGCACTTTGGAATTTTATAGCTCACGTTGGGTACAATATTTTGAAATGACTTAAATTAATTCTTATACAACATTTAATGGTCTACAAAAAAAGTCGCTTACGATTTTCTGATATATTTACTCCTTCAAAGGTTATTCAAGTTTAAAGTTGGATTAATTAATTAATCCATCAACTTTATGGGAAAATATTATAAAACATTTTTATAGGGCATTTTATTCTCTATAAAAGTTTTTGATATTTTTTACAGGTCGTAAATTATTTGCAATGAATTGATTTCTTTTTAATTTCAGTAATACTATTGTTGCATTGATAACTATTGAATACTGTGAGTGAATTGATTACTCAACCATTGTACTAAAAAGTAATTGGTAGCTGTTAGCATTTCAGACAATTTTGTAGAGGAATTCATCGTTATTATGTTGGTACGTTGATAGTAATTTAATTATATTTATAAAAATAAGAGAATTCAATGTAATAACATTTTTTTAACTTCCCGCCAAATTTTCAAAAATAGGGAAGTTATTGGTTTCACCCCGATTTTCGAAAATCGAGTTTTCATCGGATCTCCACGTTTTGAGGCCATAGGAAGCTATTCTGACTATTTTCACGATAGTGTGTGTGTGTGTGTGTGTGTGAAAATCTAAAATATGAAATGGAAATTTGCGTTTTCCCAAATTGCTTGCATATACGTAAATGATTCATCCGTGTGCTGAAGTTTTTCCTCCGTAGCATGAATAAGAACGTGGAAACAATTCTAAAATTGGTCGCCTTTTCGTTGAAACAAGAAACACATTTGATGATTTAAATTAAAACACTGAAATTCTTTTGACCTTATCTCAAATAGATATGTACACGGTTTTTTATATATATCAGGCGTTTTTTCCAACTGTGAATATACTCTAGCAAATGTTAACAGTTTTTTGAGCATTATGGTAGCAATAGATACGATTTTTTAAAACATTTCGCTTAATTTATTAAAGAAAAATCAGCGATTTTTGAATTCAGTGGATGCGTAAAGGTTCCATAAATACACAACGTTGTAATTTCATAAAAAATTATCATTTATTCTTATCACATTCATAATTAATTATCACGATTAATCCGCTAAAACAGCATTTCTGAACCCTTAGGTAGAATAAATAAATTATATTTAAACAATTTTGAAGAAAATAACTTTGCTTATTGTTCGTCTATTTATAAATTAGCAAAACGTGTTTTTTTAAATAGCTAAAAACTATGAAAAATAAATAGGGTCAGCTCGACATTTTCCGCCGCCCTATACAAACTTTTTTTGGTTTAACTAATCTTACATTGCTGCAGCTAAAACGCTTCTACTCTTTGCCCGCGTGTCTATATTTTTGTTAATAAAGAGTCTTGCGTTTTTAGCTAAGCAATACAGAGAAATTGATAACTAAATTAAATTGATTTAATTAATATCGGGTGTAGTCTGTCGACTGCTACGTAAATAATAACGATTCGGTGATTTCAATAAGAATTTCGCACCGTTATTCAAACAATTCGAGTACTCAAAATTTGTACTCTTCGAATAACCATTAACTGGTGAATTCAACGTATTCTCATGATCACAATCGAACTGATCATTCGATAGACTCGGCCTAAATCGAATCTGTAACGTTTCTAAATTACTCAAAATCTGACAATTTTGTTGGTTTATCGATTTCAGATATTTATAATTCTCAACAATCAAATCTTGATAATTATACGCACTCATTATAATATAACAAACAATCAAAATCGTGATAAAATAACGACAATACCAGATATAATTTCGTATATCTTCATACATAAAACCGGTGTCAATCAATGAATTCTTATGCAATAAAAATAGACAAATCAGACGCTCTGTTATTAGATTACCGAACAAAATCAACAAGATCGGTAGACGTGCTCCGGCTGTCCGTTCTACTGACGTAAACAAACAACAACCAACACCGGCGACCAAATAGAAGAGAATCGAATCGAACCACGATATCTCGCCGACAATCCACCGTTGCAAATTCGCTAACGTTTCACTCAAAATCCCCAGAATCTCCTGATGTGTCCTGGTCGAAACATACAAATCCTCCAACACCTTCTCCAATAATCGACCATTCTCGAGAATCTTCTGTTGTCGTTCCAGACTCTCGCGCTGTCGCTCCAACAAATTCTCCTGATTCCGTGCCGATTCCTCCAATTGTTTATTGACTTTATACGTATTCTCCGATAGTGTTTCCTGCCAGATCTGGCCACGCAAAAACCAACAAATATTCTGCGTGTGCGTGTAGAATTCCGTGTAAACATTGAAGGCACGATCCGACATTTGATTGATACAAATCGCTCGAACATTCCGTTTTTTATCGTTGATACAATTGTACGAATCGTGTCCGGACATGATTAGGAAACAATTCGTTAATGATAGAGCGATTTCGCTTTGCGTATCTTCGGATAGATAACGACAACCATCTTCCAGATGCTTGACAGCTGATTTCCAACAATCACCATACTGGGGCAGGGTGCCACGCTCCTTTAACAACTAAAACGGATCTATTTTTAGTCAATCGGGTCTATTTTTAGTTGATTTGAGAATAGTACTTACGTGGTATTGTGTACGGCCTTTCTCGATCATATCACCGGGCACTTCACCGTTTACGTAGATATCGTCGAAGGCGAAAACGTACACGATAACGTAGAATAAGAACGTGTGGAGTACTTTAAGGAACATTGTACGGATTTAACGGACTAGATAACGTTTTTAGTTGATTGAGGTTATGTTTTCGAACCAACCGTCCGACTATTTGTAGCGCTACCAATTTAAATGTAGGGTAATGGTGGAGGCGCCAGACAAAAATATAAACGGCAATATGGCAATATTATCATTTTGCCCTTTTTCCAATAATAAACAGGAAACTGAAGATAATTTACAAAAATCTGTACTCACCCTTAAGTTTTTGTATAGTCAGAGTTATCCGTTTGGACTGTAAAACTTGATGATTGTTTTATAAGGAAAATCTGCAAAATTAATGAAAATTGTTGGAAAATTGGTAAAATTTACCGAATTTCCTATGTTACCGCTTTTATGTGAATACACCGGCTGATTGTTGTGGCAACAATAATGTCACTGGTACAACATCCACAACCACCACAGCCAACTATCTTCAATCACTTTTATTAATTTATTTCATTATTATTATATTAATTAGCAAAATTTATTATTAATTAATATTTAATTTTCAAAATTAATCAAATTAATCGTCTATCTTTATCTAATAAATGTTATAAAAGCAGCAACAAAAGCGTCTTCAGTTGCGGATGTTAAAAACAAAAAAAAAACAAATGACTATCGGTTCAAACCGTAGCCTACTATACCAAAATCTAGTATATTATAAACGCCTATTTTTCGATTAAACTAATACTAGTTAATTAATTAATTGATTAATAGTCATTAAATTGTGGATAATTAGTAAGTTTTATGGAAATAATCGCATAATTATCACTAATTTTCAGGTATTTTTAGCGGAAAGAGTAAGAGGCTGTGTCTCAGGGTATGCAGTACCGGGTACTCAGTAGATACTGAATTAACAGGAACCTGTTTTAAATTATCGAGCCGCAATACTAATTAATTTAAAAAATTTAAATACATTTTTCGATAATTAGCGAAAAGTATTTTGAAAATTTTGATTTATGTTTTTGTTTATATTTGATTTTACCAATTCGCTTGTTTTGTTTATTTTTTCAGAAAGTAACCATTCGTGATGCCTGAAAAAACCTCGATTTCAACAATGGTGACGAGTGAGTTCTTAGCAAAATTTACCAGAAATTTCAAGAATTATGTTTAGTGATAAAGTGGCTTGCCACATACGTGATCAATTAGGGCTAATGTTATCACCAGGGCCGGCCTGAGGCCACAGAAAACAAGGCATACTTCGCTAAACTGGTTGTTACCAGTTCAGCTAAGTATGTCTCAGCAAAGTGTTCTTTGTTGAGATTGATATTATCCTTAAAAAAAAAGAAACCGTACGACAGTCTCAAATTTGATGAGAGCGGCGTCAAAAAGGCTTGGGTCGGGCCTGGTTATAATACCCTCTCAGTTACCCTATTTCACCAAAAATTGACACTTTTAATAGCCAAATCCTCTCGCAATATTAATTAAATACCACATTTGCTGGAAAAATTGATGAGTCTTGCTGAAAAAAAGTTGTAAATTGATACTCCTGAGGTTCCCAAAATGTTTTCTTTGAGGACTAGACTCCATTCAATGCTATTTAGATATTTTGTGGTGTGTCTGTTTATTTTTCTGTATATAAATGTTTATAATAAAATGCTGTAGCTGACCAATCAAGGAAGGTCAAGTAGTTATTGGGACTTATTAAATTTACCCAGTCTTTCAGTGGCGTAGAATAGGACACCTATGGAACAATATATACGACTACTGTCTCGCTCTATTGCCCCACCTTTTCACCTATCGTTAGTCGCATACTGTCACCATCTACAGACCCCCTGCTGCCAAAGCGCGTATGTCCACACTTGAAAACGGACTTTACTAAAAAATCGCTTAACGTCTCTGCTGCATCCGGTTTTATTGAAGCCCCTTTAGTTAATTTGCAAAAAATGCTATTTAGTTTATGAAAACCTGAAGTTTGATTGACAAAAATCCAATTTCAAGCTCAAAATTTGTGGAAAGATTAAGACAAAAAGAGTATGCTCAACAATTTCGTGTTATATTGTCGTTTTAGGCATATACAGTTTTGTTAGTATTAAATAGGAAATATCTACCAAATGTTTTGAATATTTCGATTTCGTAATTTTTGGCAATTTTGTGTGCGAAAAGTTTTTGAAATGATACAGGCAAAAGCGGAAACTCTTTAAAGTCGGTTAAACCGATCTATCAAACTTTTTCGAGTTGGTTTTCCTCTTTGATGCTGCATGATAAGCGAAGATCTATCTTTTCCTGAAATATCTTTGAATCGTTATTACGATTAGTTTTACTATGACAAGAAACCAAAGTTAGACTGACCATTAGGATGATTGAGCAATCGCCTGGTCAGCTGCTGATCTTTTTGTACATGGGTCATTCCAGCAAATAAAATCATTTTTACGGGGCGACCCCCGCCGATTTTTTTCAAATTTTGTGGAGGTGTTCTCTTCTTTGAAAAAAAAATCCCTGAAAGTTTGAGCTCTTAATATGCGGCCGTTTCAAAGTTACGAATTTTTGAAATTTTGAAGAAACAAATTTCAACTTTTTCGTTAATTTTTTTGAGGTAAAAAACCTTTTTTCAAAATTGGTAAAAATGGTGGTTTTTATAGGAAAAATTCTCAGCTTTTTAATGAGAATACTCATTTTTTCATACACGCAACGGAAGGCCGTTTAAAATCCAATCAAAGTGAAACAAGCGATTTTTCTCCCAGTGCAGCGCGTGGTACATCAAATTTGGGACGCAAAATAGAAAAATGATTTTTTCTATTTTGCGTCAATAATAGCGCTATTATTAAACTTGCTATTGTATCGAAATGAGCTCATTTCGATACTAGTGCTGAAAAGTAAAATGTAGGAATTTTTTTTTCCACTGGGTTGGTAACCTTTTCATTGATTTTGCCAACTGTCAAATATCATAAAAACAAGATACTTAATATACCGTTTTTCGTACTGATCTTTGGATTTATCGGGTAGTAAATTGCTTCCTGCATTTTCAGCAATTTCCCTTATTTCAGGTGGAGTACATGAAAATTCTTCACTCATTGTTAAATAAGCAATTTGGCGAAAAAAAACAATTGACTAAGAGTGAAAAATAAAACAATTGAAGTTTCCTAGCTGAATGTTCAATTGTTTTTTTTTAGTAACACCAACTCCCACCAATTTCCCTAAATATCAAATCTCGCAATTTTTTTGTAAAAAAGGGCACAAAATAGGCAAAATAGAAAAAATAGTATAAAAAACTCGTGTCAGAAGTCGTATATTGCACTCGTCCTTTAGAAAACTCGCGGCTCCGCCGTTCGTTTTCTAAACTTGGACTCGTGCAATAATAGGCGACTTCTGACACTTGTTCTTTAATATACTATTATTTGGTGGAATGACCCATATGTTTTGTATCGTGTGAGTTTTCTATAAATTGTTGTCTAGCTGACCGATCAATCCGCCCCTGCTAGAAGTTTTAATTTTACTGTATTTGCTGAATGTGATGTCATCAAAGCGGATCAATCAGTTTTTTTCATTTGAACAACACAATCTTAGTAAAAAAAATAGGAGTTCTTTTCTCTCGAATCGTTCGCAAAATAAAATTTTTGACACTTTTACAAGAAAGTTGGGATATCATCGCTTATGACCAGAGATAAAAAATATGCGTTGTGCTAAAACAATGCAAAATTGTCGACTTTTATGTCATTTTGCATTGTCGGATTTTAGGGAATCTTGTATTTTTAATTTTTGAAGTTCCAAGTCTTGAAGTTTTATCTCTTTATTTCTGTGTTTGGAGGTGCAATTTGTTATAAAATAAAGGAATCGGAGACTTGCTGAGTATGACATCTAAATTTTGACTACTGCTTAATTAATCAGAGATTGCGCTACAGAAAAAACCTCGGATCTGTTCATCTTCTAGCAAAGATGCTGCCTGATATAAAAATAAATGGGAAGTATTGTAGTTTTTCCTTTATACTGCTCAAATAACTTATCGGATCGCCAATTATCCATAAAACGAAGTTTTCCTTGTTCTTGTTCAATCGACAGGAAAATGTGTGAATAATGCCATGACTGGGAAATTGCTGTAATTTGATTGAATTTTATTCTATAAATTTCCCAAAACTGTTGAATATGTGACATGTAACTGTTGCACAATTCATTGTTAAACAATTAAAATACCTCACATTCGTTTAGTTCAACATTTACATCCGTTCTTTCACAAAAAAAGAATACAAAAAGTTTAAAAAAAATGATTCATTTTCCAATAAATCAACACCACTAACAGCCTCCTTGACATGGATGTTAACATAACAAAAAAGAAATTTGTGTAATTTTCGAGTATACAGGGCGTTTGATAACACATTTCGCTGCATTTACAGTAGATGCAGTGCTTTGAAGTCAAATTAGTCATCTCCACTACCGTTTTGACTTCAGATTTCAAATCATTGCATCTATTGTCCGTATTAGTGCGTTATTCCATTGTTATTGATCATGCTGGAGCCGGCCGTCCTGTATTATGAAATTTCAATATTAGGGATTTTCAGAAAAAAATATTTGAAAACATTTCCAAGGATTTTCCAATGAATAACAAAGGAAAAGAAAAAACAATAAATAATTTTTGTCACTTTGAACAATATTGGAAAAAGAGCCTTGGTGATTATCATAATATTGCAATTGTTCTTTTGTGATTGTTTAAAACGAATCATCAAAGGAACGTTTGTAATAATAATTATAACAATAAATGAATTATGTTTAATTAAAAGAGTTAATTTGATCGTTTGTTTGCAAGTTAAATATTTAAAATTTATGAGCACAAAACAATAACAAATTTAGTAATGTTTCTGACTAATTTATCCTAATATTTCACAGTTTTATAGTAAAAATTTTTACGATTCCATTTTTTTTTACATAGAGGTCAAAATTTAACCTTCTCATGATAGTATAATTGGAGTTGCTCTAATGTGAGTTATTATGGAAAAATTTTGCAATTAATTTTTCCATTTTATTAGTATTCGTGTCCAATCTTTGGTAATCATTTAATTACAATTAGTTTGAAGAGGAAGTCTCCAATATTTAAGTAGAAATTTATAGAATTATCGTTTCGATTTTGCGTCAAATTCAATTCAAAGTCTGTATAAATGATACACGAGAACAAATTCGATTATTTATCATCTATGAGTAATATACAGTCACGGCACTTGTGCCAAAATATTAGGACGTTTTGTCACTGTATTCGTTGGATATCTGTTGAATTCAATTTGAAATCAATCAGTTGGTATTATTGAAAAATATCTATATTTACGATGCTCAAAAGTAGCTTCTACTCGTTATGATCTAAAATAATATACAGTGATGGTAAGTTGATTAGGTGCTTTCGCCTGAACACTATTCCACATGCAGATGTTGCATGTCATTCGGTCTTCAACGAAAAATAACTTTGTTGTCGAACTATGCCCCTTTATAAAATATACTCATGGTGTTATTTAGCTTTTTATAATTGTAAACTTGTCAAAACATATAGTGATAACCAGGAGACTTATTCTTGCCACAGAGGAACAAATCGTGATTGCCACGATCCTTGCCGTGTGATTGTGCCAAGCATCTGATGATTTAGACGTTTTCCCCTAGCCTGTAAAACAAAGATAGCTCCCTCCTTTGCCTGATGTTTTCCGTATGGACCTGCCTGGAATGCCACTACTGTATACGTTGGATATGCGTTAAATTCAATCCAAAATCGATTAGTTCTTTCACGGCGGAAATTTCGGCTCCACACCTTGTTTTCCATTTCATTACATTACAAAAATTTCCAAAATATTACATTGTTAAGGATGTAAATATTTATATACGTTTATTATACAATTACCATATGTATTACTGATTTCATCAACACTGTACTATTAGGGAACTGATTTTATTGATATGTATTGGTATAGATGGAGAGAGACAGAGAAAAACAAATTTTTAATGATCATGCCGGCGACTTAAAATTTATATGAACTTGAGACAGGTGGGAGGTAATGACAAGGCTAGAATTGTACTTAAGGAGTTCTGTATAACTATATATAATAGAAGTGGGTCTAGTGGTCCATCGATAATATTCCCGAATCGCCTCAAAGCGATACGTTTGATAATTATTCAGTGATAAGTGTAGTTCAAATTTTCAAGAGAAAAAATGAAAGTAGTGGTAAGTATTTTGTTTTTTCTCAAAGTTATTTTATTATTCTATTCCATACTTTTCAATAGTTTTCCGTTTTTTTTACTATGCTTTGTTTTGTCATACGGTAAAAGTGCAGTTGAATCCAAAAATTGTACTGAATTTGCTCTACAATTTGCGAAATAACTCGAAAGCTTGCGTTAGAGGTCTAAAGCTGGTTATCCTCAATTCTATAGCCGTTTTATTTTTAACAAAAATTTAAATTATTTTTGGCTATAGTTTCACTTTGCTAACACAGTCTTTGACCAATTTTTCTTCTCGAGTCCCAGCGTGTTATACGAAAATCGTGCTCTAGGAATATTGTGTAAGAGGGGCGTAATTTCATCTCAAATTTTCAAAGTGGTAACTTGTTAGAAACTTATCTGTCATTTTCTTAGTTTTTGAATTGATGAGAGCGCTAATATACAAAAAAATTAAATATATTTTGTAATGAAACAGTGTTATAAAATGACGTATTGCAACAGAGCTTTTTTAGATTTCTTATTCTGATTTTAAATGCAAAAAAAGCAAATCTTTGAAATAAATCCTGCAACGTGTCATAAAGACATAGTGCTCTTGGAATATCGTGTTGTGTAAGACCAATTTTCAATTACTTTTCATTACCATTTCTTAGTTCTTTACCTTTTAAAAAACCGCTCAGTGAACACGATTTGATGATATGCAGTTGGGAAGTTGTCATAAGAAAATCGTGCTTTTAGGGCATCGTGCTTGTAGGAGGTTTAATTTTATTTTTGCTTTTCAAAAGAATGTCATTTTAGTTTCTTGTCGATTGAGACTAGAAAGTCGTTTGACAAACCTTAATTTTATAAGGAAATCGTGTTATCGTGAATATCGTGTTATTTTAATTAATTTGCTTTATAACTTCCAGATAGGTATTGAATAAAATCTTATTTTTTTTTAAGTTACTAAAATTTGGAGAGATTGAAAGTTTTAAAATCGTGTTTTTAAGTAAAATTTTGACGTTTTTTTTATAGTAACATAAGGAAATCGTGCTATTGGAATATGATATTATAGGAGGATCATTTTTGTCTTTAAGTTAGTTTTGGTTTCATGTTGATCTCTATCTTTGTTTCAAGTTACTAATATTTCAAGTTTTAGATAGCAACACAAGAAAATCGTCCTTTTAAAATATCGCGTGTACTATAAACGACTTGATTCAAAACTTTCACAAAGCTGTTTCTATGTTTCGTTTTTTTTTGTTCTTTCACTTAAACATGCTAAAATTTCCAATATTTGAAGACATCCAGTCCTGGAACCGAAATTCATTAGACTGATCTTTGTAAAAACGTTAAAGTTTGACAATTCACCTATTTGGAAACAACCTTTTGTTATTAACTAGAATTTTTCTAAGAGGCTATACGAATACGAGAACAGGAATGTTTGGGAATATACCATCACTTTCTAAAAATTCCAAACAATTTAAACATAAACAGTTCAATAATTCAAACAAATCTCTTAAATCATTGTTTAAATGTTGTTTATAAACAATTAAACTCCTCTCATTTGTATGCTCATTAAATTGACCGGAATTAATAAAAACAGCCTAAATGCATTTTACGTGACATATCATGGAAACAATCAAATTACCATCAAGGTTATCAACATAATTAATTTCAGTTGCAGCTAATCGTTCTAATATCCATCATAGTGGCAATAGTTGATTGTTCAGCATTAGGCTATGCATATGGATTGGGTCATGGAGGCGGTCTAGGAGGTAGTTACTCATCGTCAAGTAGTAGTTATGATTCGAGTAGTACAAGTAGTCAAACGAGTTCAGGTTATAGTGGCTATTCAAGCTATTCTCCATACGGTGGTGGATATTATGGTGGTTATCGGCCGTATATGGGCGGTTATGGGGGTTATGGCAGTTACGGCGGTTACGGCGGTTATGGCGGTTATGGAGGCTATGGTGGTTATGGTGGTTATCGGCCATTTTATAGCGGATATGGTGGCGGTTTAGGTGGATACGGCTCGTATGGCGGTCTCGGCGGATATGGATGTAACGGATATGGTTCGTATGGTGGTGGGTACGGGTGTCGTTACGGTGGTACTAATTATTTAGGCGGCTCTCGCCCTTATTATAAGAAATAATAAATCGTTGAAAGTATTATTTTTTATAATTGTTCGTGTTGTTTTTTTTTTTGAAGATTTTTGGCAATTTTTTGTGTTCAATTTTTTAATAAATTTTTGTAGAATTTGTTGATTTCTTTTAATAATAATGTATATAGCAAGATGATGTAAATATTGGGGGATTTTCCAACTAAATTTCGTGTAAGTTTTCACTTTATACCATAACTCTATATTCGGAAACAACCCATTTTATTGATACATGGGCGTTTATGACATAATTCTTTATATAATCCATAACCAAAATAACTTTCTCTTTCACTAACAAAAGATCAATTTCTTTACTTCTCTTGAGAGATTCACAGTCGATTCTACCATGTTTTACCAAAACGTAAGTCTTAACTTTTCAATATTTAATAATGTAATATATAATACGACCTTATTGTAGATTTTTCTATTTTTATCAATTATCTTGTTGATAAATACGATAATCGCTAGTCCACAAAACGATAAGGCTCTATTCGATGATGATACACCGGAAAGTCGCCGGAAACATCGCCGACCGTGTCGTGGCCGTACAAACGACGAGGGACGCACGTTTTTCGATTGGTCTTATCAATTAATTGACGTTAATCACAATTATAATTATAATATTAATTGTGATGGTGTCGGCGGTGGTAGTGTGGGTGGTAATAAACCACAACGGCCCCATAAACCACATTTCCAACAAGGCGGGTTAGGGCAAAACCATCACCAACAAGGAGGGTTAGGGCAAAATCACCACCAACAAGGCGGAGGATTATTCGGGAACAAACCATCAGGTAATTATCGCCACAATTATTTTGTTTTATTGGTAGAACTTGCAGAATTCTCGAATCAGGTGGTTTATTTAATGGCAACGGCCTATCGGGTGTTTTCTCGCAACTACAATCGAATAATGGGCTTTTTAGTGGGCAAATATTGAATAGTTTCACATCGCTTCTACCACAGAATGGTTTATTTAATGGCCAAGGTGTAAGTTCGCTTTTCGATGGTGGGTTATTTAGTAATATTTTCGGTAATAATAATAATTATAATAATGCCGGTAATACTCCCCCAACTCGACCGCCACCAATCATTACAACCACACAAAGTCCTTTATATTCGACCACAACCGAAGATCCGGATGATATGATTTATAATGATGAAAGACCGGTACATGAAGCTCATGATCCTGTTGTTCCAGATCCGTACAGCAATTATCGACCTGGTCAGTATCTAATCGCTTCTAATCCATTGTTTGGTGATTATGCTCATGATCTGTTTAATTTCGATATTAATCCGAATAAAATCGTACGGCAAATTAATAAGGGTGTAAGGAGGATCGTACGGCCGCTCACGCATCTACTAAAACGATAGGTAAATCATAATTTTAACCATTTTGCAAACAATTGGATTCTTGTCCCAAATAATCATCTCTATTATAGAAGAAAATCGCGATAGAGATGGAGATTTTGTCAAGAATACCGTTGCTTTCGCATTTTTCTAATCTATCATCCAATTAATCATAATAAATGTGCAGATGCAGATTTGTTACAGAATTATTTATTTTTTGCAGCGCCATTTTACAGCCGCCCCGACAGATACCAAAATTACCGCTCCAATATTAGATTTGTACAATAATTAAATAAAAAAATAATATAAAAATTACACGAAATTAAATTAATCTTCTACTTCGTTAATCCGTTGATCGTTGAAATTCTCCAAAAATTCCTCGGCCTTCTTATCCAGCACGTGTCCCTTCGTCATTGAAGCCCCGACGATTTTATCGTTTACTTTCAGTTTTGCTTTCGGATCGTGCAAAGCGTTGTGTTCGAGTTTTAAACTTTCATTGTACATCCGTTCGAACATTAGGGGATTGATGGCGCCCAAAACAGCACCCATATCCGGATGTTGTTGGCCGGTTTCGTCAGCCTCTCGTATTTTATCTTTGTGTTCCAAATAATGGGCGAAATCTTGTAGTATTTCATCGTTATCTGGATCGTCATTGTAGAGTTCCAAGAATTTCTTCAAATCGGTCTTTGAGGCGCTTCCCATAAACGGTCGCTCTAAGGCTGGTGATAGCCGCAAACCCACAGTTTCATTCTTTGGCAGAACTTTGATGTCGTTAAAGAGATTCTCAATGAATTTCGTCAATTCGCGATCTTCGATTTTTTTGTTAACTCTCTTCTTTAGCTTGATTTTTTGTGGTTTAACCACCGGTTTCTCTTCAGTTAATTCGTGTTTCATTTTCACCAGAAAATCACGTAAATTCCGGGCGCCGACAGAGACTTTCGCATCTTTCAGCGCGCTCACAGCTTCCGTTACAGTCTCCAGATTGTCATCTTTGAAACGTTGTAATAATTTCGGTAGATGCCGATTGGTGGCTGCTAGAATCGATGATTTTTTCGGTTGGAATTCGATTTTCTCGTAATCAATCTTTTTACGGTCGGGTTTCGACAGACCTACAGCATCCATAATGTGGCCTAATCGGATAAAATCGGATGGATTGTCGGTTTGCATCGGTGTAGCGCCCAGTCGCTTTTCAGCGAAATCGATGATTCTTGGTGTTATCAAAATGGCGGGTTTTCTTGTGTTTTGCACAGCTGCCACTTGTGAGTACGGCAATATCAGTTTCGGTAGAGCATGTCGGGATGTGTGGATAATATTGCGAGCGTCATGTGCCATATCGTTTAAATGCGAAATTGTGTCTTGACTCGACTGGATACTGCCCCTGATCATTTGGCCGACACGTTGGAAGGTTTTATCAAATTGCGTATCGATTCCATTACCATCATCATTACTTCTGGATTTTTCATCGTCTTTAACGATGTGGTATTTGGAGGGAATTATCAAGTGTTGTGGCGGTATTCGCATTGCTGATAATAGCGTATTTTTCGAAGAGCCCAATAGATTCTTCACATGAAAAATCGGCGTGTGTTCATCTTCGAAAGCGTGCTTGGTTACAGTCCCGAAATTCTCCATCGTCTTTGGCACATCAAGCTTGACACTAGGATCGGTGATTAAGCGCGTTAGCGCCAACGAACGTTTCCTACGGAATTGCGGTGGGGCTCTAAACAGATAGAAGCTTTGAAATTTGTCTAAATTATCAATAGACTCCCCCAGAGGTTCACCCGAACGTAAGCTAAAGTCTTCATCACGCATTTGTGCGGGATCCTCCTCATTGTACTCTTCGAAAAATCGCAAGACTTCATGCCTTTGATCGAACGGATCGAAAACTTGCCCCGACACATCATCATCGGCATCTTTGCGGATCTTGTGGATGATTTGTCCTTGATTTATTATACCATCCGGGTGGTGATGGTCGATATGTTGGTGCTGATGGTGATGAATTGGTGGAGGCACCGGTGGTGTATGATGATGATGATGATGCGGTAGAGCTGGCGGTACTACTGGTATTGGCTGCAAAAACACCTGATGATGGTGATGAAAGCGGGCCTTGTTGTTTGCAGCATCGAAATAATGCTGATCGAAATCGTCATCGCTGTGACGTTTGGGCCGAGACGGTTGTGGTAGCTGAGCATGTAGCCGAGCATAATTTGCACGTGCTCGAGCTCGTTGGGCTAGTGCTCGGGCTCGAGCTTCATTAAAATGCAGCAAAGCTTTACCCAGATTTGGCGTTGTAATTGCAGTTGAAATTAATACGGAAATTTGTAATAGTTTCAAAAATAACTAAAACAAATTGCAAATAAAGACAAAACTATTTATAAAAAAACGAGTTTACTTACCATTTTTTTTTCGGTTGGTAAACAATCAGATGTTCGTTTAGAGCAGACGTGAACTTGACTAATGGCAAATTGCAAAATTATCAAACTATAAATTGACCTAAAATCGATCGGATTGTTGTTACGAATTGCAAAAATTTAATTTTAAATAATCTTTATTTATAAATTACATTTACAATAAACATTACAATAATAATAATAATAATTAAATCTAAATAAAGACAGACAGAGTATTTACAATTAAAAGAACAAAATAACAATAATAGCAATAAATTACTAACAATTTATTTGGGATAAAACAAAACAATCCTTGCAAAAGTTAATTAATTAATTAATTGATTAATTAACAAAACTAATTCTAATTAACTAAAATTATATACAAATATAGATAAATACAGTCATAATTCTTCGTTATTCATTATTATTATTATTATTATTATTATTATTTAGGTAAAACGATCAAAAAAACAAGTTGCATCTTCAATAAGCGGAAAGCTCATCAAAAAAATTCACTAGAAAAATCATATCGACGGCCCAATTTTCCTATAAAATTTCCAGACCTTTATATTTATAAATTTTTTACAAATCGGTTTGATCAGGACCTAAAAAATACAGAGAATTAGTTGGTATTCCTCTAACAAGTCAACATTTGGTCCGCAATTGGGACATTTTCACCCTAATCTAATTTTATTTGCATTTGAAAACAAAAAAAAAACGTCTTGAAATTAATTAATAATTAGAAAAATAAACATAAATTAGCATGCAAATTAATTGATTAAAATTGCGAATTTAGCAGTTTTTGGTGGTTAAAGAATGGTTCTCTAATAAGCAAACTACACCTTAGGAGTTGAGAATCAAGAAAGTCACTATTTTCCCTTTCTTATAATTTGTTCTCCACACAATTACGTTAATTAAGAAGGTCAAAAAATCCCATCAATCAGTGTTAATTGATTAAAACAGTAACAAATCGGTGTTTAGTAAAATTACCAACTGATAAGGAGAGGATCTTGAATGAATAATTAATGAAATGAATGACCGATAGTGACTTTTTTTTTGTTATCAAATGCAAATAAAATTAAATAAAATCAAACTAAAATTAATATAAAAATTAAGGTGGAGTTTACTCCTTAGAGAATCCGAATGGTGTTGCGTCAACAAATCATCATCTTCATCGATGTTACAAGGGCAAAAAAAGAGGTCAATTCAATTTTATCTTATTATCCGGTATCCGGCCTAGATCTACTGCCCGGCCGGATACCAGTTAGTAAAGATGAGACGGATAGTTATTTATGGAATGACGCTGGACGTATATTGTACTACTATCCGGTGGCTGGCCGGATAGTTGGTTGGAACGTTGTCAAGGCACCGACGAGTCCATGATGGTGATTTGTCTACTCAACGTCAACGAAAGCCTACCAATGCTACAAAAATCAAATCTACACGAAAATATTCGAACAATAAAAAAACGTAAAGAGCGGCTACAATAAAACATACAACAGGCGATAGATTTCTCAAAAAAAAAAACAGAAGAAACAGGCAAATTAACAAAAAAAATGTAGATTGATACCTCGTTTACAAAACCGTGTCGGCCAATAAAATATTTCGTCAAAAATTTTATTAGTAAAAAAATTTTCCACCTCCTCGTGTTCGTTTCAAGGTGCATCATGATTAGTATCAATGATTTGTTGGTCGTCGGGACATTGTTCGATTAGTTTTATTAATTCTTGATGGACATTTTTGGAGCTTAGGATTTTTGGACATTTAGCTAGTAAACCGGCAATGGCCCCTGTACGATTCAGACCAGTATGTTCTTGTAATAATTTGAATGTTTTCGATGGGAAAACATCATTATTATCAATACTATTATCGTCAACGTGTTCATAATCATTCCAAGTATCGTAATATTGTTTATAATCATTATAGAATTCTTGCGGTGTTTGGACAGGTGTCGATGATTCTGTATTGTTGCGTAACGGTGATAAGAAACTGCTGTCAGGTGTTGATGATAGATCATCGAATTCTTCTTGTAATATCCGTTTAGCGGCTGACTGTAGTTTTTCTTTGGGTAAATTGCGGAAAATTTGGCCCTTTTTACGCTTCAACATACTTTGCACTAATTCATTGATCAATTTCTCGTTAATTGATGATGTTGGAGAGATTTGATTTGAATTTATATCGAAATCTGTTGGTTCTAATGGCAAACTCAAACAATTACGTCTATCATTATCTGTATCTTTAACTCGATCTTCAACTTTAGGTTTCTCCTCATCTTCATCTTCATCTTCACATTCTTCTTGTAGTAATTTGTATAAACGTGAATGTGTTGCTGCGCGTTGATAACGCGTCATTTTGCGCAACTCGGGGAATTCTTCAGTATCGGATATGTGTCGACTCATATCGGAGGTGACACCAGAATCGCCTTCTTCTTCACTGAGTTCTTCAAACGATTTCACACTACTCTTCGTTGAAGTCGTTGTTGTTATGGCAGTTAATTGATTTTGGACGCTACCGTTTTCGATAGCCGTCACTTTCGATTTGACGCAGATCTTCACCTCTTCTTCATCTTTGAGCGACAATTGCTTCGTTCGGATACTATCTTTTAGTGCTTGGATGCGCTCTTTTATTGTCAACATTTTCGGCTCTTCCGATTTACCGTTAGCACTATTATTATCGTCTGCATTATGTTCAATTGATTCTTCTACTGCATCTTGAATTTTATCAGCCGCTTGAAGATTACTTGAAACTTCACTCTCACTAGAGCTGCTATCACTAGAGCTAGAGGAGCTCGTTTCATCATCTTCATCATCTTTATCGTTACTACTGTGAACGGCAACTTCTGTTGCTTCATTTACAGTTTCACACTTTTCAGTTGTCTCTTCGTAAGTTTCAACAATTCTTGGACGTCTGGGGTAAAAGTCGTCTTCATCTTTGTTAAGGATACCCCACCAATCCTGCTCGTCTTCTTCTTCTGTTTTGCCTGCCTCCTCACCTTGTGTAGCTTCCCCAATTGTCTCTTTATTGTCTTCTTTGGCTTCGATATCTTCATTGTCGTGATCTTCGGAACGCGATACCGTTCGACTCGATTCCGGTGTTTTCAGCGTGAAAGATGCTGTAATTTCTGGTTCTTTTACAACTCTCAACGGTATACTTATACTGATTGAGACCTCTTCTTCTTCGTCAATTTCATCATTGTCGGTTCTATCAGCTACAGTAGTTGAATCACTCAAAACACTCATTTCTCGCTTTGAGGTATCGGTTCGTTCGCTCTCTTCAAAGATTATACTCAACTGATGAGGTATTGTATCATCTTCAACAACATAAATCGATGCCGAATCTGTTTCTTCTGAGATTTCTTCAATATTTTCTTCTTCATCTGATTGATCATCATAAATATTAATATCTTTAACTGATCTAATCGCTTGTAAACCATTCGAATAGCTACGTTTGGCATTTTTATCATCATCTTCAACCTCTGTCTCCGAATCATTAGATTCTGATGAGGAATAGTAAGAAGATGACACTTTATCATCTTCTATTATCTCCGGTTCTGGTAGCTCTTCTTTCGGTACTACCTCCTCAACGGTTGGAGTTACCAAAATTTTTGGCGTTGTGGCTCGTGATACTGGCTTTTCTGTTGATTTCTTTGCAAAATGTGTTCTTTCATCAGTGGAAGAATACCCAGCCGCATCTTCAGTATCACTAGGGGTGGTATAAAAGGGGTATGGCGAATATACGTAGTAATATCGGTAATAGTAGGGATCCCAATATGGCGGGTACTGAGAGTATTGCATTTGGTAATCTTGGCAGTAATTTTCTCTTTCGGAGGCGGGTGGGGGAGGAAAACATGGTGGAAAATAGCCACCCCAAAACGGTAACGGCGTATTGCGTGGTGTTTCACTGTCAGATTCCGTATCGGAAGCTTTGAATTGTCTTTGCATGTACTGGGATGGTGGAGGTGGTGGCGGTGGGGGATAGTAACCCCAAAACGGTACAGGAGTTTGCCGGTTATTTCTCTCATTATTATCACTATTATTATTACTATTATTATCATTATTTGTTTGATTGGGATAGTAGTAGTAGTAGTAATCGGACCAGTATGGTAGGAATGGTGGTGGGGGATAGTTAGGGTCGTAATTCCATTGGTTATACGAGGAGGGGTCGTAGTTTTCGTTTACTTCATTGGCATTGGCTAGAAAACAAAATTTTGTATTCAAACACGATGTTTATATTGTTTTTGGCGCTCTATTTTTATCTTACAAAAAGTGGGCAAAAAATTCGGTAGGCTTCAAAAACTAGATGGCAGGTTTTTTGCCCTCGAAAATGTTTAGATAATGTTAATCAAAAAAAAAGAAACTTACCACAACTCTCTGGTGCAGTCATGGCTTGAAGTATTTTGAATGATCGACTTGGTATTGCACTCCCGGTGTACTTTTTTGGCTCAGGAACTGTCTGTTCGCTTGGCGGTACATATTTCTGAGGCGTTTCTTCTCCTATTTTGCACGAATTTAATTTTTGCACTTAAAAACTTTTTAGTACAATACTTACTTTCGATTTGTATGGGGATTGTGCGGACTTGTGATTGCTTGTTGCTACTAGGAGCCGGTCCGCGAGAGACTAAAAATTATTGATAATTAGCTTCATTAGTTATTTGAAATTTTTGTTAGTAGAAGCAGGAAATGTTAGTGTGGGAAAACTCAACTCATACCGGAAGGCGTAGTAGAATTATCGGAAGCCCCATCAGTCATTGATTGCAACAGTTTGAAAGCTTTGGAAGGTATTGCAGCGCCTCTATATCTTGGATCGCTCTCGTTATGAAGATAAGTCTCATCATCTACACCTAATCAGAGAGTTACAATTGTTAGACACCGATAGGGAAAGTGTTGTTAAATATAGAGAGAAAGTCCCCAAAATACCAGAGATTTGAACAAAAAAATAAACAAACCAAGAGTGTCTAGAATTTTGAAGACTCTGGATGGTATAATCCCGCCTCTATATCGTGGGTTTTCTTCCTCTTTAACATCAATTTTATTTTGCAACACCTACAAGCGTTTGTAATTCACATTTTTACCTTGTTTCAATTTATTCATCAACTCGCGATCGCCTTCCGATAGTTTCAATTTACGCATCTGTTCAGCTGGTGGTTGCTGTTGAAATTGCTGAGGATATCGAGGACCATGTGCAGTGAGCGGTTGATTACTATCCTCATCATCATCCGTTTGGGTGATCTTTTGGATGACTTTGAAGGCATTCGATTGTGGTGGAGTCCAACTTTGTTGCCGATTAAACGACCTTTCATTTGCCGGAGTTACAGGAGTAGCAGGAGAATTAGCTTTGTTTGATGGACGTTGGTTGGCGCCATCAATTTGTATCGGGATTATTCTGGCTCCCTGGGCATCCACCCGGGGCTGTTGTTGTTGCTGTGGTGGTGGTTGACGTTGTTGTGGTTGACGGTTTGCTTGAGGACCAGGATGTTGAAATACCAGAGGTTGTGTTACGTAGACGGCATTCGGAGCAGATTGTTGTTGTTCTGGTTGTTCTTGTTTGGGTGATGGAGATGTTTGATTTGGCCACCTGTTCGGAGGTGGTCTATGCTGTTGAATAGGTGGTGATTGTTCTTGTTGTATTTGAGATGGTGGAGAAGCAGGTTCTTTTTTAGCCCATGGCGGTAACTCTTGCGATTGTTGTGGTTGTTTCTGCCATGGTTTGGGTGCTTCTTTTAATGTTGGAGTCGAAGGAGATTGCGGGGATTGTGGGTCGCGTCTTGGTGGCGATGGGGGTTGTGTTTTCGGCTGCACTTGCTGTTGCTGTTGATTCACTGGTGGTATATACAACGATCCGATATGAGCGGTACTAGTTTTCATCGGTGGATCCGTTTGGCGCTCTATTATCGGTGGCGACCATTGCTGCGACTTCTGGGGTTGTGGCGACCATGGCTGAGGTTTATTGTTTTGCGGTGGACTTTGTGGTTGTTGTGGTGGTGGGGGTGACCATTGATTATTCTGTTGATTTGGCTGATTATTGTACATTTCTTCCACAAAACTCCTGGGTCTTTGCAATGGAGGTGTTTGTGGACTTTGGGGTTGTTGACGTAGTTGTACATTATTCGGCTGTTGAATCGGTGGCGATCTCATTTGACTCGGTTGATTTGGTGCACCGCTAATCTGTTCAACCAATGAAGGTCTCGGTTTAGGTCCACCAGTTTTCCTCAACATCGCCATCGGATTATCGGGAATAATCTTGGTCATATCCGGTCTTTCAACCACTTGATTATCAGATGTCACAACTTTCTGTGTTGGCAGAGGTTGACTGGGTGGTGGAGGCGGTGGAGGGATTTTGCTACTTGGTGGTGGTGGCGGCGGTGGTGGTGCACCACCATTTCTAGGGCCTGGTGGCGGTGGTGGTGGACCACTAGGGAAGACTTGCACGTGCATTTGGGGTTGCATGGCCGCCAATGTAGAGGGTGGTAGTGGACCGACATTTTGGACGGGTCGTTGTGGAGATTGCGGTGCTTGTGAAACTCCATCCCAATTTGCATTGCGTTCAATACGTCTGGCCATACGTGGTGATTTAATTTCGGACAAATCGATACCTCCTGGGGTGTAGGTGAAGGGTTTCTTGTCTTGTTTCATCATAGCGTTTTGTACACACGGTGGAGGTTCCATTTTTTATGGATTAATTTCTTTGTTTTTTCTTTTGGATTTATTATCGGATAAATGATCAAATTAGTGGATGCGTGTCGTTGCGGTCTGCTCCAGGGAGCCCTGATTGCAGTCTGGAACAAATTAATTTTCATTAAAAGATTATTTTAACAGTTAGCTAGACTTTATTTAATTTTGCATGCAATTATTATGAATTTATTCAAAAATTTCTAACAATTTGTGCGTAACGAACACTTCCTTATCATGAACTTGGTACTATAAATGGACAGACCAACGCAGACCAAATCATTCTCAGCTTGGTTTGCTTCTCCGTAAGACAAGCAACATGGGAGCTTTGGTAGGTTATCAATTTAATTAATTTATAATTTATAAAAATATTTGATAAATTATTCTATTAGGTGTTTGCGAGTTTATTCCTTGTGGGACTAACAACATTAACCACAGGACTTCGAGACAATGATAAGCAAGCCAGTGGTCTGGTATATATTGCCAAAGGTCTACCAGTCCCTTTGGAATACGATAGCGCTGCACCAACAAACTTAGAACAACAGCAACAGCCGTTATCAACGAGACGTTATCACTACGAACCCGAAACCGCTGTAGAACCGTATATAACCTATTCAGCACCAGCTTACGATTACCAAGGACATTCGGAAGAGAATTATTCAAATGGTGGCGAAGAAGTCGATAGAGAACAATTTCTTGGTGATTTAGGTGGTTATAATCATTACAAATCGTCGCACAGCTTCAATCTAGAAGGACCACGACAAATCGAAACAATCCACACCAACAGTTATCACAAAGAAGTCGATCCGTATGATACAGAGATATTTAGCGACCAGAAACATAACGAAGATGAAGAGCATGCTGAAGTCCACTATCATCAACATAAACATCTCCACAAGCATAATCACAAGCAAGAACATGTCCACAAGCATAAACAAGAACACAAGCATCATCATGGACATAAACATCAACATCATAGCGATCATGAACACAAACACGAACAGAAACATGAACATCATCAAATAGCTAAGCATGAACACGATCATAAAGCTGAACATAATCACAAACACGACCATCATCATGGACATAAACATCATGCTGATCATAAACATGAACATAAGCATCATCAAGAGCATAAACATAAACATAATCATGGACATAAGCATGAGCATCAAGCCCATCATAAACATGAACATAAACAGGAGCATAAACATGAACATAAACATGGACATAAGCATCATGAAGACCACAAACATAAGCATGCCCACCACAATCACCATAAGCATAGCCACCATCAATATCACCAACATCACAAGTATCATTGATTTCGAAATTTTATCATTTTGTAATGTTTTATCGATTTTTTATTGTTGAAAATAAACTATGATTATTCCAAAACAAAATAATTCGATTTTATTTAAAGTAGCACAAAAACAATAAAAGGGATTTGTGGGGGCTTCAGAAATATCTCCCAAATTACAAATATGATTCATTGGTATTTTTAGAAATTTAACCTAAATTTAAAAGTTATAATTTCCTTAGCGTAGGAGAAAAGTTTGGAAAAACAGTTTGTCGTCTTCATTTTTTTTTTCGGAAATTCGTTACAAGGACAACAAAATTACGATTGCGATGATTATTTTAATACGAAACGTATTTACGGGGTTTTTCGTTTAAATTGTTGCAAAATTTATATTGGAAAATTGGACGAGTAATTAAAGCGTGTTCGCACTGCCGGCTAGAAATCTAAAAATAATAATGTCGCTGATGCATTGAAATAAGCCGAGTCTCTGGTATTGAAAACTGGATGATTTCATAAATAATTCATCGTAAAACTATATTTGAACTTAATCACCACAGTAAAAACGAAAGTTACTAAAAATAAATGCGCCTATCGGATATTACTTAAGATTGACCGCTGCAGAAAACTGTGCAGGAAAAGTGGTGAAAGCGGCTAAACGAGATACGAGTCCAGAATTATACGATTCTCTGTTAGATAAGCTGAGGAAGCTGCAACACGGGCACAATCTAAAACCACGAAGATTACAGAGAATCTGAGGAGTAGCAGATTATTTCAGAGGTATTGTTTGCATCAAAGAAAAGGCTTTGCTAGGATTTGAACAAAATTTTGAGTAAAACACGAAAAATGGAGCTATGCCTTGAACTCTTTCTCATTGTTTATAAATGAATGCGGTTAGACGTTTTCCTAAAAACACTTACAGGCTTGCCATCTAATTTTAGCAGACAGAAACAGAAATTTCGGGTGCAAATGGACGAGATCAAAATGTCAAGATTCACTGCCTTGAACAAACATTCCGAAAAGTTTTGCACGTCAAATTCAAATTTTTATTCACAAAAGAGTTGGAAGTGAATGGAGGGAGCCTGATTCGAAAACACTTTTCAGCTTAGCAGGAGTTCAAGGAGAATTAGCAGGCGGAACATACTCCTGTGACGATTTTAGAAGAACCTTTGGAAGAAGGAGTATATCTGATCATATGAAGAAGCTAGAAAAAGAGTAAATTTGGCTTTATTAAAGATACAATGAGTAGTGTCAAATTTGTACTAGGTTTTCCAAATTTTTGAGCTTTCGCAAAACAAATTCCTCCTACAGCCTCTTACAACATTACGTTTCATGCTTGCTTGCCTGTATGTACTGTTGTTAAGGCTAGGTGACCTAAAAAGTGCCAACCGTGTTGCTTCCCAAGCAAAATTAGGCGCTTTTGGTATCCGGTCTTGTGAAAGCTAATGCTGGCCAAGACTAGTTAATATAAGTCTTGTGCCTTGTACGATCAAAAAGAACCCCGTTTGTGGAAACTACCGGTTTTCAAAATACGTTGACATAATTTATTAAAGACTGAATTTGCAAAGTAAGATTTGTGTAGATTGTTTCCAAACCAAATTGAGCCTTTCGCAACGCAAAACAACAACCCAGCTTGTACTGTTTGACCTTTGCTCATGTGCAAGACTAATGCTGGCCAAATGTAGGCCTTTTTGCATTTGAAAAAGTGTAAATTGAACCTTACGCAGGGCAAATTCACCTTTGGTGTGCTAAAATGGTTTTTCCATTGCAGCAAGAAAATTAGCGCCACTCTCTTTGCACATCCGACATTTATGTTACACACGTTAAAGAAAGCAATTAGTCGTTTTTCTCACTGAATCTCAGCGACAATTGGGTGAATTCGAAATGCCAATCTTTAAAAATATAAGTACTTCAAGCAGTTTTACATTGTAAATTCACTCTTTTGCATATCGATACGGTGCTTCGCTGCTGAAATTCGTCTGAATTACATTTAAAGTAATCGCCCCAAGGGTGGCAAAATTTGCCAACTTTACTTTATAAATCATCAAAGGGTTAAAAGGCATTTTGCGGATACGCCTAAGTTAGTCTTTTAAAACTGACCGTTCCGTGTAGAAATCTCAATTAATCCGATTTATACGCACTATTCGTGATAATTCATCTCGTTGGTTATGCACAAATTAAATTTCCTTAACGTTATGAGAATCAAACACGAACTTCTTGCTAATTATTACATTTAATAACTGTACCGTTACTGAGTTAATTACTAATAATATATACAATCATTGTTGTTAATATGCACACATGCAAAAGAATTAATTAATTTTTCGTCTTAATTGCAAAAATAACGCACAAAATCCAACTATAAAAATGATAGGTTCTTGCAGAATCAATCAGTACACTCTCAGCTTGGATAGCTAAAAGATACGCTTAGCACCATGGGAGCATTGGTAAGTTTTTCTAAAAATAATCTAACAATTAATTCTAAATAATTCTTTAATAGATTGCAGCGAGTGTGTTATTGTTTTTGTCAATTGTGATTGACGGCTTCAAGGTGACACAGACGAGAACTGTAGGTCCAAGCAAAAGTTTCTATAGTTATTATGGTGAACAACCGATACCATTTATGATACAAGGTAGCCTTGATCATAGTCAATCATTACAACACAGCGCTACAAATTATCTAACTGGGACATACAATCATCCAGCACCGACCGAACGAGTTATGGTCTATAATGCTTACAATCGACCTTTGGAAGACAATTATAATGCTGATAATGGGATAAATTACACCAATTATCAAGAGCATGATGATGATTCTTATAATAATGAAGACGATAATAACGATAAGAAAGAGGAAGATGAAGACCAGATTGTTAGCGGTGGTGAGGTGAGCGAAGAAAAACCAGCAAGTACCCAACTGTATTCGCATTACGAAAAGAAGCCGAAGAAAGAAGTCCACTATCATCAACACAAGCATATGCACGAGCACAACCATAAACAAGAGCATGTACACAAACATCATGACGAGCATAAGCATGAACATGGTCATGAGCATAAGCATCGCCAACATCACCATCACGACCATAAACAACACCATCAACACCATCAAATCAACGAACACAAGCATAAGCATTTGGAGCAGAATCATCATGAACATCATAATGATCATAAGCATGAACATCATCAGGACCACAAACATGACCATCACCACGGCCACAAACATCATCACGAACAGAACCATAAGCATGAACATCAGCATAAGAACGAGCATAAGCATGATCATAAGCAGAAACATCAACACCATCACGGTCATGAGCACAAGCATGAGGGTCATCATCAACATCAGCATCATGCTCATCACCACCATGGTCACAAACACGACCACAAACATAAGCATTCTAAATATTAACCCGGATCATTGTAATCGTTGTTATCTTGTTTTAAATTAAAGAAAAATATCGGACATTGTCGTTTTCTATAATGCGTACTCACCGATAATTCGGGACAATCTTATGATTGTTATTTTATACACACGCGACCGATTTGGCCTCGGCTGTCTCGCGGAAGATTATTTTCGGACAAATTTCTCAAAACACTAAATAAACGGTAGGTGACGAGTGAAAACGTCTGTGAAATTGCACATCGCTTTGGGTATTTTTCAGACGTTCTATCGACAATTAATCGAATCAGATTGAAGGCGAAATTACTACCAAGACAGTTTGGATTAAAATGTTTACTTTAGACCTTGTTATTAATAAAAAGCAACAGTTAAATGTTTGACCATTTATGGTAAAGACAATGATGATCGCAATGATGCGGTTGTTTGATTATTTTAGGAAAATTTCGGTATTTTCTCGATGAAAAATGCGTGGAAAGTCGATTGTTTGTATTTTTAGAAAGCCATCGAGTTGAGCCAAAATTTGAGTGATGCGAATTTTAATTCAACCACGCACTTTTCAAAATAGATCGTTTTTACGTGACAAACGCCGCAATTTGAAAAATCCGTGTGTTATCAGCACGAATTTGGGGCGTCTAGGCGGCCCAAATTATCGTAAATTTCCCACTATTACATCGATAAAAATTCTAATGTTTAGTAAATCGAAATTTCCCCAAAAAAAGCATTATTTGCGCCCAATTTTCCAGAAAAAAACCCCAAAAAAAATCAACGAACAAACTTACCGAATTATGCCAATGCCAATGAAATCTTATAAACTAAATACTGAACATCTCTCAAAATAGCGGCATTAGAGCGATGTTAGGGGAATGGGCGAAAAAAACAAAAACGTAAAAAGAAGAAAGAAGGAACGATCCAATGATTCAATACAATTTCCCCAAAAATTTTCTGAGCCGATCGTACACGATGGTGGTGACGAAAACGAGGCCATGGTGTGGCTAAATTTGGCGTCGCGACGACATTTTCCCCAATCACATGGTTAATAAGACAAAAATGCGAAGATTTTACCGTGTCGGTTGCGTTTCAACACTCACACCGCCACCTGTTAGCAATCCGCATAACACCAAACAGATTGTTGTAAACTTCCGTGTTTTATGAGGGAGTGCAAGAACCAGACACCAGACACTATAAATTTTCGATTTTTTTCTCGCGTTTATTTTCACACCTCTAACAATGATTATGTGGCGCCTATTGTTAGTCGTAGAATAAAAAACGTGTAAAAACAAATCGATAGTTGATTTGATTGTTATAAATTATAACAGATTTGGCCTTCATTGCAATTATTTTTGATAACTGTCAAGGTGCACCCATAAAAGCCACTGTAATAGCATTAATAATAATTGCAAAAAAAAATAACTTAAATTGGATGCCATATAAGAGCATCAATCGTTTTGTTTTGTTAGAAAAAGGCACCTTGAAGGTCGCTAGATTGTTGGACAATTCCTATTTTACCACTTTTATTACGTCTAATTATACGAATTATACTAATCGTCCACTATAAATTCATGATAAATGGCAAATTTATCTCTGTGGTGTCATCAGCCTCTTTTTCTAGATACCTTTGACAAGATAAGAAGAAGATAAACATAATTACTAATTGTAGACACTAAGCATTTCAGGCAAACCCTAGAGGTTCAAATTTTTGACCACAAAAGAGTTGCAGAGGATAGGAGCCTTATACGAGAATATTGCTCAAGCTGATGAGAGTTAGCCTTCAAGATTTGCATGAGGTTAGGGCATACTCTCGTGATGATTCTGGAAAAGCCTTTGAAGGAATGTCTTGTCTTTTAGAGGATGCATTGAAGAGTGAATAGGAACTCCCAAATTTATGTGAGGTCTTCCAAATCAAGTCCCATCATATTCAGCCTTTAATTTTGAAGAAAGTTCAGTTTTAAGGTCGCTTGAAAGATTAATCGTTATAGTGCCTTCGTATAGTATTCTTCAAACATCTTCTTTTGTTGGCTTATAGGTGGCCAAAAAGGTACAATCGATCTTGCCTGGCAAACACATTTTGGTATTAGGACTTGTGTAATGTTGGCCAAAATTAATGTTTTAACCTAGGATCGAATCACTAGAGGTTCCCAAAGAGATAAAAATGATTTATCAAAAATTTAATTAATAAAGCAAAAGTTATGCAAAACTTTTCTAAGCTAAATTTAACCTCATTGCAAAGCAATAAGCTTTTCATGATTGCTTAGGTGTGATTCATGTTTTGAAGAAGCATTTCATGATAGCTTAGACATCATTCATATTTTGACAGATCAGTGAACATATTTTTGGAGATTCTTAAGGTGTTAATTCTGTGCGGCAAGAAAAGTCTGTCCACCTTGTCTGCAAAATAAAGGTAGCCACTTTTCAATCTCTGCATGCCAAATTAACTAATTTAGGTCTTGACATGTGGAAGTTACTGGCTCTCAAAAAGTTGAATTGAGGCTTCCACAGAGCAAAACCATGTTTGCTCTTGTGAAGGTGAATATTGGGCAATTACCAGCCATTTTGCATTTGAAATGGGGAAAGGTCGGGCCTTACGTAAGGCAAATCCACCCTTGGCGTGTACCATTTCATAATTGTTGACGCAACAGGCTGCACAAGGCAAACAAACAACTAATTGACCGCGTTTTCAGCTTCAAGGGCTAAATTTGTTTTGTAAACGAGCCACACTTATCATATTCGTCACTTATTCTGATAAATTTGGTAGTCTAATGACGTCATGTCTACCCAATCACGCAGATTAATTCGAATAGAAAATAGAGAATCTATAACGACTCAATTATCCCAATAAAAACGAGACAGAATGGAGGTCAAGTAACTCTCTTTTTTTCTATACATGTTTATTTAAACATTAACTGAATAAGTAATGAAGCAATTTAAACATCTTTCTATTTTATTACTCTCTCTTTCTCTCAATTTAAATCTGTCACATTAATCTTGGGAAATATTAAAACAAAAAAAAATCGGTTATGTTACGGGCCCCCAAGGAGATATTACTGAAGCATGCGATTATAAAATTAAACCATCAATTTTCCATCATTTTTTTTTTGTTTATAAATATAACAAATTGTTGGAAATTTGTGCGTGAATCATTTAAAAATAAAATCGATAATGTAAATAAAAGAAGATCAAGGAAAGAAATGATGATTAGTGGTCGTTATTTATAATTATCTAGAAATTATGACACAACTATTAATAATTATTCAACTAAAAATAATTGTTCATGTATTATCAATATATGAGTCATGGATGTTTATAGCGACTTTTTCAGGGTTTTTTAATAAAATAATGTCGCCCGCTATTTTCTCTTTATACATGAAGTAAATGTGTCAATCATTGGTATTCCCCAAATCAAATCCACATTACTCTCGATACATATTTGATTTTAGATAGGCGACTGTCTGATTGTTTGTAAGTAATCTTAATCTGTATCTAGACGGGTTATTGTTGAAAAAGATCACGTTGATCCGATTAGAATTTGGTGAAATCGACGGATTAAAAATGGTGATTCTCAGGAGAACGGCTGGGTTTTCGGAGAATAGTGAGGTTTTTACTTTGTAAAGAACGCTCGTTATACAGTTGTAAAAAACTCTCTAGCCACATAGGAGTCTAATCAATATCCAACTGAATTCGTATTGTTTGTATTACAACAATTACTATGAGCGAGTTTGGATCTGATAAGACGTTTTCTCAATTTTTTCCACATTTATTGCAGTTCAAACAGTTGCTAGAATACTTTCGATACGACAAAGTAACTTATCGATAGTCTAGAACTATTATATTGAAGGCGTCGTATTGTTAATAGTAGAGACAGGAGTTGAGATAAGGGTCGGCCTCCCAGAACGTCCAGCATTGTCGTATTTGTGCAGTACATTCCCAAAATGTACACATTAGTCATAGTACTTTAGCACTTATTCTAGTAAGGCTATCCAGTAGTAGCCATATTTACATACTTTTTCGGCAAGCCGAAGATTTCTTGAAAGTTTCAGTTTTTATGTGTATTGAATCTTTAAACTCACTTTTCTTTGTCACAGACTGTTTCTTTGTTAAAATGAATCTTATACAACGAGATAATGAGATGAATCGGTCTTAAGGGCAGATATTTTGACAGAAATTCTTTTACCCTACGCTTTCGATATGCCGCGAAAGAATGCCGGAATAAAATGATCGTAGAATCTGCCCTAAAGCTTCTGATCTTGAGCTAGTCCTTTTACACAGAGTGTCTCATTTAAAGGTAATCAGTGGTACCATTATAAGAGAAAACCGTCCTAATTCTCCCTTAAGTAATTTTAGATGTTTTACTCATAGATAACCGATGGAATTCGATATATTAAACCTTATCTCTTATCAGTTTGTTCTGTCTATTTTAAAAACGATTTGCGTTTGTGCTTAAATATGATACAAATCGACATTTCCTGCTTTTTAAATTTGGTACTATCTCAAGTGGAACGTGTTATAAGTGTGATTATTAAATACATAATTGCGCTAGGAATTTATAAACAATTATTTTCGATACAAACATTTCGGTATTTAGTCACGTAATTGTTATTAAAATTATCGTTATTGTTACTATTACACATTATTTTTTCTTTTGGTATACAGAAATTGTGTGTTTGTGGTTTTTTTTTTCACTTTTGGTTGAATTCGTAATAGAAAACCACACTTCCGTTTTAAATTTATCGTAACAACATTTACATATTTAAATAATAATAGTAATAATAATATATGACATGATGATTATATCTTAAATACATATGTATGTATGAATAAGAGATGCTTTAACCTCTGGACATGCACTGTTGAATCATCGACTATTTTGTGAATAATTTTTTCTAGACGTGACGGAAATATACAGAGTGTCTCCCGCTAGGCAAACCGTCTATCTGCAGATTTTCGGCAAGTCTACTTGATTCTAAAGTCAAGCATTCTAAGTTGTTTTTTTTGTTATTAAAGTGAACACTACGATCTAATGTATCTGCAAAGCGAGGCACTTCGAGGTAGTCTATGTTCGTCCTTAAGGGGGAATTACGATGTTCGACAATACAGTGTTGTTGAGTTGTGCAGCATTGACTTTGAATTTTTTTACAAAGAATTGATCATTTAAAGAAAATCTTTTAGATTCCTTTTCAATGATAATGAGCTATAACCTCGAATCAAAATTTGTTGGAAAATATATTTAGTTTTCCCGTAGGACGGGAAAATTCAATGATAATACCAATTTGACGTCATCTTTTTTGTTTATTAACATAATTCAATGAAATTTATGCCAGTGATAGTCGTCAATATGCTTAATGTCTGTATGTATTTGCTTTCCCAAAATTCGTACTTATTTTCCAAAAGAATGATGAAGAATTGTGTGAAAGAAGTCATTGCTTTTTCTAGAAAATAGGTGAGAATCTTGGACAAGTAAATCCATGCAGACATCAAACACATTAACAACTATAACTGGCATAAATTTCATTTAATTCTGTTAATAAACAAAAAAAAAAACCTCAAAATCCATTCGAATTGGTATTGTCATTGAATTTAAACGTCTTACGTGAAAACTGAACAAATTTTCATTTTCGATTATAGTTCACTACTATTGGAAACGAATCTAAAAGGATTCTTCTCTAAAAATGTTCAGTCCTTTGTAAAAATAAAATTTAAAGTCAACGCTGCACAACTCAACAACAGTGAATCGTTGCACGTCGTGAAATCCCCTTAAAATTAGCAAGAAATTGGAAGAATTCGCAGAAAAACACAAAAAACTTTTCTTTACTCGTGTAGTGCCGTGCCGACCCAGTCATAACTGTGTCATATACTTGAAAAAAAAATTTGAATAGCCCTATCATTGTTCGATAATTGTAAAACTTTGTTATTATTTCTTTGGAGAAAGGCGCTGAAGGAAAGTTTGCCTGGAGCATCTAAAGAGTTTGGGTTCGGCCTTCCTTGGTGGTCTTTGCACAATTTCGGGGCGGTCATGGATTGCCTTAAATAAACCGATCTTAATCTGGTCAACAAGCAAAAAAGTTTGGCGAACTCTGCTTTAAAAATTCAAAAAAATATTGCAATGGTCCATGGAACGAAAAGAAGATTAAGTCATGGTCTATTGAACTGTGTTATTTTTTGTCAGAGCTGTCCGTTATCTCGAGATACGCTGATAGTTTCTCACAACAACCGATTCTAGATAAAAACAAAATTTACAGAGTTGAGTTTGTGAATAAAGACAATTCTGGAGGGGAAAAATTTTAAAACTCGAGCTGGTTCTAGTGATAACGAAATAACTCTAAAATTTTCCCGAATTTACTGAGGGACGCCCTGTATTTCGGTAGCGTTGCCTTGAAACCGACAAATCGCCTACAATAATTTGCATATGTTTATAACAATAATTTAATCTATGAGAAATAATAATAATAATAAAAGGACAATGTATGAGTAATCGGCTTACGAAACTACTCGACGCTTAGAGATAAGAAAACACAAATATATACGTCAAATGATTTGCTAAAAACAAATTTATTTAAAAAATAATCGCATAATAAAATACAGTCTTTATTTATTTACAAAATAAGAGCACTCGCCGTCGACTAAATCACTGATTATTCCTGTTCGGATTTCGGATTGACGCGACCATTGAGCTTGTCCAAATCACCTCTCAATCTATAAATTTGGCAATTTTCAATAAATTTTCTAGAAATTTCATTGGTTTCTAAGCTATACTTACGCTATATCATTGATGATATTCTGAATGTTATTGTTTTTCTTTACCATACTGCGCGGTAAGGTTGCTACAATATCATTGGCACGATCATGATAAGCACCATACAGATCCCTCAAGGCTCCATTCACTAATTTCCGGATACGTGGGTCATTTTTATCGAGTGACCTTTGATTTGTTAATGGTGCTTTATTAACCGTGGTACTACTAACAGGAACTGTATTCGATGGTACTGGTAGTGGTGGTGGCGGTGGTGGTGATCCATAATTACCACTCCTTGGTAATGTGGCGAATTTTGTGGTTGGTGGCTGTACTGCCGAATTCTCCACTTTTTTTGCCACAATTGGGGCGAACGGCGGCGGCGGTGGTATTATCGGTACTTCCTGCTTCTTATTTGGTACTATTGTTACTGTCGGTTGCTCCTGTTTTTTTGCTACACTTGGACTGAGTGGTGGTGGCGGTGGAATTGTTGCTACTTCTTGCTTTTTAATTGTTGGTACCGGCGGTACTGTTGACAACTGTTGTTTTATTGGTATATTCTCGAAAATACTGATTTTCTCGTTGATCTTCCTGCAGTCCGGCTGTTGGATCTCAATGAAAATTTCCGATTTCATTATTTTATTGTTGGATTTGTCCGAATTATCGTTCAATTGTGGCTTTACCGGATTGAATTTTTTGCTCTTGTAATTGTTTAAATATTCGTGATAACTTTGGAATTTCGTCGCCGAACAATCCACCACATCCCGGTTTGTTGTCGATGATGATGCTGAGGGTGTTGAACCATTCTTGTAATTTTCCAAAAAACTCACATAATCTTTGTAGACGGGTTTTTGAGACGGTCGGGCCACTGTCGATGACATAGTGTCCGGTACACCGAACTATTAAACACCCACTTTAACACTGAAAAGCACTGAAACTTTCCTGATATTTGTGTCCGTTAAAAGTGAAATTTTTCCCACTCCCTCTCTTGCAACTTGTTCTTTGGTCTATCGTTGTTGAATGTTGACTGTTTTTGTTTCATTTATTGTGTGTGTGTAGTGTTGTGTGTGCCTTCGAGTTTTAAAAGCGGATCGGAATTTGTTGATGATATCACCTTTAGTAAAACATTATTGTGGTGGGAGATCTAGACTTGAGGTATTTACACACATACAGAAAAAAGTGAGAGCGACAGAGATGGAGATAGATAGAGAGACCCACCGCAATAATCCGGGCATACCGGTTTTATCAATTTTTGAAAATATAAACAAAAGGAAAATTGCGAAATATTGAGCGACTGGTTAGACTTTCTGGAAAATCACTCGTCAACAAGTGGAAAACCACAATTAATCTAATTGTAAGAAGAAGATTAACTGCATATACAGCGCGTCTCATCCAACTGACACTTTTCAATTCTTTGTCTTTGGTTGAGGCTTCTAAACAAATTGCATTGGCGCCCCTGAAACCAGGAACGAATCAATAAAACGATTGATTTTAGGACTTTCTGAGCTTTAATACAAAATTTCGCTATTGGGTTCCAATGTTTTGTTTCGCACACTAGAAAGGTGTTAACTCTGCAAAAAACAGAAAGGTCAGAAGATTGCCTTCTCATTCCTTAGATGGGCATTGAGGCGCCGGTCAGAAGCGGATCTTTTTTGGGAAGGTCTGAAGCTAACTTAAGGAAAATTTGAAGGAAACATTGATATTACTGGTTCGATTGAAGATCGCTTGACTTTAGGGCCTTCTTTGGACTCAGGCTGCGCCTGGCACTGGCACTGTTAAAAATATTTTAAACTTTGTTACCAAATATGAATAAAATGCACAGCAATTAATCTCGATACAACGGACAACTTTCTTTTTTTATCGTTTATTGTGCAATATTTGATGAGAGGTTTGAGATTTTGTGCTCGAGGGCTTGGAATAGTTTCTATCGATATAAGGGACAACTTTCTCCTTTCTTTTTTGAAGAAAGTCGATAACATTTGAACCGATTTGCCTGCTGAGCGCTCATTAAAAACATATTCTGCTGAAAAAGTGATATTAATCAGAAAATATGTAGTGTCTTACATGGACGTAGCCATGGACAAACTTTTTGTCGTGTTGCTAAATTACAGGACGTTTCATGATAAATATTCGCAAGTCGCAGAAGATGGGATCATCTTCTTGATGATCTCTTTCTTTTGTCTCCCTCATCTACAACACAAGCCACGCCTTCTGGCTGTTGAACTTACATGAAACGATCTGTATTTAGCAAAAAAAAGTGACCGTTAAATTTTATTGTCTACTATGCTGATCTTTCATTTTTTAATCCGCTTATTGTTTATAAATTATATCGTATTTCTGCCGCATTTCGGGTTACGTGAAACTGTTGGTATTTATAATCTGCCATTGCCCCCGTTTTACTTCGCTCAAACATTGCGTATTGTGTTGATTATGTCTAATGCCCCCTTGGGTGAACAAAAGTCGATGATTCAAACTTACAAGAATGTTGAAGCTTTCTACCAATAACTCTCTACTGTACCGATTTTTCTTTGTTTTGGTTTTTTTTTTCATGATTCAAGTGATTTTTATCAAACCGTAAAAATCGGTTTCCCAGGCGATTCATCAAAACTCATTCATTCACAACTGATTCAGGTAGAAAAAGGAATTCTTGAAATTCCTAACGAAATTCATTGGAACCAATCAATGACTCACTACTAAAATATTAATTTATTAACACGATATAAATCCTGAAGGCTGAAAATGTGAACTTTCACTGGAAATCGTGCGACCAGGGGGCTCTAACCTCGCGACAATTTATCGAAAATTCTTTAAAGACGTACCGTTGACAGTTCATTGGAAGTCTAATGAAATTTCAGCATTTTTATTTTCAGCCTTCAGTGGGCCGTGTGCGCGATAATAAAATCCAAATGGACGCACTTGACCCGTACGCCGGACATTTGTTTTATTTCTTTCCATTTTTATTTTATTTATTGTCTTTTTTTTTAAATTCGCCAACACTTCAATGTCAAGTGTACATTTTTTATTACCACTTTTATTTAGATAGAAGTAGGCGGTTAAAGCAGTCTCTACTTTTATTTTAAGAAGACAAAGTAAAAGCGTTAATAAAATTGATTAAAAAAACAAAAAATTACCTGTAATTCTGGATAATTCTTCGAAAAATTCCAATATTTACACAATTTACGCGAGTAATTGTCCAATTTATAAGAATGAAAAGTTTTATTGATGAACAATCACAGATAAGGCGTCTCGACGCTTACGACGCCGCACCAACGAGAAGACTGTTGGTACGGAGGCCGTTGCCTCGTTTTTGATGTAATCCTGGCCAACGGCCAATTGACCTATCCTAGAATTGAGAGGAATCGAGTCGTTGTTGGACAGGGTTGATATTCTCCCCCCGATACGTTTAACGAAGCTTTCCTAATTAAGGAATTGCTAATTACCGTGTAAAAGTTGACGGAAAGTAATGAGAAAAATTGGAATTCTTGAATGATTTGCCTACGATTAATGGTGTCAAGGTGGCTTCTCGTTCTTTCTTCCAATTTTTAATTAAAGTCCCGGAAGTGATACAAGTAGCAATTATATTCTTACCATATTTGGCGATATTCCCAAATCTGTTTGATACTTTTTTTTCTATTCAGTAAAAATCTAGATTCGTTGAGTTTTTTGTCGCTTTTTGTATGATTGAAATTACCAAATGTTCAATTCAGTTGAGGTCATTGTTCCTGATTCTTTATTGTATGAAGTAAGATTTTAGAAATGGCATCGTCGTCTATGTTTAAAATGTTACTAAAAATACACAAGCAAACGGTTAAAATTATATTTATTTTCATACAGTGTAATTGCCAATTTTTATTAGCGCCATACGGCCTTGTCGTCGTCCATTAAATTTCCGGGGTTGTTTGTTGGCGAAATTGACGCAAATTCCCCAAGTACAAATTGTCGAGTATATATAGGAAAAAAAACAGAGACAGAATAATCTTCGCGTGGATCACTGGAGGCTAATTTTACCCGATGTGGATTAAGAATTTTAAAAATACGACCCAGAAGCCGGCCCTGTAATCAAACTTTTTACGCCTAGCGTACATGCAACAAATAAATCCCCGATATTTATGGTCGTACCAAACAAACAGCGATCTTATAGGTGTCATTTTTTTTAAATGCCTAGAATGAAGGGCATTACTGATTTTCTTTAGCCCGGTTCTGGTTCTAACATAAGTATACAAGATTGGCATAAAAATATCAAAACACACCTTAGTATTGATACCTACAGGCTCGGTGATGCGACTAGCCACATGTAAAGGCACACAAGAACATAATCCCGGTGTGTATGCCTTTCTCTAATCGATTCTCCATTGTACGCATATACACACTACGCAGTCCAATAATCGCCATCTTTGTTTCTTTTAAATAATCTTTAACTTTTTGGATTGTATTGGTGCAGAAAGATATATTTCAATTCAGGGAACTAAAAACTGTGTTGCCATTATATACACTGGGGGCCAATGAATTAGGCTCATTGAAATATTAGTGGCATTTCTATGAATGAAAATAAGTTCCGCGATGAAACTTTTTAGTTGCCTACTATATTTCATATGTCCAGATGAAGTGCCTTCACTGTATATTCGAAAAAAGCACCGTTTTTACTAGATTTTATTTGCCTTGTCTTCTTCACTTTTTATTAAACAACGTCTTGATCGACAACATAAGAGAATCGATCATGACTAGGTTTCATCTTTTTCTAATTTTATTAGCGAGTAAAGTTTTCTTTCTCTCTTTAAATCAGCCTATTTATTTGCCGCTACCGTATGTGTAGGTATGTGTTTTGAGTATTTATCGACCTGTAGACCTTTTGTTAATCGGTCTACATCTACTGAACTAGGACATTTAATATTTTAAATTACTAAGTTCAGATGCAGTTGAACTGTCTCCAAATAAAATTTAAACTCAAAATTTGTACATATAAGAGCCTTGATGCCTCAGATTAGCTTCCAGCCTGTTTCATTTGCCGTAACTGTATATTTACTCATTTTTTTTTGTTGTAAATAATAGACGTTTAACATTTTTAATTGTCATTTGATTGTGGACAAGCATTTTTAACGTGTTGGGATCTAATCAGTCTTATTTCACAAAACTACATGTTCAGAAAATAGCGAATTATCGTTAAAGAATTTATCTTATTACTCTAGGCGATTTCTTGCATATTATTATTAATTTATTTGAAATTTTTGTCTTATTCATTCGGTAAAGGTCTTAACTAAATGTCAACATTATTTATTTTCTAATTAAGAAATCCTTCCTAAAAAGCTTAGGGGAAAGTCCTACAGTACCGGCCAGCATGCAGTACCGGTCAGTTACTGTTTCCCAAATTCTACACTAAATGGAGATACAGGGGGGTGTCTGGCATTTTTTGATGTTTGGTCTCATAATGACGTGCCTTCTCGTAACGACGTCCTCTCGTAACAGGTTAACTGCCAATGCAGAGTTTTATGTTGCGCTCTATGAACGTACGATACTTAAGGGTGTCCTCTGGTTTGACGTCCTGATTTTTGAGCAATCTTTGGGATTTTTTTGTAAAGACCAATGAAGAGATAGAGCTTTAAACTTTTTACCAGTTATTTATACATATTTCAAGAATATACAGTTGAATTTTTAGCTAAAAATATTTAGTAGAATTAAAGTTATAGTGGTCTGAAGACACCCGCCTCAAAAAAATAGACGCCCACTTCCTCCATGATATCAGCTGATAGGCTTATCCGAAACAAAAAAATCCAGCGGGGCTTTAATCTGTATACTTAAATTCATTGAGTGGACTACGATTACAAAAAATTTTGAAAATTGGATGTTTGACAGACTTCGGAACAAAAAAGTTCGAATTTAATATGTTTTTTGTCAAGTTTTTGAAACAAAAAAATATAGAAATTTTCAAAATTTTGGGATGATAATAGTCCACTCGATGCGTCTATATGTACTGAGCAGACCCTATAAATTTGAAGTAAATCGGCCAAGCCGTTTTTGAGACATGATGGAGGAAAGTTTGAAAAACATGGTTTCAAGCGCTCCGCTCAACGCTCCGAACACCTGTCCCTTCTAACTACTGTATCTTTTTAGTGGCTTCGAATATCGAAAAACCACTTTACTTCCACATTCTAGACACAATAAGGAAACAATTTATGCAAAAAAAACAAATTCTATTTTTTGAGTCTGTTAAACTAGAGGTAGGTAAAGTTCAGTGGTTTATTATGAAAGGTTATTCGGCTATTTCAACGAAAGTAAAATGTGTTAACTGTTGATTACTTATTTAGGTCATGAAGCATAATTTATATCACACTTCAAGCCTTATAATACTGAGCGAACATTACATTTTTTTCCGTTTCCTACAGTACCGGACACAAAATTGTCCCCCATTACCGTCCACTATTTGAGTGCATTTTTAAGTGGTTTAATTTCTTTGTTATGTAACTACACAAATGATGTCAGGTAATGAAGGTGAAACAAAGGTAAAGAAAGACACTTTTGTGATCCTACCAATATTCAAAGAGCTATACAAAAGGTAATAAGCAAGGAGATGAGCCTACACATAGATATAATGTACCTAAAGCGACATTAAATGATATAATAAGTGCTCTTGGTAAAGGAGTTTGCAAGAAAGGCAAAAAAAAAACAGACGAAAACCCAAGTTTTGCAATTTGCCCTTTGTGCCTTGAATCTCACGAAGAAGGTTTGGTACAATGTGTAAATTGGGTTCATGAGGCTTGTACCAATATTTCGGAATTGTCCAATCAAAAGATTTTTGTGGTTATTGCCTTATTTAAACAATATTTTGCACACTGGCCGGTACTATTTGTGGAATATTGTTTTTTCATTATTTCTCAATTTTATTAATAAAACGGTTTATTTCTAAATAGATCGGTATTTTGTTATTTCCGTTCATAGCCTAAGAGTTTCTTTACACAAATCAACAATTATTGAACATTTAATTAAAGGCATTTTTAATTTATTCTAGGTGAACCTTAGGGTGACGGTACTGTAGGACTTTCCTCTATAATGTTCTATATGAAATTTCAAAATTCCCGCTAATTCTACCATAAATGATTTTGGTTGTCGGCACTGTAAATTCATTATGTCCCTAGATTTAATTTGGTACGGATTGGCAATTGTTTAATTCTAACCTAAGATTTTTGTTATTCTCACGTGTAATTTTAAACAACTTCAAATATGGTGAAATTAAAGAAAAAAGTGATAAAAACAAAGAAGGGTCCAAAGAAGTCCAAAATTTCTAAGAAAAAACCAAAAAAATCCGAAGACTTGGCTACAATGTCCGTCGATTCCTTCCTAAATCAAGACTTCGAAGCGAGCGATGATAACGACGAAACAATCGATAAAACCACTGATAACAACCAAACAAATGAAGAAATCGACAATAACGATAACGGATCAGGTGATGAGATAACCAGTCATAAACAGGCGCTGTCCAAATTGAAAGACACCGATCCGGAATTTTACAAATTCTTACAAGAGAACGATAAGAAATTGTTGGAATTTAACCTATCGGACGATGAGGATGGTGGTGATGGTGACGACGATGATCAAACACACAAAATTCCCGATAAATTAGAAGTGGCAAGCGATGAGAGCGATTTCGAAGATGAATCAACAGTGCAACGGGAGAAAACGAGCGGTAAAATCACGCTAAAACTACTAAAATCATGGGAGAAAAATATTACAACCGATAAGACAAATAAAACTATAATTGCATTAACGCAAGCTTTCCATGCGGCTTTAAAACAAGTCAATCCGGAGGGTGTGGACGAGGAACCGTCACCGTACAGAGTTGAAGGTTTTCATTCGATTTTATTCGATTATTCGAAATTAATTTAGTATTAATCAATTATTTGTAGGTTCGTCGGTGTTTAACGCCGTCATCCAACTGTGTGTTATCCAATTGGGCCCGGCAATTCGTCGATTTCTACGTCTGAAAGACGGTTCAAAACAACCACCACATCAATGTAAAAGATTCAACAAAGTCAGGACGAGTTTACGTCGTTATTTCACCGATTTACACCAATTATTGAAAGGTGTAAGTTCTGCTAATATCCAGACGGTTCTGTTGAAACACCTCCACTATATGTCGCCGTTTCTTGTACCGTTCCCTAATATAACTAAAGCGGTGTTGAAAAGATTGATCAGCGTCTGGAGTACTGCAGATGAGAAAGTCCGGGTTGTGGCGTTCTTTTGTATTTTACGAATCACAAATAATCAACGTGCCAAATTCTTGGATATCGTCTTGAAGTCGATGTATATGAGTTATGTGAAAAATTCGAAATTCGTTTCATTGAATTCGTTAGCCGGTCTAAACTTTATGCGCCGTTCCCTAGTCGAGATGTACGCGTTAGACTTAAACGTTTCCTATCAACATGTCTTTCTCTACATCCGACAATTAGCAATCCATCTACGTAATGCTATCACTTTGAAAAAGAAAGAAAACATTCAAACTGTATACAATTGGCAATTTGTGAATTCGTTGAAATTGTGGGGTAATCTCCTAGCCGTGTGCTGTAACAAACCACAATTACACCAATTAATCTATCCGTTCGTTCAAGTCTGTATTGGTACGATTAAATTAATACCAACCGCCCAATATTATCCGTTACGTTTCCACATCAATCAATTACTCATCGATCTAAGTCGTGATAGTGGCATATATATTCCAATTCTACCGTTCATTATCGAGATTTTAAATAATTACGATTTCAACAAGAAACACCAACGCGTCTCGATGAAACCGATACAGTTCACGTGTATACTACGCGTGTCGAAATCACAGATGCAAGAGAACGGCTTTAAGGATCAATTAATCGACACGATTTACCAACAATTGTTGGAATATCTATCGATCTATTCGAACAGTATCACGTTTCCGGATTTGTCTCTATTTACATTGTTGGAGTTGAAGCAGTTTTTGAAAAAATCGAGAAATGCTAATTATAATAGAAAAATCAAACAGATCTTAGAGAAGATACAGCAGAATTCGCAATTTATCGAGACGGAACGTGCGAAATTAACGTTTAGTTTGGTCGATTTCGATCATGTTAGCGGTTGGGAGGCGCAAATACGAGCAAAGAATCCACCATTGACGCAATATTATGAGAGTTGGAATAAGATACATACGATTAAGAAGAATAAACAGTTGACTAAGAATGATGAATTGGGTGATTATAAGTTGCCGTTAATTAAGAAGAGGGTAATTAATCTTGATGGTAAAAATGCGGATGGACCGGTCGAGTTGTTTCCAAGTGATAGTGAGGATGATGATTTGATTGGTAGTAAATTGAAGCGTAAACGTGGCAAACGTGGCGGTAAGAATGTTAATCAGAATAAGAAGATGAGAGATGAAAGTGGTCCGGTTGAGGATGATACTGGAGAGAAGGATATTGTTGAAGATTTCGATATGAATAATTGGTAATTTGTTGGAATTTGTAATAATTTTGTAAATTATTTTAAAATATATTTTACTCTCGATGCAATGTTTTAATTTTATGTCTCAATCGCTGCGGCAGAATCTTTTATATATACAGAGGCGGCTTTAGTAAATTGACGCCCCGGGTGAAATTTATTTTGCCGTCCCAAAAAATGCTAGATTTTTTACTTTATGTTTTAAAAATTGGATGCCTGCCGCCCCCTAAAGCCGGTACTGTATAAATATCTACTTTTTTAGTCTATTTTGGGCTTTTTCAGTTTCTTTTGAGCTCACAGTTGATATATAATTTGCTTGTAGGAATTATAATTTTGATAGTTATGTTTATTATTTCAATACTACTTTCAACGATATCATCAACGGCTTTTATTTCGTTTTCTGCATGATGTACTGCCGGTGTTATCACTTCCTTTTTAGTACTTATCTCTCAGAATGCGTTACAAAACTCGAACTGGATTTAACTTCCAAACTTTCGGCTTCTTTGGTCAATCTAGAAGTTGTAGGCTCTTCTTTTAGTGTTGTGATTGTTTGAAGGCTAGGATTTCCTGTTACAATCGAATCTGGATAAGCGAGAGTTCAAAGGGCCGCGATCTATTTTTCTCCTATAGAGGTTTCTAGCTTACAAAAGGTACAGGAGACGTTTATCTCTCTTAAAAAGGTCCATGAAAATACAGCCAATAAGTATCGATAAACATGCATGTATTGGATGGGTATTATTTATTAGAATAATACATGTTTGGAGATAGATGCTTACAAAAAAAATACTAAAGTTCTAACATCAAAATTTACTTGAAAAAATCCGTTAATTTTTTCTGCGTCTCAGTTTTTACATTTTGCGTGTATTTTGCTGGTTCATATATTTTATCAAATATCGTTTTATCAACAACCGTCGAATATTCAAAAAATTTGTGGAGCGTGCATGAGTTCCTCAAATTATAAGAAAACAAGAATATATGCACATTCAGGCATTCGAATAGAATAAAGGTGCCGTCAGACGTGGAAGTAGCTGCTATAATAGTTGAGTTGATAGCAACTGCTAAGCAACTATTTGCGCACTATTTAATTTTATAAAAGCGACGTTTTCAAAATGGCGACCGCAATGAAGAGACGTAAACTGGCTGCGGTTTTGCTTTTAGTTATTTCAGTATTTGAAGAAAAAAAGATTAATGACGCAACATTAATTTAAAAAAAAAGTCTCGTGCATCACATCACTCAGGCAATCAAGCTGATGAAAACAAAATAAACTTGGCTTATATATATCGTCGCTACCTGCCCCAGTATCTTTGCTATCCGATATGTTTTTTCTCTTGTAAATATGTTGCCTACAAACTTGTTTTTTTTTGGCAAAATCTTTTTTGTTGTAGGGTTTTTGGACTGCTTTCAGTAATGTTTCTTTGTTAAATAGCATTTTATGTGCACGAGTTTATGCGTGCAGTTCACGTGCCGCCATATTGATTCCATCGAACTGTGTTCAACTGCTATCAAAAGTAGAGAATTCTCTACTGTTAACAGTAACTGCTATAATAGTTCTACTATTATAAGAGTGGGTATGTCACACGTAATAGTACGTGTGAGTAGCTATTATAACGGCAACTGTTATAGCAGCTACTTCTACGTCTGACGGCACCTTAAGAGTTCTTTGAAATTTAAGGATGAGTTATAAATAGCAAATGCTAAATTCGTTAACTGTCGCTTATAGAGGTACAGGCAATTAACAATCTCAGTTATAGAGGTCCATGAGTGAAATACGACTCTTATACAGGTTTTTGTTTCTCACTCATAGAGGTTTTAGAGGGGTAAAATTACGGGACCTGACAATTACTCTCACTTACAGAGTTTTTCGCTTAACCAGTTCTCCCTTAGTCAGATTTGACTGTATTACCTCCATAGAAGGTACTCAAGATACTACTTCAATGGTAGGTGATGGTGTAACAGTGTCCTCACGAGTAGCGTACGCCTAGTACCAGATATGGGTCGTCTAGTTATCGGTGGGATGGTACTAATATTCTTGATTTCTATGGTGGCAGGTTTGGTTGTGGGAACTTCGCCGATTATTGGTTTATGAGTTAATAATGGAGGTGGGTTCATACCCACAACTTCCTCACTTGGTGGTGGTGGTAGCATATCTTCAACGGGTTTCGGTACGTAAGGTCGGTGAGTACTAGCGTGTGTTTCTAAATCTTGGTCTACTCGCAAATTTGGTACTCTTTGTATATCGGCACTCGGCGAATTAATCTCAATTTTAGGTGGTTTCATTTGAATTTCAGGTACTGGTGGTGGTGGTTTCATCACAACAGAATCTTCAGTACGATTAGTTGTACTGACTTCAAATGGTGGAGGATTTGTTACTTTTTCACGGTTAAGTAAATCAGTCATTGATAAGTGTGGTTTGAAGGATTTTTCTGTTTGACTGTAATTCGGTTCCAGCACTTTAGGATACGTTTGTTTGAGTATCGATAGGCAATGAGGTTATTTTCGGACGAGTATTGGGCGTTGTGATTTTGGGCCGACTACTAATGATTTGATAATTTGGACGTTTTGTAGTTGGCACATAAGCTGGTGGTGGTTTCCTTGTTTTGATAGCAAATTGTCCTGTCGGTACTATTGTTCCAATTTCAGGCCACCGAATTGTTGGTCGGTTTGTTGGTAGACGTTTCGTACCCATATATACTATGTCTGACCTTCGCGAGGTTGTAGGTCTTGGTGTTGTTGCTGGAGTAGTTGTAGTAGGTATATCTATTAGTACTTGGTCGATTCGTGGTAGTACCAACAAATGTAATAAAACCTTCCGGTGGTATAGTTTGTTTCGATAATTGATCGTAATTGAAGACAACTTGATGACCTTGATTGTAGGCGAACGGTCTTGAATTCGATACAATAAGTTTAGGGCAATAATTGATATCGATACTGTCATTCTAATATGTCGTATCCCACACGCGGGCTTTCGCGTATTTTAGTATATCGTATACCACATTCGTATAGGTTCAGTCGCTGCCACGATGTGACAGTCACACTTAATATTATTTATTTTAAGTAAATTGTAAGGATGCAATTAATGAAAATATGTTGAGCCAGTATTAGAGAATGCTGAAAAAACAGAGTTTATTTTTTATTTAATTTATTAAATAGTGATATACCGATTAAAAACCCCCTGTCAAATTTCGATTGTACACTGAAATCACTATTTAATGAAAAAATAAAGATAAATAAAAATAAGTGGCAAAATGTATAAGAATTGAATAAAGTATTGGCTACAGACACTTATCTTTTCTACGATAATATAAAATGTCATGATGACTCTACTACTGACCAATCTTCGTCAAGGGAAGTTTTAAATACGTGAATGAGAATATTGATAAAGTAACCAATCCAAGAAAAAACGAAAATCTATATAGTGAAGAAAGTATTACGTCGTAATAGTGAAGAAAAAAAATTGAAAGTGATACTACTATTATTAATAGTGCTAATAATTATACGGAAGTCTGTGATGAAAGGGTCAGAAAAAGAAAAAATCAAGACCCCGAAGAAGATTATGTACCTGAAATTTAAAAAAAAAAACCAAAACTTAACAGAAAACAAAACAATGACAAGAAAGCCAAATATTATGTTAAAGTACTGTGTAGCTGTGAACTTAAAATAATTATAATTGGTGGTTTGATAAATAATATAAAAATATATGTTAAACTGAGTTAAAAAAATTATAATTTAAAAACGAAAAATCATTTTCACAGAATTTTCTTGACTTTCTTCTTTTTATAACACTTTCAATCTTATTGACAATATGTCGTATCCCACACAGGTAGCAGCAGTCAATATGTCGTAACCCACATAATAATTAAACAATTCATCAAAAAATTTTTTTTTACTTCAATTATTACTGTTTATGCATTAAAACAAATTTCAGAAAAAAAAAGTTACTAGTTTTCTTTCATTTGCGATTTGAAACGTTTTTATCGTCTCCTGAAAAATTTCCCAACTGTGGGATACGACATATTAGAATGGCAGTATCGTTATGCTTTTCATAAGAGAATCCAATAATATTATTTGGTACCACACTCTATTCTGTAGTGGTCAAAATCTCATGAGGTACTTGACCAGGTTGTAATGGTCTGCTATTATATTCTTGAATAACTTCACCATCTTCACTTAAGACTGCTTGATCTTCAAAGGATCCAGTACCGGCATTGATGGGTTACGGGATGTTACAGGTTTATCGTCCGGTATTAGGGGTATATTCTATGGTCGTCAGGATGGTATATAATTATTGGTACCACTCGGTGGTGGTGGTGACATAAATTCACTAATCGAAGGTTTCGGCTTAGGACATCGAGGCTAATTCAGTTGTGGTACCAGTTGATAAGTTGCAAGAGTAAAGATTTGCAATACGTGTAGTACCTGTAGGTATATGTCCTTTGATTTTGAGGAATATTTAAAGGGAATCTCAGCAATTAACGATAATTAAATAAATTTTATTCTCATAAAGATACGAATATTACAAATATAAGTTTATTAGTGTTGTACATCGTTATTTAATCAAAAATTGTTATATCAATAATAATAATAATAATAATAAAATAATTATGGTTTATATTAGAAAAAGTCTTTTTGGCACTCTGCACTTTTGCCTCTGTTATTAGCGATAATAAATTTTAAAATTGAACATCCGCAATAACAACGTTAACGCTAACATTAACTTTAAGATTTTTTCAAAAAAGTGCGCATGCGTTATTTGTTGCAGAACATAATGTTAGCGTAACATTAGCACTAATTTTGCGAACGTTATCGAATAGTTATAATCAAAAATAGCCTTTAAAAGAATTTAATAATAATTATAATAATTGAAAAACAAAATTTATAGAATTAATTATAATAAAAGACCAGAATTAATATAAATATTAAACGTAACTAACATACACAATATATACACATAACATTCACACAAGTCCTAAACCAAAAAGATTGTAGGGAATTTTTCGGAAGATAACCAGAATTTACAAATTGAGTATTTACAAAAAAAAATAATCTTCAAAAAATATGGCCGATTATCATTAAAACATATATTTCTATATAAATAAATCTTTGTTTATGTCAAAAATCGATTAATTAACAAATACAACAAAACAATAAGGCACATAAATAATTCTTTTCAGACAAGAAATCGAAAACGACTTTGCAGCGCAACGCTAAAGTGACTCGAATCCGGAAATATCGCTACCCTGTAATCGAAATGTCAATTAATTCAATCGCATTAGATTTAATAAAGTGGCAATAGTACCCGATCCGGTTTATAGAGATGGGTGTGGGGTAGCAGGAAAGTTGAGCCTAGATCACGTTCCGCCATCGTATTCGCCTCCTAAAATCAAACAATCAAATACGGAAAATTTGAGCAAATTAAACGCCTTACATCGTTTTGATCGTTTCTAAACGACTTCATCGGTGGTGGTATTGTGGTCTCGTCATAGGACCGTGCCTCGGATACGGTACTACAATTGCAAAAACACACGATCAATTTATAATTCAGAAAAATTTGGAAATCTTACTTGATTCGTGGTGTGATATCCAACCAATCTTCAACTGCGTCCAAATCGTTATCGCTAAAATATCAATAATTTCTATAACGTTTATTGTAATTAAGTACTACGGTACTTACACGAGCGATTTTCTAATTGTGTTAAACTGTGAACGTGTCCCAGTACTCGATAGTAGATCCGCACTAATTTTCTGTATTAACGTGGCATTCTCGCTACGATCCGCTTCCGTACCACAGGTAGTACCCAATGTGCCCATATTGTTCAACATTACAGTAGCCGAAACTTCAAAACCGGCCGATACTAGAGCACCGGACGTTTTACGCGAATTCGCTTTTTCGTTAATATACGAATCGCTGTGTGCATGACTGAATTTCCGTTTATTACCATTAGTACCATCGGTACGATTAGGTGTCGGGCCGGCATCTAAATAACTCAACAATTTCGTCTCATTCGTTGTGGACGGTACTGATGGTTTCCGTGCATCGAAACTTGTATAATTACTCAATGGACTAGTCGGTGGTGCTGGATGGTACTTGGCTCTTGGTATCATGACGGTTAATGACCGATCTTTTTGGTCGCCGGTACTACCAAGCGTATTGACATTACAATTCTCCACATCGTTGTGTTGTATTGATGTTTTCTTCAAGGCACCTTTGAGTTTTTTCTTTTTGGCAACATACGGTGGTACGTTCGTATCAGAACGACTATCCTCCGAGCTTGTGTCTTGGATCATAGCACGTCGGTCGATTGTACCGTTATTATTTGTTGATACTCGTTGCGGGAAGAAACTCATACCGTTGGGTATTTTGGATTTGGGTTTTCGTCGGCAACACGTTAAAATCAAACAGAGTACTAATAAAACGAAAAGCAGGGCTCCCAGAGTTACCAAAGCAATCAGTAGTACTAAAAACGAATTATTATTAGAATTTATTGATTAGTTAGCTAGTAGTACCTTTAAGATTGATTTGACAGCTGTCTCCGGTGTACCAATGGAAACACTCACAAACCATATGATCTTCACCTCTCGAGTAACAAGTACCGTGATAATTGCAACGTTCGCAACCGATCATTTCGGCCGAACATATTCGGCCCGGATATAAAATATTTTCGGATAGATCAGCATAGCCTTCTTTGCAGCTGCACGTGTAGGTACCCTTCAAATTGAAGCATTGCGCGTTTTCTGAACAGTCATGGTACTTTGTGTTCGTACACTCATCGAAATCGATCGCTTGTAAACCATTCAAACTCTCCCGAGTTGCATACAACTCAGTACCGCCGAGACTGTAATTGTTGCTACGTAAGTACTTTTTGAAGATGTCTTCCAAACGTTGTTCGTTCGTATTATCGGATAATTGTAAATAGAATTTTGCTATTATCCCCGATTTAGCGTTTGGTCTATACGAGTGGATATGAACGCCATGGTAGATGTCTCTCAGATCGGATTGCATCACCATCCGATCAATTGCATCATGGGTCACTTTTGTCAGTTCTTTGAACTCGGTTGAATTCGGATTCGATAGGGGTTGCTGGTACTTCAAGAAGTCGTTACGGTGACGGTCTAAATCAATTTGAAGCGTGTAGGTGTAGGTTGCTAGAATTTGCAATAAATTTCGTCAGTTTAGCCTTAGATTTTTTCGGTACTACTTACGGATACAAGGGCGATCAGGGAACATTCGTGCGAAACCTGGACGACATACACATCTCATGATACTGTCAACTTTCTGGCACAATTCATTTCTTGATGCTTTACATTCCGGATCACATCGATCCGATTGTGGTCGTGGTACTTCTAGTGTGGGTTGATGTGGTGCGAAAATACCACTAAGAAGAACATTGTTGACTTCATTGTTCTCCAACATTTCATCTCTTTCCTGAGTCTCGTAACTATCATTGGGTACCTTAATCACGCTACCTTTATTCTTGTCGGTCATTACGACAAATATAGAATCGTTCTCATTGACAATTTCGGATTTCGTTGGTACTGGATCTGCGTCTTTAATTATGAAATCTTCCAAATCATCATCTTCATCGTCACTATTAATGATTTCGATGGTTGTTATCGTTGGTACTACCTGAGTGGTTTTAGTTGGTTCGATATCTGGTTGGTAATTACCGTAAACTCCGGACGAATACAGGGTACTGCCTGGATTAACAGTTGTAGTGATTGTTTCGACGATACTTGTTGGCTTGACTAAAGTATGTACTTGCGTTACAGTATCAATAATTGTGGATTTTTCCGTTTTTGTAACCAATAAAGTTAGAGTTGAAGGAGGTCCTCCTAGAGTTTTGACAACTGTTGTTTTCGTAATCGTTACCGTTGATGTTTTCGTATGGGTTATATGGCGTGTTGGTAGTACTGTTTCGCGTGAAATAGTTAATTTCGGCGTTTTCGTCGTTGTAGTACTACTTTCAACGATATCATCAACGACTTTTATTTCATTTCCTGCATGATGTATTGCCGGTGTTATCACTTCCTCTTTAGTACTTGTCTCTAAGATAACTCCAGGATGCGTTACAAAACTTGAACTGGATTCAACTTCCAGACTTTCAGTACTAAATTCGGCTTCTTTGGTCAATTCAGAAGTTGTAGGCTCTTCTTTTGGGGTTGTTGTAATCGGTTGAAGGCTAGGATTTCCTATTATTACCTCCATAGAAGGCATTACTTTAATGGTAGGTGATGGTGTAACAGTGTCCTCACGAATACTAGGCTTAGTGTAGATTTCATAAATCGGTCGTATTGGTCGTCGTGTAGGCCTAGTACCAAATATGGGTCTTCTAGTAAAGGGTCGTCTAGTTGGCGGTGGGATGGTACTAATATTCTTGATTTCTATGGTAGTAGGTTTACTTGTGGTAACTTCGCCGATTATTGGTTTATGAGTTGATAATGGAGGTGGGTTCATACCCATAACTTCCTCACTTGGTGGTGGTGGTAGCATATCTTCAACGGGTTTCGGTACGTAAGGTCGGTGAGTACTAGCGTGTGTTTCTAAATCTTGGTCCACTTGCAAATTTGGTACTCTTTGTATATCGGCACTCGGCGAATTAATCTCAATTTTAGGTGGTTTCATTTGAATTTCAGGTACTGGTGGTGGTGGTTTCATCACAACAAGATCTTCAGTACGATTAGTTGTACTGACTTCAAATAGTGGAGGATTTGTTACTTTTTCACGATTAAGTAAATCAGTGATTGATAAGTGTGGTTTGAAGGGTTTTTCTGTTTGACTGTAATTCGGTTCCGGCACTTTAGGTACGTTTGTTTGAGTATCGATAGGTAATGAGGTTATTTTCGGACGAGTATTGGGCGTTGTGATTTTGGGCCGACTACTAATGATTTGATAATTTGGACGTTTTGTAGTTGGCACATAAGCTGGTGGTGGTTTCCTTGTTTTGATAGCAAATTGTCCTGTCGGTACTATTGTTCCAATCTCAGGCCACCGAATTGTTGGGCGGTTTGTTGGTAGACGTTTCGTACCCACATATACTATGTCTGGCCTTCGCGAGGTTGTAGGTCTTGGTGTTGTTGCTCGAGTTGTTGTAGTATATCTATTAGTACTTGGTCGATTCGTGGTAGTACCAACAAATGTAATAAAACCTTGCGGTGGTATAGTTTGTTTTGACAATTGATCGTAATTGAAGACTACTTGATGACCTTGATTGTTGGCGAACGGTCTTGGATTCGATACAATAGGTCTTGGACGATAATTGATATGCTCTTCATAAGGGAATCGAATAGTATTATTTGTTACCAGACTCTTTTCTGTAGTGGTCTGTATTTTCAAAATCTCGTGAGGTACTTGACCCGGTTGTAATGGTCTGCTATTAGATTCTTGAATAACTTCACCATCTTCACTTACCAAGTCACCACCATCATCATCATCATCATCACCCGTACTCTCGACTGCTTGATCTTCAAACGATGCGGTACCGGCATGAATAGGTTCTCGGGATGTAGCCGGTTTGTCGTTCGGTATTAGAGGTATAGGCTGTGGCCGTCGGGATGGTATATAATTATTGCTACCACTCGGTGGTGGTGGTGACATAAATTCACTAATTGAAGGTTTCGGTTTCGGACGTCGTCGATAATTCGGTTGTGCTACCGGTTGATAAGTCGTATGTCGTACCGGATTACTGCCAGATGGTTTGCGATTCATCAAATCACCTTGTGGTCGTGATGGGTAATTTTTAGGTGGGGTCAAATCAACAACGAAATTATCTTGATTTGTACCATATTTGATATTTGTGGGATTTGAGGGTTTTACTATACGAATAGTACCATCATTATTATACCGGTGATTTTCATTTTTGATAACATCATAAGCTATCGGTGGTGGATTAAACTGTGTTTCACCATGATTGATGACATGAGCATTAAATTCATGATCTTTTTGCATGATACCAAAAGATATCGGCGGTACTTTAATATTAATCTCATGATTCGGGTAATTAACGAAGATATCCTTATTTATTGTCGGCTTTGACGGTTTGATACTGTATTGAATCTGTTGATCTTCAACAGGTTCAATTCCAATAGGCTGCGTTGCTACCTTGATAACACCACCCACTTGTTTTTGATTCACGGTACTATCACGGTAAATTGACGCAAATTGTGGAACACCACTACTGAAACTTTCAATTGCTGAAAATTCCGGTTGTGGGTACGGTGAGGGATCGTCGAAATATTGACCGTTACGGTGTTGTTCTGTAGAACCACCATAAACGAGAGCTGTGGTCCTATTATGCGGGATATTAACAAATGCTACTTGACTCGGTTGAATATTGACCAATAACGGTTGTCCGGTTGATCTTTCGATAATTTCCGGTAAAACAATCGATGGTCTTAGATTGAAATCTTGAATTGGATCTTTAACGACTTCATTAACACCATAAGAGACGTAGTTTTTATGCGAATGAGCATAATTTTCCTCCGGATACTGATTTATTGGAATATGTTTATTCAGATCACTCCGTACTAAAGGCGGTGGTGGTCCAATATAATCATCTTTCTTATTTGCTTTATTTGATGGTAAGGAATTGCGTTTTGGCCATAATTTATTCGGTACTGCTGATGGTACCGGCGTTGGTGGTAGTACTGGCGGTGGTTTCAAATCGTAATCGTCCATCCTAATTTGATTCAACGGTATCGAAGGTATTCTCGGCAATATTCGACCAGGCTTACCAACAATAACATCCGAATTCGCAGTAATCACATCACCTGGCGATATAGGTATGCCACCATTCAATAAAGATGCCTCTTGTATCGGCTTCTGGTTCTTCTTATCCCACACGGTTTCTTGCAGATGGAACGTAGCAATATTTTGGCTTTCAGCAATTTCGAAATCATCAGCCAAACCTCCGACCGGTATATAAATCGGCGAACGATTCTGAATATCTATATCGTCCTTTTTGAGCGGCCTTGGAGTAGTACCTGCCGTTGTTATTAGTGTGGTAGTACCGACACTATCGTTACGACGATTCGATTTTAGATTTGTTTGAATTAAGTCGGCCATAACGTTCAGTACCGGTTTTAATGCTTGTATATTGATCGAGCCCAAACCGAGAAGATCCGGAACTTGATTGGTCACAGGTTTTACCACTTTTGATGATGGTTTCTTATCACTAACACTAGTCGACTTGTTCACATCAATTTTCGTTTTTGTCGATCGTCTCAATTTACTTGTAGAATTGGCAGTTTTGGTCTTTTTGACTGCCTTCGAGGTGCTCGTCAAAGATGGCGTCTCTTGTACTGGTAGATCATCGAGGAAAATTATAGTTGAACCAGTGACGACACTAGGCGTTGATGGTTCTATATCGACAGGACTTGATGTTTGCTTGATTTGCGGCATTACAGTTTTTTCAATAGGTAGTACCTTGGTTGGTTTGATATCAGCAATTACAGTTATTTCGAGCTTTTGGCCATCTTGCAGAGTTGCAGTTGCTGTAATACGATCAGTACCGTCCTTAAGATTGTCTTTGATTTTCTTCAATTCCCTCTTATCGAGCAGATTGGGATCTATTGTTTCGGTGGCCACATTCTCAACGACCTTTGAATGGGAACTGATCACAGTTGGACTAATTGTGTTGCCTTCTTGTAAAAGTGTTGTAAAGTACGTGAATGTGGTGTGGTACGTTTTTGTGGCTAAAATATGGAAACTTTCACCATTCAGATCGAGTTTTTGTTTCTTTTTCTCGTTGTTTGATGCAATTTGGGTACGTCGTGGATGGAGGTACAATTTTTCGGTCACTACATCACTGGATGTAGATATATGCGTTTTGGTGACAGTGTTGCCGTTGTCCAAAAACGTGTCGTAATAAGTATAGGTGACGTAGTACGTTTTGATTACATCAGAAGTTGTGTAATTAATAGAAGTCGGATTTGGGTCCTCTACAGCTAAGTATGAGGTCATAACTGAGGTAGCTTTCGATGGTACTGATTCCGTTATAACCACTTGTGTTACAACTTCAGTAGTACTAATGACTTTTGATGTATCTCCTTCGTAGAGGGTTTTTTGTAATGCTAAGGTACTGTAATAGGTGTTGGTATCTTTGATTGCTGATACATTGATTGATGGATGCAGTAAAGACAAATAATCATCGGGTGCTGTTACTGTATTTGTGACAGTATGCTTCGAGGATACTACCAAAGGCTGCTCCCCATCGAGAATTGTATTCAAATAGGTGTAAGTTGTATGGAACACGCCAACGGACAAATTCGGATACTGTAATCGATGTATTAGTACCAAATCAAAATTTATAGGTCATTGGTTGTACCTGTGTTAGAGTAACACCCATCGCTGGCGTCGGCAATATCTTCCCTGTATTTCGCTCTTCTGTTGCAACATTAGAGACGACCTGCTCGTGACTGGATACGGTAGTAGTACCACTCTCTAGAAATGTTGTCAAGTAGGTGAAGGTTGTTAGACAGGTTTTCGTCACAAATTGATTCAAACTATTAATCTGAAATTTTGCAAAATTTAATGGTAATTCTAACAAACTGGGGTACTATTTTACATCGGTGGCATCTTGTGGCAACACCATCATCATATGATCGGTTAGAGTACTCGGTTTCAATGTTACCGCCTTATAGATGGTACTTGGTAGTACTCGTTTAATATCAGGCCGTCCTGGTAGGGTACTCTTATCACCAGCTACAATGACTTCAACACCATTGGACATGACGCGTGTGGCGAGATTATGGCGAGCTTCATCGAAAGCCCTACCTTCTAAGCACATCAATCCGAATTAGTACAATTGTAACGCTTTTGGTACTTTAAGATTAAAATTTAAAGTCTTTTTTACAAAGAAATATTTACAAAATAGACACCAAACTAAGAGGAAAGAAAATAATATACAAAAGCTAGAACTCACCTTTTAGTTGAGAGGATTCCGGAAATGGAGTAGTAGTAGTAGTAGTAGTAGTACTAGCAGTCATTTGTAAGGATGGATTGTCGGTACTAGTAGTCATAATAGAAGTAGAAGTAGCGTCGATGTCCAATAATGTTAGTGTGGTGAATTTCGTCACAGGTTCTGTCAAAATTATTGTCTTTGTCTTTGGTCGTACCTCTGTAGATGATGTTACAATTTGTTCGTCACCATTGACACGTGTCACAACAAATGTATACGTTTTTAATCGACTTTCGATTATGGTCTTTGTTAATAATTCAATTGATGATAGTACTGTTGTCTTCAACAACAGTACCGGTGCATCAAAGGTATCGGATAGTTCGGGAAAGAATGGTTCGTAATCGGGCACATGATAGGGTGGTTCTTTGGGAGTACTCTCCAGTTGATTGTCATCACTTGGAGTTTCTTCAGTACTGTAATCTTCTGTAGATTCGTTTAGGATATCATTTAATTCGGTACTATCATAATCTTCAATCGATTCAGTTGTGGTAAAATCAGTACTCGTGTCTTCTATAATATTTTCAGTACTAAAGTCGTCATCTAAATTATTATGAACTGTAGGTTGGAATGTTTCTCTAATATCAACGGTACTACTAACAATGTTTAGTAGCCGCTTTCTGGTAACCACCACTTTTCGCCTACGTTTCGTTGCTTCCGGTACCGGTTCGGTTGAATTATTTCGCAATAATCGTTTTTTTTTCTTTTTCTTGATAATAATGCGTTTTCGATGTCGCCTTGTTGTTGCCTCATTACTTTCAGTACTTGTCGGTACTGGCCGTACATCAATTAATTTCTTAACAACTCGTCTTCTTGGTTTAGGAACTACACTAACATCACCATCACTAGTACTACGTATATAACGCATTTTTTGGCCAATTACATTCGAAACGTAATTTTGCTTAATTACAGATTTTGGTTTGGATTTATTGCCCCTGAATAGTGACGTTTCGACCTTTGGCATGAGAGGGGCTACCTCATCAAGGTCACTTAGACTAAAAAATTACCGGAAGAACTGTCCGTTTCTCCCGATCTTGATGGTGGTGCTCTAACATATTTAACATTCTTTGAAGATGGTACTGTTGATTTGGTCGGTACTATTTCTAGGCTCTTCGTAGATGTTTTCAAGTACTTATCCACATCACCAACTACACTTTCAAGACTTTCCGTTTCTACTATTCCACTTGTATCCAAATTGATATCTTTTGTTGTGGGCGTTACATAAGTATCCAAATAATCTAAGGTACTACTTATTGTGTTTTGGATAATCTGTGAGGGTTGTACTTCAATTTCACGTTTTCTACGTCGATTTTCACCTACGATAACCGTCGACAGAACGGTACTAAATTCACCTGGTGTTCTACCGGATACATAAAGCGTTATAACACTAGTTTCTTTCGCTGGTTCGGTTGGTACCGGTGATGATATCTTTTTGCTCTTCTTTCTCGATTTCCGTCTTGGTGTTTGTGTCACATCAAGACTTTGCTCATCATTTTCGATACTACGATCATCGTCTAGAGCTAAATTGTACTTCTCCGGCTCTGCAATGAGTTTCTGTGCTTGTTGGTTTTGTAACAAATCGTAAACTCCAGCTGGTTGGTTCTGTAGCAGTGGAGCTTGTGGGTTTTGTAGCAAAGCAGCTGGTGGGTTTGACAAGTAATTAGGCGATTGTGCTAATTGTTGTTGCAGTAATGGTAACAACAACGTGTTTAATTGAGGCGAAATGCCTAGAGTTGGCGTTACAACTACTGTATCCGTTAAGAATTCAGTTGCAGTAATTACAGTCGTACTACTATCGATAATTGTGGTCAAAATCTCTTTGCCTCTAAACGTTAACGGGATAATCGTCGATGTCGAACTTGTTACTGTTGTAACGTAAGTTGTGGCTCTTGTTTTGAACTCTGTAGTCGGTGTAGCCGGTACTCCCGGATTTTGTAACGCCAACAAAGGATTCTGTGGTTGTAACCCACCTAATAGTAGCTGTGACAGTAAAATATTGGCTAAAGGAGCTTGTGCCGCTAATGCAGGCTGAATTGTATTCACCACTTGATCAACACCATAAACGGTACTTGGAATTACATGCGAAAAGGATGTCTTCCGTCCACGGATAAACGTAGGCGTGAATATTACACTAGTTGTGGGTGTTTCGTTCAAGACAAATTGTGTAATGAGCGTCGCTCCATTATCACCAACAGATGTAGCTTCACTCAGTAGTACCGTAACGTCTTTACCAAAAGCATTAAGACTAGTACTATACTGGTTCGGTACTAGTACTTCGGTACTATATTTAGCTGTAATTACGTTTCTATATTCGGTTACTTTCCCATTAACCACAGGAATGGTAACTTCAGTCGGGATTTGATGCGTTATCGTGATGGTACCATCGAATTGTGGTATTACGAAATTATCAACTTCTTGTGATTCGACCCGTTGTCTTTGCGGTGGCCTTCGGCGGCTACTCGTAGTACTTTTGCGACTAGATGGACTTTCAGTTTGATGTTGATTTCGTAATTTTGGAGCTTTCGGTCGTGATGGTGCCGATGATGTTCTCGTACGTGGACTCGATGTTGGTCTCTTGAAACTCGATCGTGGTGTTGTGTCTTTTTCGCGTAACGTAAACTGAGTTCTACCTTGCGTCGATGCTTTACTCGGTGAGATTCTTTTGCGACTGTTAACCGGTGCTGATGTAGTCGTTGTGGTAGTACCTGTACGTTTTCTGGATGAAAATCTACCGTTGGTTCTTCTCAATTTCGATGCTTCAGTGGTTGGTTCAGGTGTTGTGGTGGTTGTTGAGGTGGTACGAGCTCCAGGTCGACGGAACCTCGAATGTAGTGTGTCTCTTCTGACACGTCGTCTGAATCCAACAAATGGCCGAATCTGAATGTCGGATTTGTAAGAACGACTTGCTCTAGGTCGTGGACTAGTCGGTGGAGATGCTGTACGTGTGTTAGTTTGACTTCCCTCATAGTCAGTATCTTCATCTTCATTAAAGTCTTCTTCTTCTAAATCTTCTTCATCATCAGATTCTTCTTCATCGTCTTCAGGAGGTGGTGGTGTTGTGGTAGTGAACAAATTTCGTCGTGGGAACAACGAGTTAGTTCGTGGTCTTAAAGCGGTATTTGCTCGAGGGTAAGTAGTTCTTGGTTTAGTTGTTGTCGTAGTAGTTTTCGTTGGTTTAGTAGTTCGACTTCTTGGTGTAGTGGCTCTTGAGCCCGGTGACGTTCGAGTTAGAGGCGGCCGTCTGAACTTCAGAAGCGGATTTTGACTTCGCCTCGAAGTTGCTTCGGTTGTTGGTGTTAGTGGTAGTGTAGTATCATTATTCTCTTCAATACTATTCGTCGGATTATCAGTTATTTGTGTTGTCAAATCATTTTCATCTTCAACAATCACTGGTACTGCCGAACTAGGTGATCGGTTCAACGATGAAGCCGCCGTTGGTCGTACTCTAAACCTCGAATTGTTATTAAATAGCGAACTACTACGCTGTGCACCACTCGATCTTAGCCCGCCTCGTCTTGAACTAGCTCCAAAACCAGTAGCAGTTGGTTGGATTTTGGCGGAACTACGTCGACCGCTACCAAACGAAGAACTAAAACCTGCCGAACTAGTCGCTTTCGGTCTCGAGAACCGTCTCGAGCCCGACGCTGTGGCGGACACAGCATGAGCACTGGACGAGGCTCTTCTGCCTCCAAATCGATTCGTTTTCGATGCAGGTACTGCCGTGACTGTCGGTGTGACATCACTTCTAGTTACTGTAGTAGCAGGACCTGAACCTTTACGTTTCGGAGCAAAAGTCGGGCGTGCTCGTGATGCAAATGGACGAATCGCTGGGGTGAACGTTCGTTTTTTCGTTGTGAACGTTAAACGTGACTTCACGCGACTATTACCCTCATCACTGTCTTCTTCTTCTGGTTCCTCTGTAGTACCCTCTTCGTCAATCTTACTTGAATCACTTAACGAACTTTCAATGACTACAGGTGATGGTGATATTGGGGTGGTGGTTGGTGCGATTTGTTGATCAGGCGCTTGAGTTGGTGTCGGCACAATTTCCGTTACCGTAGTTGGTTGGATAGTACTTGGCTTACCGACCAAGAAGCTTGAAGTACTCTCAATAATTTGCGCGTACCGACCATCAATTACGGTACCCAAAACTTTTGATTCGTATAGAGTAGTTGTGGAATTTTGGATAATAGAACCTTCAATCAGTCGTACCAAACCAGTACGATGTACTGGCGGAATATTGGTACCAATAGAGGCTAGTTTTGCGACATCAACATTTAGTGAACTAGTACTCTCGATAACTTGAGCATAAAGGTTATCAATATAGGTACCAACAGCTTGTGTTGTATAGTATAAGGTACTAACACCGTCAGCATCAACTATTTGACCTTTGTTAATACTAACAACACCAGTAGGTTTGACATTATCACTTGTAGAACTGACAGATGATGGCTGTATCGGCGTGATAAGAGAAGAAGTACTTTCAAGTACCTTTGCATAAAGACCATCAATATAAGTACCGTAAACATCAGTAGAAAGAATCGTAGTAGTACCTGAATTCTCCAAAGTATTAATAATTGTAGATAATAAACCTGTAGGTCTGATACTAGTAGTGCCATTCGGTACCTTATCATTGGACTCTTCAATTTTATTTTGACTGGCATTTCCGATAGTTCTTCCCACTTGATTCGATTCAATATCGGCACTGTTATTGGCAACATTAGTGACCGTCTCTAGACGACTATTCAAAACGGTACTATCACCGACATATGAAGTCGTATAATAAGTGTACGTTGTAAAGTACGTTGTCAACTCATCATCACCCACAGTTGAGGGTTGTACCGTTGCTGTCGGCTTAATTTCATCAAGAGTACCAGTTGGAGTGATACTAATCGTTGCTGAATCACTTGGCGTAGGAGTTACGACATTAGATATAGTCTCTTCACGGCTTGTAACTTTGGTAGTACCATCTTTGTACAAGGTGGTCCAATAGGTGAACGTTGTGAAATACGTGATCGGTAGACTTAAATCTTCTACACTTAGAGTGTGAGTAGGTGTTAGCGTTTCAGTAACCACATTCGTTACAGTCTCAAGTCTACTGATAACATCACTGGAAGTAGTACCATGATACCTGGTTGTAAAATACGTGAATGTAGTGTAACTGGTTTGTAGTAACAGCGTGGGTGATGGTAGAATTTCCGAGTCATTGTTTGACTCAGAAACAATTTGGTCATCGAGTAGTACGTTGCGTTTATCGACGTTATCGATGATTCGTCTACCACCCTCTGACGTACTACTCCTAACATCTGTAACCATTGTTGAAATAGTCTCATAGTCGAGTAGATTATTATCAATTGGCGCATTCTCTGTGGTAGTACCGCGTTGTAGAGTTATATAATTTTGTTCTTTATTCACAGCCGTTGTTAAGATATTATTATCGAGTTTATCCCCAATTGAAGCATAAATATTGGTACCACTTTGATCGGGTACTGCCGTCTTCTGTCTACTGATAGTACTGTTGTAGCTATTCGAAGGTGTCACATTTAGACTTAACGGCCTCTTTGCGTCTTTACTGTCATCTTCTAGTGTACGTGTCGGTACTACTTCTTCGTCTGTTTCATCATCTAACGTAGGGGTACTGATTACAGTTTCTGGTACTGCTGCAATTCTTGTGGGTGTGATATTATCAGCTGCATCAGCAACAGATGTTGATTGTATACTTGGTGTAACGTAATTGGTGTAAACTTCGGTACGGCTTGAAATTTCGGTTTCACCATCTGCAAAAATCGTCGTGTAGTACGTGTACGTTGTGTAGTAAGTTTTGATGCCGTTTTGTACCGGCTTCGGCTCAAGTACCGGTTTGGCCGAAATCTCATTATCTCTATCGCTTGGAATCGACGTTTGTGGCAGTTCTGTAACTCGTGTCGGTTGAATCTCAGCAAAATCTTCAAACGATATTGTTTTCGGTTTTGTCAACAAACTATCGTCGTTTTCAAACAAACCGGCAATAGCCGAATCGGAAGCATCACTGCCTGGTACTAAGGTTGAAGTAATCACATTTGTGGTAACAACAATATTGCTGGCAATACTCGAGGTGGTGTCTTGGAAGAATGTCGTCAAGTACGTGTACGTTGTGTACAGCGTTTTGAAGATCAACTCGATCTCTTCACCGCTCTCTGTGGTCATTTCTGTGGTTTCCGGTTCTGATTCAGTAACATGTCGACGTTCAGTCGTTATCTCTTGTGGTGTAGTTTCTATAGCTGGTGTTGTTATTGTGGTAGTACCAGCCTCAGTAGTATCCGTACCACTCTCGGTACTATCTTCAGTTGTGGTCTTAATTGTGGTGGGCTCAATAGTTTCGCTAACCGTTGATGGTACTATTTCGTCACTGCACACTTGTGTTTGGAAACCGACTTCCGTTGATATGACAACATTTGATTTAATCGAAGTCGACACACTATCATCTTCCGGTATAAAGAACGATGTTAGGTACGTGAACGTTTTATAGACTGTAGTTGGTACGATTTGAATACCATCGGTACATTGAGGTTCAGCCTCATTTTCAGGCGGTGTTTCCGTATCAATTTCATTTGAATCAATTTCAGGAGTTGTCTCCTGTAATGGTATGGTACTAATCAGATTCTCACTAGTTGTTTCAGTACGGCCTTCAGTTGTAGTTTCCTGCTTTTCAGTTGTTGTAGTCTCTTCTTTTTGTACAGTTGTAGTTTCAGGTGGTTCTGTGATAATTTCAGGTGTTTTGGTGGTGGTAGTTGTTGGTATTTCTACAGTTGCTGTATTTTCAATCGCTACATCATCTTCAAAGAAGATCGTCGTAGCACCACTTGACATTTCAGTACTTTTATCGGTTTCAAGTCTACTTTCAGTGGTGGTTTCATCCAAAAATATCGTTGATGGTGTGTTTAATGGTTGTGTTGCTAATTTGGCTTGTGCTTGTAGTGAGGCGAAAATTTTGGCAATATCCTCATCTGATGGCGTTGATAGCATTATAGTTTGTGTTTCAGATGGTTGGATCACTTCTGGCGTGAGCATTATGATTGATTCTTCACTAGCAGTAGTAGTACTAGTAGTACTTGCAGTACTAGTAGTACTAGTAGTATCGGGTTGTTTTGGAACTTCACTAGTGACTTCTCCTGATTGTTCATGCGCTAGAACTGCCGATTTCGCTTCCATATCGACCATAACTTCATCGGTACTCTCGTGTTGTTTTGGCTCACGGGCGCGATCACTTTTATCAATGACCATCGTAGGTAATCGAGTTTTCACCTCTAATTTATGCCCCTCGACCGTCTGCGTTTCCATGCCAGGTTCTTGCGAGAAGAACGTTTTGACGGTAGTACCGATCGTTGGGGCCCTTAAGGTTGTCGTTGGCCGTATTGTCGTTTCGATTTGACTCGTTTCTATTGGTACTTCTGTAGTGGAGGTATGTGGTGTGAATACAATCACCGTATCACCGACAGTTGTGGTAAAATCGGCAAAACCCGTATACGTGATTGTTTGCAGATCTTTCGGTTCGGGTTTCAGGAAACCGGCACGTAACAAAAATTTGGCTTTGCGTTGTTCACTCATCGTTGTGGTACGAGTACGTTCTGTATTCTGATCGAATTCCGGTAAATCACCCAAATAAGAGAAACCGCTTGGGGAGAATTCGTTGCGCACCGTAAATGTTGGCAGATTATCCCACGGTTTGACTTTAGACGTGGTAATTTCCGGGATTCTCTTCTCATTCTCTTTATGGTTGATTATATTATCGTTCAACGGTACGTCTTTAGCTTGTGGATTGATTTTGAAGATTTTGATGTTATTTTGACGCGGTACGATATCAAAATCGTACGGTACTCTGGGATTACCCGACGGTTCCTCTACAAGAATCTCTTCTTTTTCGTACAGTTCTTGTGTTGGAGTACTGATAGGATTCGGTTGGGTTGTTGGGAAGACTAGTACGGGTTCTACATGATTTGGACGTATAAAATCAGTGTTGCGTACGAAATTTCGTTCATTCAAATCTGTATTTAGTACCCATGATTTCGGTTCGTAACTGTTTGTTAATGGGGTACTATCACCACCATTATTATTATGATCGTATAGGACACGTGAACTTTTCGTCAATAAATGTGCATATAAACGTCCATTGTCTAAGGTGGTACCGAGTACTTGTGTGGCATACTCAGTGGTAACACCATCATTGATAAATGTACGTGCTGTTGATGTTATTAGACCTAAATCCGGTTTAACGCTCAGGTAACGGCCGAAAGAAGAACGTCCATGATTGTCGACCAGCAAGACTGTGGTGACATCTACAGTCGGAGATAGAGGAAAGAGTCAGTTTTTCTTTTTTTTTGTTGTTGTTTTAATTACTAAATTTACACTATTTTAAACTACTTTTTATTCGAGGGGTTAGTAGAGAAATTGTGTAACCGCCACCGATCAGCTGGAAATAGATCGACAATGTTACCAAATTTGCCGATGTACTTCTATTATAAAACGAGAGACTATATTACACAAATAGCTACAAAGAAGGGAGATTTCTGCAGGCAGTTACGCAACTCAACCAACTATTTACAGTTTTTCCCTAAATTAAACAGTTAAATAGAAATCCCACAGTTATTAGAGTTTCAACAAACAAATAATCATCTTTTAGTAGCAGCAGCAGCAGTAGTAGTAGTAGTAGTAGAGGAGTTATTAAAGTGAAAGTATGCTTATTATTGGATTTTTTTGCTGTTTGGAATAAAATTGGAAATCATTTAATTATTCAATAACCATATCCTTGACGAATCTGTTCAATAACAATAGCATTGCTGACTTTTGATATTTCCACAGCTATTATTATGTTTGTTGTTTTGTTTGTTTTTTTTTAAATCTAAGAATAGTTGAACAGTTCGTCATGCTTTTATGTCTATATTTAATCGACAAAAATCAAGTTAGCGATGGGTTTTGATCAAAAGGCGGCTAAAATATTTGAACATCCACACAAGTCGAATTCTACTGTATCACTACACAAAAAATCAGCGTGAGGACTAGAGGAAGTGATTGATACATGACAGAGGTCTTTACAGCTGAAAAATGCCAACATGAGCCAATTCGATAGATCCACAGTGAATTTTGTGTGCTGAAATGGCAACAAACTGCACATCATGGTTAGCCAAAATGACTAACCTATCGAATTTATGGTCTCAAAAGGGCCTATATGTTGAGAAAAAAATTCTTCCATTGGGAAAAATTTTTAACTCAATTTTAAAAGGTGACCGTTTGAAACCATGTCCATTAAAAATGCTATACTTTTTGAATCGTTTAAGATAAAAATTTTATCCAGACACATTCTTGTAGGGCATTAAATTCTCTAAGAAGTGCTTCAGAGTTGATTTTTTTAAATCAAAAATTCATATACTTTCGGGCTATGAAAGTTAATAAAAAAACAGATATATTTAGTTTAAAGCTATTAAGGAAATTTTTATTGAAAATGCTATAACTTTTGAGCCATTTGAGATAAAGATTTTATCCTGGCATATTCTTATAGGGCATTAAATTTTATAAAAAAATACTTTGAAGTTGATTTTTTTAACTCAAAAATTGATATACTTACGGGCTATGAAAGTTTAAAAAAACATTTATTTTTCATCAACTTTCATAGCGCGTAAGTATATGAATTTTTGAGTAAAAAAATCAACTTTAAAACAAATTTGTAGAAAATTTAATGCCCTACAAGAATGTGCCTGAATAAATTTTTTATCTTAAATGATTCAAAAGTTATAGCATTTTAATGGGCAAATTTTTTTTTGCGTGTTATTTAAATGGGAAATTTCAAATGGCCACCGACACCTTTTAAAATTGACCTAAAAATTTTTCTCAATGGGCGAATTTTTTTTTTCAACATATAGGCCCTTTTGAGGTCATAAATTTGATAGGTTAGTCATTTTGGCTCACCCTACTGCACATGGATAAAATAGAGATGCTTAAATGGTCAGCAGCTTACATAAAGTTCAGAATACGCCCAGAAAATCAGATTTTTTCAGGAAGAACTTCTGAAGAACAATTCAACTGACACGTAATTAAAGTGGTTTCAATACACACAATTTAGATTTTGTACTATCACTAGCACAACATGTATGACAGTTTGCACCCTGGAATATTCGCTGTGCAGATAACGGAGTTCTTCTTATCGAATGGCCTTCAAAATGGCGACCTAACAGAAGATTTTTGCCGTTAACCTTGGACAGCAATGGATGAAATTAAAATGTCGAGATGGTGGCAACTTAGATAAAGTCTAGAATAAGCAACATAAAAATTAGATTTTCGCAGAATAAGATTCTGGAAAGCGCCGATCAGATGACGCAGGAAGAATAATTTGGATAAAAGTTTTTAAGAAACACCATCCATACAATTCATTTACCGTACTATAACTGGCACAAGAAATATTTGCATTCTGAAACATCCGGTATGCAGTTGAGGGAGTTGTTAATATCAAACGACCCTAGAGATCACTCTAGAGAGGCGGAGATCGGAAGGCGATGAAAAATGGCAAGCTATCACAAAATCTTTGACGTTAATCTAGAAAGAAATGGATGAAATGAGGCTGCCGAGCTCAAATAAAATCCAAAGTACGCACATCAGGGGCAGCATTCTGAACTCAGAAGGTGCTTTGTATGGAGATCGGATGTTAATAAGACAGTTAAAGGAAAAGAACAAGAAACTTTCTACACATCTAGGATTTTGTACTCTCATTCTCGTAATAAATATTTGTGATTTTCATCGAGTAACAGAGACAGCCTGGAAATGTGCTCTATACAGGATCAGCTCCTGGAAATCTGCCGAAAATGTTATCATGCCGTAGAAGGCACGATTTGGGTGCCTACCCCAAGCAATAATGGATCTCACGGTTTGAGCAACGAGGGCCGCAATTTCCAGTCTTGCACCCTGAAAACGTCCCTGGTAGATGACGTCATAGCGCTACCAAAGCAGTGGGAATACAGTGCGCTCTTGATTCTTGTCCATCTATTGAATGACCCGTTATCTTTCCGTATGTTATTTTGAAAGTACTCGAAGTTTACGTAACATTATCGTTACGATTTAATTACAGTTAAATATCGTAAGTTAATTAATTTTTTTGATTTTTTTTTTTTGAAATGATGCGTACTTCTACATTAACGAACGGTTTTAAAAGAGAGAAATTCTGATGGCCTAGATTTCGTTTAGTGAAAAATCGAGGTGTTTATGTAAATTCCGATGATTTTATTCAAATGAAATTTGAGAGAAAGAGAGAGACAGAGATGAAAAAATTAAAAGAAAATTGTAATTATGATAGTTGAAGGTATTTAGAACAAGTCTGAAGAAATCGGAATTTCCTATTTACACTGCTTTATAATTAAAACTATCGTACAATTTTGTTTATAATTCGTGTTAGTTTCTGGAAATTTTTACCATTATTGTCCTGTCTCCGTCGTCGCGGCGATGTGTTGATATCGTCCAAACCTGCAACAATTACGTTTCGGTCAGAAAAAAAACGTGCCTGTTTTTGGTTCAATCAATTAAAATTGCACATGAAGTCTGTTTTCGTATTCCCATTGAAAGTGTGTCAAAGAGACGACCTCACAACGGATCCGGAATTATATCGGGGTTTTGTTTTTTTTGGAAAAATTCTTACTTTATCGCAACTTTCGATTAGAATTTTTGGGCGTTTTTCTAGCAAAATCCGACAACAAAAAGGATCAATTGTTCGGCTCGAGTATCTGTGTCGTTGTCTATTTATTTTCAATGTTGACCCAGAAAATTCACCTATGAACCATTCAGGCGGAAGATTCTAAAATCTAAAAGCTACTATTATTTGCCTTCCTCTTCGTCTTCTGCTGCTCGTTTAAAATTGTGTATGTCCGCAGGCGTTCTGATGACTATGAAAGTAAATGAAACACACCCAGATCTGTGAACTTACACCCAGTAACATACATTCCGATTAGACTCGAGAAATTCGAAATACAAATACGTAATTGGCACATTTTTCAAGAATTTTCGCCGTTAATTACAATAGAACAACCGGAAATTTTTGATAATTACATAGTAGAGAGTTGATTTACGATTTGATTGGGACATTTTTGGCATTTTTTTGTTAGCATATGCTAATTTTCAACAAGAGAGGAATGTGCACAGGTGAGTCTCGAACAGGTGAGGCTCAAGCCTACGCATGATATCACTTTTTGTACTGAACGAAGCATCAAACAATAGCGAATTGTCGACACAATCTGAAATACGAAAGTACGGGGTGTTCATTACAAACAGGGCCGGACTGACGTATCGATCGATTGGCTGCTGTGTTATACAATCAATTTTATATTGAAATTTACAGTAAACTGTCGGGAACACACTATCTTACAGTTTCTACAGTACCTAGATACAGGATGGGCAAACTATCTAGGTGCACAGGAAGAATTTTATTCAAGCCTCGTCGTTTACTAAGTTATTCCAAAATTCTTTATTTAATCTCTGTTCTTTTCCGACACATTACTGGCCGATATCAATCATGCTATGTTGAAGAAAATCATTATACTCACAACGAAGATAGCAGATGTTTGGCATGTCTTAGATAAATTCTTATATACCACAATAGATGTCGTTGGATGTCGGATGAGTGAGATTTACAACTGCACATCACCAGGGCCGGCCTTGGTATTAAATATGGCTAAAGATAATCGCGCCGTAAGCCATGTTTGACCACAGAACGACCCCTGTAGCTAACAGGAGATAATCGGTCTAGATATGCAGTTTCTTGTAGCGTAGACCGTACAATCTTTGCATACTTTAACAAAACGCACTTTTACTAGAAATTCAACAATTTTCTCTTTCGTTTTCGGTTTTCCAGAATTTCATCTATTTTAAAATTCAAATATCACCGATTGCGGCGTAAGATATGCGGAATTTTACGTGAACTGCAGTTTTGCATTACAATAAGTCGGTAGATTTCTACCATGACTTTTAATTCGGTCAGGCCGCCAATAAGTAAGCGTGACTCGTTGAATTTGCCAAAAAATTTGACGAAAATTTCAACATTCGGTGGTCAGTTGTTGTGTTACCACGAATATTTCTCTGGCTTGTTCGTGGTATTTGGAATCGGCTTGAAATGTGTAGATGTGCTGTTGTTTGAACAGTTTGTGGTTTCTCGCTTGACAGGCTCATAATAGAAACGTTATTTCGATCATTGTTAAAGAGAAACAAACCAAAATTTGCAATTACCTTGCACCGTTACGGCTAACTATTGCGACAAATGTTCTTGATAATGTACAATCATAATTAAAAAAAAATAGAAAACAAGAAAACAATTGAATAAGCAATTGAACATTTTTCACAAGACGGTTCTTAAACGGTTAATTGTTAATTGCACTATTGCGTGGACGAACAACGATCATCTTTCACTAATTATCTACGAATTATCTGTTCAAAATGTCTGCAAATTGCGTCTTTAAGAACGTGCGTCGAGATAAAATTCAGGTTGAGGCTAAATAGTGGAGATTTCGTGGAGACTTCAATAGCGCATTAGGCGCGAAACTTGTCTGAAACTAGTCAAAGCTTTTCAGATATACAAAACGAACCGTATCCATAATAAAAGGTACACTAAATTGCACAATACAAGTGTATCGTCCATTTGTGAAGGTCAAACATGCTGAAATTCTCTGTAAAAGGTCAAGTGTTAAGTATAAAATGATCTTAAAATGAAATCTGGGTTTTTTTGGAGATTTCATTAAAATTGACCAAATTTGGAAGTTCCTTAACAATTATTAAAGAGGTAAAGTAGTATAGAAATTCACCAATTAGGCACACATCTTAAAAAATCACCGAAATTCGTAACAAGCATTTTTCATGACGCTACTAAACTCTGCAATGAAAATTTATTAATGTAAAACGATGAAAAGTTTGCAGAGACTTCAATAACAAGTTAGACGCGAAACCCGCCTGCAAATTATCAAATAATTGAATGTTTCATCACAATTTTGAAAAATTCATCCTATCAAACATCTAAAATTGGTTACAGAATGCGAGTCGTTTAACAAAAATCGATATTGTCACGAAAAAGAGATTTCAGTGATGACATAACCCCAAAATTGTTACTGAAAAGTTCCTGCAGAGTTTAAAAACGAGTTAGGCTCGAAACCTGCCTAGAATTGATCAAATTTTTGAAAGGTTTTCATTCGCATCGGTAACAGATTCGTAATTTTGCTACCCAACCGCGAAATCTGCCTGAAATTCTCCAAATCTACTACTGAAAAATTCCTCTAGACTTCAAAAGCGAGTTAAAGTTGCTTGAAATTTACCAAATTTTGAAGCTTGGCAGGTTTCTAATTTTTCTTCATAGAAATCTTAAAATTCCTAGTTAGCAGACTTTCTGAAAACTTTCATGGCGAAGTACAAGCGAAATTTGACTGATTGACCGATTGAATCTTGAAAATTCCCCGTAAATTAATAACAAGCAAAGTTTATAATGTTGCTAAATTGTGCAAATCAACTTTATCGCTATAAAACAGTGGATACTCTGAAAAGACTTCAACAACGCGTCAGACGCGAAACTCTCCTGAAATTCACCAAATTTGCAATTGCAAATTATTTATCAGAATTTTGAAGAAATCATCAAATTTATGACGTTCAAACATCCTGAAGTTGCCTCATGACCATAAGTGATATTAAAACGAAATATGAAAAATTTTCAGAGATTTCAATAAAGATAGAAGAAAACCTAACTGAAATTTATTACATATTTTAAAAGTTCGAAATTGACAGATTTTCAATTTCTATATTAAAAAGTAGTAAGATTTTCAGTGTGAGAAATACATTTTCTGAGAATGTTCAAGACAAGTTAGACGCGAAACTTGACTGAAATTGATTGAATCTTGAAAATTTCCCATAAATTCATACCAAACCGTTTTCATAATGTTGCTAAATTGTGCAATGCAACTTTATCGCTTTAAAACGATGGAAAATTTGTGGAGACTTCAATAGCGAGTCAGACGCGAGACTCGCCTGAAATGCAGCAAATCTGCAAATTATTCATTAGAATTTTGAAGAATTCACTCAATTTGTGACGGTCAAAAATCCTGAAATTGCCTCTTAAATCCAGAAATTGATATTAAAACGAAATATGGGAAATTTTTTGAGATTTCAATGAAGACAGAGGAACCTACATATTTTAAATGCTCTAAATCGGCAGATTTTCGATGTTTCTATTCAAAAGTCCTAAAATTTTCAGTGTGTTATACGCAAAACTTGCCTGAAATGTATTTTACCTTTATCAACTTATCACCGGATTTCGATTTATGCAATTGAAGTCTGAAAATTGTCTCTGACTTTGTTTTATTAACGTAGAATTGATACTAATGCAAAATATAGACAATTAGTCGGTGATTTCAACGGTAATGGAAACGCGGAACCTGACTGTAATTTATTAAATCAGCAATTTCTCTATTCTATCGCGATAACAGGTAAATAATCGAAATTTTCCGTAGAAAGGTTTTAAATGGTTAATTGTTAATTACAACATTGCGTGTAGCCAATTCACTTATTATCATTATCGACAAATTCGCTTTTAAAAACTTTCTTTATTTATCTATGAATTTCTAACATTATCTTTATGAAAAAAGCGTGAATTCTAAACGAAACCAACAATTTTTCTGTTCATCTATCATAAGAAATATGTAATAAAAAATTGAAAAAAGAATCGACTGGGTACAAATCAGGTTAATCGTTAGAAACAATTTTAATTAAAAAATTATCAGTAAAAAAATGATACAGATCATAATTATAAAGGTGTAAAATTATTATCACAACACTCTTGACCCAGATCTCCGATATTTATAGACGATACTAATTGAGAAAATAGATAGAATTTCATTAAAATCCAGTTCAACAATGATCCAACAACATTGCAATAAACTTAGAAAATTTTTGGCAAACCGCCACAATAATCGAATTAATACGAAACGGAAATGTTGGCCATTTCCGGCCGATTTGATCGATCATCGTAATTGCCTTCGATCATTAAATTTGAGCCGTTCGGTCTGTTAGCGTTATGTGGGTCAATGGAGAGTCGGTCAGGCGAACTAGGGAAGCCTCTAGCTGTATATCCAAGAACAAGCTTCATTGTTATTGTTGTCGTGTTCATCTTCACATGATCCACGTTCAATGGTTGAGAGAGAAAAACAATAAATCATACGAATCCGATCACGGTTTGGTCGATCACGATTTTTCAGGGGAGATTACAGTAATGGCAGCCTTGATATTTGGTTGTTCTCCAGTCCAGATTGGCTCCCTTGTTGATTTTAATTGTTGTAATTTTTCAAAGTTTCCGTTATTTGAAGAAACTGTCGTCTGTTAACGGACGAAATCGGTTTAACTGTACACGCACTGTTAGCTTTTCTTGTATGTTGTTGTTATTACAAATTTTTCAAATTCTTTCCAATTCTCTCGATTGAACGATTTCCTTTAAATTTATTCGATTTTATTCGATTTTAATCCAATAACACCCGGTGGCATTGTTACAATTCTATCAACAACCGTAGCAAGGTTGCCGCCGTTGTTGGCACTTTTCAAATTGTTGTTGTTCATAATGCGAAACAGTAAGGTCGTCCGGTTTTATTCATAAATATTGCAATTTTTCTTTAGATAATCACACCGCTAGACTTTCACTGGAAATTTTCGAAATTTTCCCCCAAAACAAAAAATCAACACCCACAGGCGAACTTTCATAAAAAATATTTACACTTGAATTCCAAAACAAAACAAAGCCAGTTTCACTAAAAACCCGCTATTTCGTGCCGGTACAGGAAAAATTTTTTTGATAATTGTTAAATTTTTTATCATCGACCAAAAAAAAAAATTGTTAAAATATACAGCCTTGTTGGACAAAAATCTCGATTTTCGCCTTGACGACAATCACTATTCAAGGATGGTTATATAAAGTCGGACCTACGCCCTATTTTCCACCTGTAAGTCTTGATTAAGCCATTCAAGGTTCCGTTGGTGAGGACTTTTCAGTATATTGCAGGTCGATTTTGGTTGTTTTTCTTTAGTGCGAGATTTCTATTGAGTGAAAATAAATTGGGAAAGTAAACGTGTTAATTGATATCAAGACAATTTAGAAAAATGGAAAATATACGATAATTAAGAGAAAGTGGCTACCGGTTATTGATTTTTTCCATTTTATATAATTGGTCCTTTATCAGAGCGTTATTAGGGCTGTTTACGGAATTGCAGAGAAATTCGTATGGGTTACGAGAGCACCAGCTGCTGTGGAAAATTCCTATAAGGGTCGATATCGAGCCCCAGGAGTCGCCGAAGAGCGGATTCCTATAGAAATCAGCAACATTTGTTGTAAAATCATCTCGAATCTCAAGAACTATCTGCAATCTTCAGTTTTCCGAAAATGTAGGATTGTTATTGCGGAGAATAGTGGAAATTTCGAGGAGACTTCAATAGTGCGATGAACGTGAAACCTGCCTGCAAATTTTAACTTATCTGATATTCTTACAATGTTTCGCTTAAATTTTAGAAAATTTGTCCAAATTATCGTGACCAAAATATTAAAGTGTCTCTTAGGAATATTTTCGGAAACTTTAACAAAAGTGAAACCTGGCTGAAATCGTAAATTTTCAGATGAATCTTGGAAAATTTGTCGAGTTTCGCTCGTCGAGAAGTATTAAAATTGTCTCGCTAAAGTAACCCACAAAATAGTGGGAATTTTTGAAAGATTTCAACGATGAAGCAAGTGCAAAACCTGACTGAAATCTTCCAAATTAACCTCCACTTTCATTAATTAAGTAAATTACCGAAATTCTCCATAGAAATCTCTTAAATTCATCTTAATTACAATGTTGCATGTATAATTGGGCAAATTCGTAAACTATTTTATAATTTAATGACTTTATAATCGGTAAAGACAAAAAATTTTAAATTCACAAAAAGTTCTATTTTTTTTTTCATTTTCTATGGATTCATTTTAGTTTCTAAGCTTCGAAGAATTTTTCACTTAACTTTTACAAATACAATAGCTATTTACTGTACAAGGTGGTAAAGTGGATAAAGAGACTTTACCACCGTGTGGTAATACTTGCCCTTCAAAGTCTTTTTTATTTAATTTTTTTTAATTTTCTAATAAGTTTTGACATTAACTATTCATACAGTTGTCAATCGTTGTTGGTTGCTAATGGATTTCTCTAAACAACAAGCAATTGTTTTTGTTTATTTGTTATTGGCTGCTATGGAGTTTACCCACCTCAACAGTAAAGTAAACACTTTACCGTTAAGGTGGGTAAAGTGCTACTGTACTATCGAGTCGATAAAGTAGGACTTTAACAGCAAATATTGAACAAAATTAATTTTCATATCAGTAATACTTTTTAACACAGTAAATGATAAGAATGCGCTCACCGCATACACAAAGATAATTCTTTCGACTTGTAATAACGCAATAAATTGATCGACCCTATTTTAGACAGTTTTTCTCTAAACTTAGAACGGATTGCATCTAGTTTAAAAGAATTTAATTACAAAAAAATAATTGTCAGTGATGCGGTATAGTATTGTTCAAGTGTATAGTGTTTTTCACTCGATTTGTCCGCCTGAAAGCCAGTTATGAGGGTGACTGTGTTGAAAATGAAAGAAACGCGTGGACGCCAAATCTTTCTTTCCCACATCTCCTGGATAACAGGCCTGAAAAGTGCGGAAATGTAGTGCGTGTGCCAGTGCTAGTGTTAATGCACCGATTGGCGCTAAATGTTTGACGAAGACAATCTCACTGATTTTTTTAAATATGTGGTAAACACCCAAGGCCGTAGCAACGTAGGTAATTGCCTGAAGTTTCCTAATAAATCAGTCAAACGGTTGTTATTGCTTTTTTCGAGAAATTTGAAACTTACGCGTACCGAGGAAGGTTTTTTCTGTAGCAAAAAAATTTGCCCAACTCTCACATTCTATTAGACTCAATAAAGCTAATGTACCTGAAATCGTCCCAAATTTGCGTTGATCTGTTTCAAAACTGTGTAGTCTAGCAATTAACTCTTTTTCTAATCCACAAAACTTCAAGGGCAACGATAAATTGTTCCCAATGCATTCTTTGGAGTAATTACGCGTCGAAGGTCGTCAACGCGATTATTCCGGCAGGAATGCCACGCAAAAATTTTGATGATCTACCGTTGGCATTGTGAGATCATCACTTGGACGCGCATTAATCATTCACAAGACGCAATCCTCTAATATTTGAGATGCTTATCAAATACGGAAGAATTTGTGGTCCAAGGCTACAGCAAATGTAGTTTTCCCTCTGTTCGACAATATTAACACGAATTTATGAGTCATTTATGGAAATTCTCACAGTTTCAGGGAGTGCATCCACGTGATAGGTCGACTGAAAATCCTTCAATACCGTCACGCTACTCTACCGTTATGTAAATTAGTGTCGAACTAATTTATTAATCAACCTTAATTAGTATCGAGGTAGAATTTCGGAAAGGTGACAATTTTTTTCCGAATAACAACCAGAAAAGTTCACTTTCTCTGATTATGTGTTACAATTAAAAATTCTAATTTAAAATTAATTTTGCGCGTGTTGTTGTTTTTGTTCCAGCACAGTAATTACACAGTCGGTAGCCGGTTTAACCACTGGAAAATCGCAATTATTACAATTAGAATTGGATTCTTGTAAGAGAATATGTTGCAAATCGTTGTTTATATGCGGTTTTGAGATCTCGTTGAGGACCACCGTTAGTACGTCATCATGCCTTCTCTATAGAGTGTGGGTCAGCAGTTAGCGGTACACACGGCCGTACGTCGGTAGGTCGCCGTGGCCCCGCAGGCCGTGCAGGATGTTCTTGCTACATGTATTTTAATATACAGTGGGTGTTCTTGTAGTCATCCCACTGACACACTAAAGCAGCACGCTGACATTGAACTCGTCTTATGCAATTTTATTCTGTTCAAATCGGTAACGAAACGAAAATCCGGAACAATTTTCGGGGTATCGAGTACGCGATTATCTAATCAGAACGGTTGCGTAATACAACAATTGCATACTGATTGTTTCTTTGTGGAGTGGGTCAATCTATGGTCAATTTTCAACAATTACCGGAAACTACAAGAATACAGAAGCGGGAAAAAAATCGATGTAGTTTTCTTGGAAATTGTCATTGCTATGTGGTGGAATCTATGTTAGTATATTAGTGGCCTGTTTGATGGTCGCCAGAGTAGGCTGGCCATGTCCTTGTAAGGAACTATCAGGACACCTACCTCGAATAATAAATACACAATTCGCGATGATGATTCGCCTATTATTCTAAAGATTAACCGATTATCGATCACATCTCCGGATAGTTGTTTAAATATGTTTAATTTTTCAGCTTAAGCGTTGGAAGACTCGATTAGATGCAAGCCTTGACGATCCCTCTTTATTATAACCAAATTCTAATGACCGCATCTTTTATGGTAGTCTCTACATTGCCGTTGTAATTATTTAATTACAACAACATTAATTTGAAATTCATTAACTTAGTCATGCTGAAAAAAAGTTGATTAGCATTAATTATAGAAACATATGTTTAAACTTATTACATACCGAGAAAGAAAAAAGTAAAATTATGTAGCTTAGGTACTGTTTTGACCGCAAAGACGAGTTTTTTCAGAATAAATACTAAACAATTATACCGTTATACGCTTGTAGCCGAGATAATAGACAAGCAAAACAAAAATTCGATAAGTTTTTGTAGCGAAAGCGTCTTCAATTCGCCTCTTAAACGGTACCGATTGAGAGAGAGAAAATTGTTTTCCAGTGAAAACCGCTGGAGATTTCAATAGGTCGTCAGACAAGTAACTCGCCTGGAGTCAATATTTACAATATTTACAATTGTAAAAGAGGCCAAATTCGCCACCATAGTTGTTCAGTGGAAAACCTGAACTCCTCGGTATTTGATCTAGGCACAGAAACGGGAATATCGTAATTCCACTTTTTAATAGAAAGAGGAAAATGAAGAGACAACAGAAGAGAAAAGAGAAGAAACACAGAGAAAAAATAGAAAAGAGGAAAAAGAGAAAAAACAAGAAAAAAGGGAAAACAGAAGAAAAGATAGAAGAGAATAAAGAGAAAAAGAAGACCGATAGCAACAAGAAATTAAAGAAAGAAATAGAACAGGAAAGAAGAACGAGGGGAATATGAGAAAAAAAAGAAGAAAGAACGAAGGAAAGAGAAGAAAAATAGGGAAGAGGAGATAAAAAAATCTGAGACAAAAGTTAAAAAGTTAAAAGACAAAAGAAAATGGTAGAGAATAGACAGAAGACGAAAAAATAGGAGAAAGATAATAAAAACGAAAAGAAAGAACTAAAGAAGGAAAACAGGGGAGAGGGGAAGATAACAGAGAAGAAATAAGGGAGAAAAAACAAGAACAGAGAGAAAGGAGGAAGATGAAAAAGACGAGGAAGTGAAAAAAGGGAAAAGAGCAAAGGAAGAGGAGAAAAAGAAGAAGAAAGATGGGAAAAAGATAAAAAAGAGAGAAAGGAAAGAAATGGCGAAAATAAGACAAACAAAGAAGAATGACAAAAGAAATGAAAAGAGAAAAGAAGAAGAGCTAGAAGCACAAGAAACAGAGAACAAACGATACAATACAGAGAAAAAAGAAGAGAATCGGATATCCAAGAGAGAGGAAGAAAAACGAAAAGAAAGAATAGAAAATAAGAAAGAAGAGAAATTACAAGAAAAAAATGACGGGAAAAAGAGGAAAGACGGTAAAAGAAAAAAAATAAAAACCGCAACTCTGACACATCTGGCGCTGCAAACTTGACACCAGCACCACCTCTTTGACAGTTTTTCAAGCGAATTTTGATAAATTTTGCAAAATAATTTCTTGAACGTTATTTTCAGTTAGATTTACAATTACATAATCAGAACAATCTCTTTTAATTGGCGTTGAAATAAAACGAAATTTCCATTAGAATTCCAATAAAATCTCCAAGCATAAAGCAGAGACTTCAACGTTGAGTTATACACGAAACCCGTAAACATTTCTTCCACAAATACAAGATAATTTCTGTAGCGTTAACTATTGATAAACGTCCGGTATTGTAATAAAACAACACAAATTTATTAGCAACTACAACGGTAACTTAAACGTTACAATAAAAATCAAGTTAACACCTTATCAACTGTTTCTCTTTCTATCTTAGGCAATAATCTAACAATAACCGAAGGCTATAGGATACAACTGTAATAATAATAATGATAATAGTACAAAAAAGATGAATAGTAACAGCTGTCAAGCGCTAGATTCTATTGACTGAAATCGTTTAGAATTCTCGACAACATAATAACAATAATTTCAGCTGAAATAGACTCAATTGACACTCTATTATTACCGCATTTTAGTGGACGTACTCCTGAAATTTATGTGAGAAAGTCGAGATGACTTAATCTTAAAACTTTGTAAAGGTTGTTCAAATGCTATTTTTTTATTACTCTTTAAAAAAAACTAATTACGCAACTTTATAGCCTTTCACTAATAACGTCATTTACATACACGTATCCGCCACACAACAATTAGGCTTCTTACGCATTGTTCTCGCAATAGAAGAATCTCAGGATGTGCAGGATAACAATCTTCCATTATTGCCAAATTGTTGATTACCCGAATTGATTGACAACGATATTTCAATAATTTTTCCAAAAATTGGGTAATTTTTTCAATTTTTATAACTTAATTAGGAAAACAATAGCTAATTAAGCATTAGAAACGAATATGGAACGGAAATAGAACGCTTGGGAACTTATGGGAATATGTAATTATCGAAAAAATAAATTATAAAGTAAAGAATACGATGCGGTATTTATGTTACTGTGTCGCGATTTGTATGCGATTTTTCAGCCGATTCAATTGATTTTCAGCGATTGTCATCCACACAAAAATATCGAAAGGAAGTTATTTTTCAATTATTATTCGGTAATTACGTATGGAAATGTTTTTAACATTACCATAAAAGATTACGTCTGTGGCTTTATAATAATAATTCCATTATTGTTTTCTTTAATTTCTAATAAATTCGTTGATTATATAATAAACATTACGATTATTATTCAATCGTAATAAATTGGTAAAGAACAAGAGAAATTATATAAGCGCGCTTATTCGTTATAACCGGATATGTTCAACTATAATTCGATCGAAACTAGTTCAATCGATTAGGTATCTGTCAATACTTGAACGTTTGAGCTGAAATTCTAGAATTTCTCGTGGAATTCCTGAAAAATCAAGCGTTACTCCAGATTATGCTACAATTTTCGGTTTGCAATTATATAAAAATAGTGACAGTGTTATACAAGATTTGGTATTTTTGTTAAATGTGAGTAAGAACGATCGAATTAGAAAGTTATGGAAAGATTGTTGTTTGGTAGAAAAAATAATTGAGATTATTTGTGTAAAGCTGTAATTAATCACGATTCAGTTCAGATAGTTTTTTGTGTCTTTCACTCGCCTCTCGTTTACTCCGATTTGAGCAAAAGTGTCATATTTGGTCCCAAATCTACCGGCTGCTCCACTTATAGCGATTGTAAAAGCCTGAATTTCATCAGTAATAGCTCGCAGGATTGGTATTTGAACGAAATCGCGTAAATTTGCTGGAGACTTCAATGTTGCGGCAGAAACGAAACGTCTCTGAAAATTCAAACCAAATACGCACTGACTTTTGTCGAGTCGACCGGTAATCTATAAAATTATTTCCAATTGTTTTTTGAAGAAATTATGTTTTTTTTCTGCATTTTCTTCCGTTGTTTACTCTGATTTAAGTAAAAACGTCAGCCTAAATCTGTCAGCGTAAGCCTAAATCTGTTATAAAAACCTATAATAACACTTAGCAGGATCGATATTTGAACAAAATAACGTAAATTTTCCGGAGACTTCAATGTGACTTTAGGAACGAAACTTGCCTGAAAATTAAATTCAAGCCAACTGCACGGTAAATCAACCGCTAATTTGTAGAAAACTTTGTTTTCGATTGATTTTTATCTACAATAAAATCAATCATGATTTTATTGTTGTGTTCGTTTTATTGTGTTTCGTCTTGTTTACTATATTTAAGTAAAAGTGTCAAAAACGGTTAAAATCTACAGGCTGCTCCACTTAAAATTAGCCAAATTTCAAGGTCAACAAGTTATGACAAAATCTCGGAAACTTCCTTACGCTCAGCATGTTACAAACTTGTCGGTGAGTTGAATTCAAAGGATATGCAAAATATTTTCAGTTCGTTTTTGTTTATTTCCCTCTCTCGGCTGTTCCGAGCTGGGAATCTTCCGAATTTGAGGACAAAGAGCTTCTGGAGAGTTTAATAGTGGGTCAGGCATAAAACGCATCTGACAATGAGATCCATTAATAATGACCAATCCAACTCAAAACGTGCCTTTTGAGAGTACGATTTATTGAACAAACTTCAAATTACGATAGCTACGCAATTTGCATGGAAACTAAATTCAAAGGAAGTAGGGAAGAAGTTGGTTTCTATATCTGATTTTTACATCTTTCATTCGTTTCCCTCATTTATGAGCTATACGAAGGTGCTAGAATCACAAAATCTACCGGGCGTTGCACTTAAAATAGTCCAAATTTGAAAACGGGCAATTGCGAGACTTCAACGTTTGCTGGAGACTTTAACAGTGGGTCAAACATGAAACGCGCCTGTAATGCATTGATTGCAGTCCATTTTTCAACTTGAAACGCAACTGTTGGACAAAATACCGCAATTTTTCAGTAGACTTAAATGTTACGGTACGAATGGAATACTTCTGTAAATTAAATTAGAAGAAACTTGCCGGTATTTTTGGGAACTCCGCCAGTAATTCGGGGAAAACGTCTTTTTTAAGTAAAACTGAAATTTGGTCAAAAATGTACCGGATGTTCCACTCAGAACCGTCCAAACTTGAAGACAACTTTGGAAGACTGTCGCGTACGTCTCTAAAAATAACTCGTTCAGCTATAAAATCGTTCTCCAGTAAGAGTTAATCTTAGAACTGAAAACTCTTCAGACAATTGTGCAATTTTCCTCAAGAGTGAATACCGGAATTGCTAGTAAATGAAATTTTTGGCGATGAAATTACGTAAAAAGCGTACTGTTGGTTTTTGATTTAAATAAAAGCGTCCAAATCGATTTGTTCAAAAAAATTCACAAACTGTTCCAGTTAGAAACATCCAAATTTGAAAACTATCTAACTTGCGCATATCAAAATCGCTCATTAGCTCTAAAATCGGGCCACGATAGCGAAAATTCTCTGGAGACTTCAACAGTAGGTCAGACACAAAACAAGCCTGTAACCCAATAATTCTTCTAATTTGACAACTTACAACATAAAACAAACTATGAGGAAGTCAAGTAATCTTTTTAAAAGCTTTGGTTTCAATTGATTTTGAATTAATCACGATTTCATTATTGGTTTTTTTCATATCTTTCACTCGCCTCATTTACGCCGATTCAAGCAAAAGTGTCTAAATCGATTTGGTGAGAAATCAACGGAATGACCCACTTACAGTCTATAAATGAGCGATAAATTAAGAGGAGCATTGTTATTGAGGCGAAACAACGAGATTTTCGTGGAGACTTCAACAGCGGGTCGGACACGAAACCCGCCTATAATCCACCGATTGTTGGAGAATTCAAGGATTCCAGTGAAATGTGCGTTTTTTTTGTGGAAAACAACCGGTAATCTATAGAAAAGCTGGTTTATTAATTTTCATTATATTTGGGAAGAAACTCGATAGAAACTCTTTAGAAACTGTTTGTAAAAGTGTGGATGTTTAATAGAGAAAAAATTTTGCAACATATTAGGCACTTATAATCGCATAAAACCGCTATCTTCACAACCTAATCCAAATCGTTGGAGTTGGATTGTTTTTTTTGAGAAAAGGTCCGAGTGAAAGTCTCTGATTCATTCAGAGATGGCTAATCAGAAGAAAGTCTTCACTATTTAAATACTAGTGTGTAATTAACATAAATTAACGAATCAACAACAACGAAAAAACAGTCCGAATTTCCGGTTGATATACGAATTTCCGCTTGTGTAATAATCGTAGTTTTTTTTTCCAACGAACTATACAAAACAATTAAAGATTCTTCTCGCCTACTGGCCCACATTTCTCAACCTGTAATGAATCGCATTATTGAGACGCGCTACGTTAATAGTGTTGGGACCTGTTTTTCTTTATTTTTATCATTAGTATTATTATTATTATTATTATGTTGTTATAGTTGGCACATTTAATGTTACATCGATTTTACAGTTAGAATTGGTCGATGATGGAAGTCGATGGATATCGTCACGTTACCGATGTCCGATATCGTTGATTTACAGTTTTCTTACATATATGAACACTTTTTCAGTATTATTTTATTGCTATTTATCAAATACGAATGTTTAATTATATGCTATGTCTATTTGGATAGTTAGAAAGCTCTTCGTAGAATTCAACATTGCCCCCATCTTTATTTATATATTATTATATGATGTTTGATTGCTGATAATAATCGAAGATTGCGATATTGACGATTGTGTAAATCTTCTTATTTCAAATATTTATCCAACAGGAAAATGATTGAAATTTGAAGTGGTCGGTTTTCTTCTTTACAATAACTAAAAATGGTTATATTTTGTAATTTTCATTGCTTAATCTGTGATTATTTATGAGATAGAAATCGAGATTTCCACGAACAACATCAAAGATGCCTCTGGATTCCTATAATCGTGTTATTTTGCGGGAATATCAATGCTCAACCGCTCTTTGTTTATCATTCTGTAACACTTGAGAATCATGCAGTGTTAGCCTTGAAAGTACGCTTATTATTCAGAGATTTCAATAGTGAGTTAGGCTAGAAACTCTACCGAAATCGTGAATGTTTCAGTTTCAGTTGAAACGTAATTACTACCTGTAACGATTCTTGTTGTGTAATTTAGACTACGCGTGTCCAAACATATGCGATATACAGCTTTTCACGAGTAAGTTTCAGAACTTGTAAAAACATTTTGTGACGTTAATACAGAAAATTGCAATCGGAGGGTCAAGTTGCGGAGATATTTGATATTACGAGGTGTTTACGATTTGTTTTTGTTGCAGCCCGATCTTCACCAGTACTGCCCAGTAAAGTCAAAAGATTGGACACCCCTGACCTTGAATACTCAATTCTATTGTGTAAGTTATTTTTGAAAATTATCAAAATCAAATCATTTGTGCCCGAAGAAATTGAAAAATTTTGATGAATTCCAATAAGATGAAATTCTTTAATTTTCAGTCTTTCAGTCATAACTAGTAGAAAAGTTGGATAGTGCTTGAATGCGAAACAGTTTTTTTTCTAATTTTTTAATAATTCTCTAAAATGAAATCTTCTCTTTTGTTAGAAACTTTGGCAATTATTGATTATGAAAATTGCTTTCTTCAGATCGCAACCTTTCAGTTCACAGACTAATTTTTTGCAATATGTATTTCTAACTTTATTTATATTGAAGACAAACGTACCCGGAACAAAGACGGTAGATTAGTTAGAGATTTCAATAGTAACTTAGACTGCAAACTCTACTGAAAGCGTCAATCTTTCATTTTGAATTGAAACCGGATAAATTAATAATCTATTAGAAGTCTTGAGTAGAGCTGATATAATCTAGAATAGGCATGTCGAAACAAATGCGCATTTCTCCTCGCTTTGCTTCAAGGACAGATTTTAGAACTTCTTAGAACATTGGATTTTTTACGATTTTACCACAAAGAATTGCAACAGGAGAAGAAATTTGATCGCATTCATCGTGTTAAAAAGCGTTTACGATCTGTTCTCGAGTAAGGCCAAACATTTGGACATCCCTTATCTAGAACTCTAGATATTTTCGTGTAAATTACTTTTTCATAATGACGAAAATTAAATCAATTGTGTTCCAAGAGACTGCAAGTTCTTGATGTATTCAGATGAGATTTGTAGAAATTTCAATAATAAGTAAAGCGTGAAGCTTTACTGGAATCTCTAGTTTTCCTTAACTTTTTTTATTTCAATCAAAGCTGCCTGAAAAATTGAATGCTACTTAAATGATTATCTTATTATTATCAGAACCCCTAAAAATTGTTAGTCAAACAATTGCTGTCTTCAGACCTCGACTTTTCAGTTCACAATACTAACATTTTTGCAAAGTCTTTGTAACGGAGTCATAATGGTGACTTAGGAATTGTTTTATTTAGTGCCGACCATTTCTATGTTTCTCTACATTGACAACAAGAATAAGGGATATTCATTGTCGCCAAATGGTAAATAAGTTGGAGATTTCAACAGTAAATTAGGACGGAAACTGTACTGAAATCAATGTCTCATTTTCAATTAAAACCTGCTAAATTACTGCCAACTATACTTGTAGTGTTAGTGTTAATACTTTAGGTCAGGACTATCCAGGCACTAGTCCTCCAGGAATATAAGCAAAATTCCTCTATATACAGAATTACGGCGAGACTAGTTAAGAATTTGATAAGGATATTTTTCTTTCATTGCCTCCCAGTAAGGCTATAAAATTGGACAATTGCGCTCCTAGAGATTGCAATAAATTATCCACATTCGTGGAAATTTTAATAGTAAATCAGGCGCAAAACCCTGACTGAAATTTTCAGTTTTCCTGATTAGCTATTTTTCAGTGAAAACTTGAAAAGTGGATATGAAACATCTTTTGTAATCTTTTGGTATTTTTATAAATATGAAAATTTCCATTCTTGCAACCTCTGAAAATTAATAATCATGAAGATTACCGCTTTCAGTTCGTAGGCCAATTTTTTAGCATACTATTATAACTTTTTTCAGATTACTTCTCTATTCGCCTCTACATTAAGGCGAAATGTACCCACAACAAAGACTAGATTAGCTGGAGACTTCAACAGTAGAATAGACGAGAAACCCAAGTGAATTTTATGAAATTTCATTTCAGCCAGCCTATTTGTGGACAAAAATCGAGATACAGCTTCTCGCTGACTTGCTTATTTGAATTTCGATTATAATCAATTTGTTTGAACAGAGTAATGGATTGAAGACCTAGTTTTTCCCAATAGAAAATAGTTTATTTGTTTTACAATTTCTAAGTTAATTTGTTCAAATTCGTACACTAACAGTATAACAGTATTCTATTAATTTTTAGTATTTGTTTTTATTATTAAATTGTTAACGTGAAAGCTTTCTACAATATTCTTCTATTCCAACAACGATCGAAATAAAAGAACCCGTTTGTCATAATTTATATTGACGACCAAAAATGCCTTTTTTCTCGGATTTAATATTTTTTCTGGTTTTTCTTGTTTTTTTTTCTTTCTATTTCTGATTACCTTCCATTAAGCCTTGACATTTGTGAATATATGTTGAAAGTTTGGAATTACTAATTTTATATAAAAAATTATAGAAACAATTGTTATGACCACATCACCGGAATATTCCATCAAATCGCGCACGACTTTTGAGCTATTTTCATCGACTAATTTACAAAAAATACTGAAATGGAGAACTCGTCATGAAATTTCAAATTTGGTGGCGTTACAAAAGCGAATTCGTGGAGACTTCAACGGGAGGTCGGGCGCGAAACTCCACTGAAACTCCAACTTCCGGAAAACTGTACAAATCGTTCAGGACAACCGGTAGCTGGTTGGGTATTGCAAAAAATCATTTTAATATTATTAACGAAGGCCGCACGTACATTTTTCTTTTCTATTTATATAATTTGACCTTTTCCTTTATTATAAGTCTATCAAATGTCAATAAACAAATAAGTTTCCTCATTTACAAGACTCGAATTTTCTATAAAACTATTCCAATTATCCGCGGAAATATGTTAATTTACCCAAATGAAGGAATTTGAAAATTAACCTTCACATGGAAACGATATGAAATTGTTATGCGTCAGAGCATTTAGAAATGCGAATTAAATCAACCACAACTTCCCTAATTCGTTATTTCCTGAAAATATGAAAACTCCCCTTTGTCAAGGTTGAGATGGTAGCGTGCACATTTCTACCAATAATAATAATAATAACAATAATAATTGAAACAACTTTCTCTGGAATCTGGAAAAAATCACTACAATTCTCAACTTTAACTTCCTTAAAATGATGTAATCAAGCGTTATTTCTCTAATAAGTTTGCCGTAATTACGGCTTCTTCTTTGCTTGTTTAGTGTAATTGCAAGTTTTCTTTTTTCGTTGTTAATTCGGCTGGTTATTATTGTCCAAAAGTAACGGCAACAGGTGTACGGCACGGAACGTTTCCGGTAAAAAGTACAGTTGAAAGTGATAGCCACCGGTCGCGTTGACGCTGGAAAATTTTCGGAGACTTTAACGGTGGGTTCGACGCGTAACCCGGCGATTCTGCAACACGCACTAATTACGTGTGGAAAATTGATCAATTTTCTGTGGATTACGCCATTTTCTTCACACGACACGAAATCCTCTATTTTTTTTTTCAATATAATTTATTTAAAATAAATGTAAAACAGATGAATTGAATACGCTGGGATGCTACGATTGTGTCAGATTGTAAACAAAAGCTTCTCCCATCGTTCGTTACTTAATATTTGTGAGATATTTTATTTTGAATTGTACTCACGAACTAATTTCTGTATAATGTGGAGATTACGAGAATCGTTTCACATGGAGGCAATCATAGAAAGTTGACATTTTTTCCTCTTCATCTGCCTAGCGTTTACATAATCGTTGCTGATGATGATCTAACGGTGCCGATGTGTGTGTGTGTATTGAATCGCTTAAATGGTCGCGTGTACGCTTTAATAAAACTAATAACGGCCTCGTTACTAATTTAAATATAATTGCAGTACTCAATTAGAGGTTTACGGTAGTCGGCCAAGAGAACATCGACCATTTTGATTTATTACAACCACTATCATTTAATCTTTATTGCTGTAATCGAGCCGTTTTTGTAATTAAATACAGTTTCCCTTTAACTATAATGTTTACTGGGTAAACGCTCGAATTGTTTCGTATTTAGAACAGGACTACAAAGACATTGACTTTTTCTATACGAAAACAACACACCCTTTCCAGATCAATATGCGGCCAAACTACAACAAGTTCGTTGATATCGCGCGAGATTATTGCGAAAGTCGTGGAAATTTTAATGATGCGTTCCACCATTACCGGACAATCCCACAAATGTCGCAACCAACCGAGAACACTCTCCATAAATCACCTTATCTAGGTTTTGGCAAAATTTCAAAGACCTCAACACCAAATCGAGAGCAAAATTTAAGATTAATTGCACCGACTTCAACACTGGGCGAGCCGCAATGTTTCACAAATTCGATTGCATAATTAACGAATATTAATAGATAGAGTGTTGTATAAGCGCGCCTGCAGGCTGAGTTTTGCAGCCGATTCGGCGGTATTATTGGGAATTAATTGCTTTTTTTTCTGTGTGTTGTGCCAGAAACTTTAAATTAGGTATACATTCACTTGTGGTATTTGGAAATGTCAAGTGTTGCGTCTTTAATTGATTGCTGCTTACCTCTAACGCCGACCAGAATGGCGATCACACCAAGGACTAAGGTCCTTCTGCTCCTAGGCTGGAGCATTGTCACTTTGATTTAAATAAAAAACAAAACAAAACAAAAATAAAACACCCTGTTTTTTGATTATCGAAAAAATCACTGTTAATAATCCACACTCACTGATAACGGAATTGATAAGAATCACTAAGATTTAAATCTCCCACATACTGGTGGAGCAACGTAGGGAAATCGCAGGTAAGTCGTGGTTGTGTATCTTTCACAGTTCTTCGCGCCGTGTCTTGAACGATACTAGAAGAATAAGTAACTGTCTTGAGCCAAACACCAGCTAAACGCACGCTCACCTGTATTATTGGAAAAAGGCTCCGAGGTAGAAAGCTGGTCGAGTGTGTTTCAATTTTTTACGTATCTAGGTATCTCGATGTGTGTGGATTTAAGATGGGATTTGGCGAAAAATTCGGGTCGTTTTCCCACATATCCTGAATACAAAAATCACAAAGTAGCTGAATACACACGGGGGCCGCTCCGTGGATTAGATTACCAACATTTGAATGGGATTTATTTTTGAATTGATTACACGGCATGACTAAATTGTTGTTGTGGTGGTAGAATTGCATAATAAATCTTATATATGTGTGTGTGTGTCTCATTCATGGTATGCAGAGTGTTGCATGTGTTTTGTGCAACTTTCACGTCTTTGATTGTTATTATATTGTATTAAAATGTAATATGCAAACAATAAAGATCGATAATTATTACTTAACGCGGGAACTACAATGAATTTGTAAATATTTCAGGAAAAAATTAATCTTGATTGAATTATATTTAAAGTTTTTTTTTGTCTTTCGCTTGAACTAGAAAAAGCTTTAATTGTTAGTCAATTTATACGATTTCTACAACGATAAGAAATAATCTATTCCAGCGACCTTGTCTCCGTTATCTAATTGTTTATTAATGGTATTGTTTAAACATTGTTAGATTTATTTTACAGATCCGGCTCTATTGACCGAATTTTATGGCAGGAAAATTGAAAGTAGACTAATACGTGTTTGTTGCGATTATTGAATAATTCCTATAAAAATAATTGGAGAAAAAACTGCATTTTTGTAAAAAAAAATCTAGCGAAATTGTAATATTTTGTAATAGAAACGATTTACGTGAAAATGTTGTGAAAAGAAAAACGGAATGAGCGCAAATTCAGTCCTGAAACAGTTGAATTACCGACATCTAGTGCCAGAAATAGTAACTTAAGTTAGATTTCTTTCCAGTCTTTAGCGATGTAAACAGAGACCAGCCCCCTATCACTCCTTGTTTCAAAAAATGGTTAGATGTCGGGACACCAGAGAGGTAGCGCTAGTAGTCCTTTGCAACGATTACATTTACGCGAGCGTTGAATTAAATTTTATTAAATTTTACTTATTAAGAAAAGTTTAATTATAACGTTATAATTATTAATTTTTTATTACCAACAATAATAAAATGATAATCACCAATCAAAATGAATAATTTCTGCCGATATAATAATAATAACTAGTAAACCGCGGTCGTCATACATGGTGCAAAGGACCACCAGCGCCATCTAGAAGAACTAAAATCACGGGACATATTCGCTCATTTTTGTGTTGTTTCGCCCATTGAAGTTATAGGGGGGTGACTGAGACCTACACGGTCGTAACCGGTGATGAATAAAAAGACTGATATTAAAATCAAAAGAAGCATGTTGTTAGGAAGTTTTGCAATAATATCCAAGAAGGGTGTAAAATTCGTCTATTGTTGAGCCTAAAAACAAAAATTTCAGATGTCAGCTACCCATCTGAAGGCTCTGAAGGGGTATTACTTTGTTCCCACTCAACTCCGAGCTTTTATCTTGGTTACTGAAAATCCCGACTTTTTGGCAGCAAAACTGCCCTTGCAGTGGTCTAGCGAGTTGGCGCCTGGGACACGGCACTTTATTCGCGCCGCTACACTTCCGGCAAACAATTGTTACAATGTTTACTAATTTAAGAGAGACGATTTCGCGCCCCTGTGCAGGTGGCGGCCGAAGCGTAATAGATCCACTTGCCGCGCCACCGTTACGCTACTGATTCTTGTAATTGAATGAAAATCATGAATATCGCGAATGGATCGAATGTGAAAATTTGTTTGTTCTGGAATTTTCTTATTCGATAAAAAGAAAATACCGAATTGTATAGCCTACTCATCGCAAAATAACTAGTGTTCAGGGTCACTAATACCTTAAGTGTACTTCATCTATAGGTTTCAATTGTTTTTTCTATAAAACGACTGAAACACAAGAATAAAATCTAAATATGAAATGATCAAGTCACGTGTGACCCTGAACTCTAGTTATTTTCTGTCTCTAAACTATTCCAGCGATTTGTTAAACGTAAAACTGCCTTTACAAGAAACTGCTCAATAAAATTTCTTGATCTTTTAGGTCAATATCAGACAAGGATTTGTGTAAAACTGATTTTGTGTAATTCTCAAGCATTTTTGTTTGCGGATCAGCGCCAGCCCGAAGCTGCAGCAAAGCAAGCAACCGCCTCTGGTGCGGCATTTTCGAGTATATCTTGACTTAATCTTTCGTTTAGCATCGTGATGAGACTATTCCGGTTATACTGAATTAAGAATAAAAACAGAAGAAAAGCTTCAACAGCTTTCTTTTGTCTGGAGCTAAGAAAAGCTTGAATCGGACCTATGAACGACTATTAAATGTTATCCAATTCTTGTACAGCTCTAGTAGTAATCATTGATGTAGGGCATCAAGTGCTGATTAATTATATTTGATTTGCAAAAGATAGAAACTTGAAAATCCTCCAAAGACGACAGCATTTCAACTTGTTTATTATTCATCCACCATACAATCAAATTAAGAATTAAAAAAAAAATCACAACTTAAATCTAAATTAGATTAAGAGCGATTTATTTACAGACTTACTTCCAAAAAAAAACATATGATATTAAATAAATAGAACACAATTAAGTTAATGATAATTAATTAGCAATGATCCTCAATGTGTCTGAAAGAACCCAAAAAAAATTTTTTTTAATCAAACAAAAATTTATCCCACATTAGCTAATTTCTTGAGAAACCAAAAAGAAATCGCTCCATATCTTCAAATAATCCTCGAAACATCCTAAGAGTATAGAAAAACAAAAACATTAATCAATTCGTAATGAGTTTGTTTTAGGATTACTTGAATTTAGTTAGATGTGGTTCGAGGCAGACCACAAATCTCACAAGTACCCGTCCCGGATGTATTCAAGAACGTACAATGCGAACATGTCCATTTAACATTTCCAGCCGAACCGGGCCGATTATTGAGACTGCCGGAAGCTACACTGCCGGGCCTACAACACAATATCGAAAGGCATAATTAATTTAATAAAGCAAAGGAAATAAACGAGGCATATTTGAAACAGTGAAAAGGCAAAGAATGGAGGGATGGAAAACGGAAAACGAAAAACTTTCTCTGGGAGGCGATGGTGAGACCATAATTGATAAAAAACAACGAGAAGGTAACAACTGGAAAGCTCATTGTGGAAAAAGCAGCTGATATTGTTGGAGATGCTGAAAACAAAGAGGAGATAGAAGAAATAACACTTGAATAATAAAGAAGAATTTAGCGAGCCTTTAAACACATGCAAGCATGATTTAGAAGCGGAAGAAGTACATCAAATAGCTCTCTACGCACAGATAACTGAAAAAACTGAAAAGGGGAAGGATATATTTGTGGGGGAATCCAACACATGGAAGGTTTCTGAAGAAGTGAAAGCTTCTTAGCTCAAAAATAGATATTTAAGAGGCTTAAAGACATGCTGCGAGCTAACAATGAAAATAGTTAGGGAAAAGACAAGGATGGACAAAATAAGAAATGCGAGATTGAGGGAATAGCAGCCACAAACAAAAGAATATTAAAAGGAAAAATAAGGGTAATCGGGGACAGCATGCTGAGTACGTGGAACTCAAGCTTCTGAGGGCGACGTTAGGAGTAAGAAATCGAGCAAAACTTGAATGAAGAGGTTTGGATGGATATAAGGTACGATTTTTATAGCTCTTAAGAGGGTTAAGAGCAGGCTGAGAGCTTGCGAAAATAGTGAAGGAGACAAAATAAGGAACGCAAGATTGAGGAGAAACGACTGGAAATTCCTGGAGATGCAGAAAAAGAAATAGAAAAAATGATGTTTAAATAATGGCAAAGAATTGAGACGACCTTTGGGGTGTACAATCATGATTTAGAAACAGAAAGAGGACGTTGAAGCGGTTTTTGCGCTAAGACAAGTAAGTGAAAAAATTGAAAGCGTGGAAGGTTATACTTATAGGCGAAACCACGATGCAGAAGATTTTAGAGGAATTAGAAGCTCCTTAAATCAAAAATAGGTAAGGTGTATAGTGATTTAAGAGGCTTAAGAGCATGCTGAGAGCTTGCGAAATGAAACAAAATAAGAAATGTGTGTGTAAAGGAGAACATTTGGGGTGACAACCACAAAGAATGAGAATATTAAAAGGAGAACTGCACGTAGAAATCAAGATTCTGCGGCGGATGCTAGAAGTAAGAAACCAAGCAAAACTAAGAATGTTTGGATGGTTGCTAGATAAGGTTTATATCGATCTTAAGAGGCTTAAGAGCAGATTGAGAGCTTGCTAAAAGAAGGATAGACAAAATAAGAAATGCAAGAATGATGGAGACGGTGGTAGTGCCAACCACAAACATGGGACATAAAAGGAAACATAAGGGACATCGGCGACTCGGGCCGATTTTCGGCATAAGAGCACATGATGCTCAAACTTCTGCGGGAGCTGTTGGGAGGAAGAAATCGACCAAAACTAAGAAAGCTTCTGGATGGATATTTACCGAGATGGTGGCGGTGAACTGGCAGCAATTAATTCCTCAATCGTTGCCCAATGTTCCGATTTCGACCATTCAATAGCCGCTTGACGATCATTCGTTTTAATTGCTTGCAATAATGGACCCATATACTCTTTCATTGGTAACATATCCATTGTTGCTATATATAATATTAAATGGAAATCATTGATTGCAGTAAAAAATTCATTTTTATCAAATTGTGATAAATATTGATTTAATGCATTAAAATCTTGTATATCATTATCAATGAAACGATTCTCAATTGGAAATGGTTGTTTTGTACGATCCGTATTAAATGTATAATTCGGTTGGACTGGTGTTGATGTTGGTACATCAACTAACAAATATTCAACTGGTAATGGACGTGCTAAACGCGATACTTCATTACCATAACTGTCCTTTTCCTGCAAAATATCAAATAAAACACCAATAAATCAAACAATCTATAATGTTAACGATAACGTTCGGAATGCGGAAAGTCTTCCATTATTGATTAGATTTGTAATAATCAACCATAACATTGCACAATTGTTGATTTCTATTATACTATTCAGTTTTCTTTATATACATATATTTTTTTATGAATCATATGATTACGAAACACAGATAACAACAAAAGCGTATTAATTTAATTTAGTAGAAACGAAAATCATAAATATACACACAAATATACGCTTTTACGAAATCATAAAATTTTATCAACAATTACAGAACACAAAAAAAATAAAAACATTTTTATTGCATACACATATATAGATGTAGTTTAAATTGTTATAAAAACAAGTATAACATTTATTACGTAATAACAAATTTATTGGACAAAATTTGGAAGAAAAAAGATTGTTGTAGGATTTCGAAATTGGCGCTAATTCAACGAATGGAGTGAAGTTAGATGCGCGTCTGTCAAACGAAAAGTGGTCAAAGCTATACGTAAGGCTCCGCGCACATTACAATCACATAACGATTGCGTAACTACATCAAACAAAATTTAGGAAAATTTGCCTTTTTTACGAAGGAAATGATGGTAAATAACAGAAGATGACTTTTACGTTCACAAAAGTTAAGGAATTAACGCAATTATTGACTGCAATCAAAATTCGAATTTGTCGTCTTGACGCTTGTCTGATATCGAAATAAAACAGATGAGTGCCTTCTTTAATTCCTGAAGGTAATTCTTGTCAGTCTCATAAACGTCAGCGCTAAATCAGAATGTCCACACATCAGCACGGACTTTGCTCCAAAGCACTGGGTTTATAAGGAGTTGTTAAGCATTTTATTCAAATTTTTTGCTTTCCCACTTTTAACTTTTGTCTGTTGCTGCCACCCAGTTATTCAATTTTTCCGCATAAAAGGTGTAATTAGCTTTGCAGATGGCGGTACTGAAATTCGCTGGGCAAAGATTCTTCAATCATTCGTCAAAACTAGAGGATCATTATCGATGACCTCTCTGCATTTTTGTTTCCTGAAGTTGGCCAAAAAGCTCAATTTATAAGAAAACAGGCATCCACACAGTTTGTGTTTGGCATTATACAATTCGAAGTTAAACGGACTAATTTCAGTTGTGCAAATATTCATGATAATTATAACAAGGCGAGCTCCATGCTATAAAATGTGCAACTTTTATAAATGATTGAGAGGTCAAGCGAAAAGAGTCGGAATTGCACCTCAGCTTTTTGCATATCAAATTCATCCAGTTCTGGTTGAAATATGGATTAAGTAGAAGTTTTAAAAAGCGTGTCATGTTGTCGTGTTTGAATTTAGATTGCAAACATCTGTTGTTGAAATATGAATCTGTTGCTCGGTGAAAGATTGTACGATGCAAAAACAGGACTTAGACACCCAATTGGTCCTACGAATTGCTCAGTATATTAATACCTGAAGCCAGCCCTGTATATAGTAGCAATCTGATTGGCAAAAAGTGGTATTTGAAATGCAACAACCGATTTTATACCAAATCCATTAAGAAGTGCAGAAACACCTTAAAGAATTGTACATGACTATCTGATGTAATTAAAGAGCCACAAAAAAAAAACATCTTGACACTGTTGAGCAAAAATGAGCCTCAAAACTACTGCCCTTTCTTTGTATTAGATTTAAATGATTACGTACTAGATTTCGGTTGGTACCATTACAACAGGAATCGGCACTGTTTTTGAAACGGTTGACCAATTAGTGAGCAGCAGAGTCAAATATTTTGAAATGCAGTGTAATGAATCAGTGGTTCTGAGCCTGAGGTCCGTGGAGAATTTTAAGCTTTGACTGGGTTTTGTTTTTTTTTTCTTTTGTTGCCCATATAAAGAAACTCTAAAGTTCGTCTGAACATTTTCAGGGCTTCTAAGAATAAAAAAAAGCTTGGTGTCAGTACAAAACGATCGGCGCGTTAATAACGCCCCCGTGTGCGCGCACCTTTACGCCTCCAACTCACTAGCCAACTGCGCATCATCAATGATCACGAAAATTCTGCCCTTTCACAAATTTGTAACAAACTTCACGTTCGTTGTGTGGTGGTTCAGTCGTCAACATGATGTGGCACATCGTTCGGTGGGGCCACATTAAAAATTAAATATTTTTTTTAAGAAAAGACAACCAAAAACAAAACAAAAAAAACAACTGTACGAAAAACCCTTTAAAAACAATTACGTAAAATAATTTTTCAAAAAATCGAAAAAGAAAACCAAAAAAAACAACAACGCCGTAAATCCAGCCGATCACATCGGCCCCGTATAACAATTATGTAACCGATTAAATAATGTATTAAAATTATAAGAGAATTAAAAACAATTTCGTATATCGTAGATACGCCGTTCTAAAACGTATTAAAAACAGTACAAAAAAAAAATAAGTAAAATAAAAATTAAAACGCGAAATCTCCAAAACGAAATAATAACGAATTGTTAATTAAAAATAAAAAGAAAAATCAAACGGTAACTAGATAAATAATACCGGAAAAACGATTGCGACGACGACCACGACAACGACGACGACGACGACGATTGCGATTACGACGAAAAATCGGGAAAATTGACCAAATATTCAATTTGACAAGTAACATAGAAAAACGGATTTATTTAAAGGCTGTGCAATTTGTAAAATAAAACAAAAATCATTTAACTTAATAAAAAATAATAAATAATAATCGAACGGTAAGCATTCTATTTTTAATTGACACACACTCTCTTAATTTTGACAGCAACAATCGAAATCCTGTTGATTTTGCACAAGTTTATCTTACGGATATCCGGCTTCTTTTACCAATTGTTATGTGCAAAAATGCCAAAAATTCCCTTTCTATTTGTTACAATTATAATTGCACGTAATTAGGCGCCACTATCTAATTTTTTTTTCTCTATTAATTTTTTTGAAAAAACAATTTATAATAAAATTTTTCAAAACTAATTAACTTGTTTTTATCGATGTTAATTACATGTTTGTGTAGTTGTAAGAGGCTTAAAACGGGAAATTGTTGTCGTCATATGGTTATTATAACATTCGTACAAACGAACAAAAAAACAACTACACAACAATCAATCAATACTCGATTATAAAACAATATTTTTTTTCGGGGAGAGAATTAGTCGCAATTAATTATCATTAATTTAATTAAAGACAAGTGACATGTGATTACTTACAGTTAATTCATAAGGAAAATTACTATTGCCAACGATAATATGGTTAATTCAATTGTTAATTAGGTTATCTGGGGATGTATCAACTGTTTTCTCCAAAAAAAAAAACAACCTCAATATATTGTATATGCTAAATCAATGCCAACTATTTTGTTAAAAATTTCTTAAATTATCAGTGCATGCATCAATTATTTTTATAATAATTTGATAAAAATCAAGTGACATGCAATTAATTGTAATATGTAAGAGCGATCCGAAAATTATTAGAAATCTTAATCAAGTTATCTGGGAGAATACCCATTGTTTTTCAGACATTTTTTGACAGACAAAAGTAAATCAAAACCAATTATTGAAAATTATTGTAATATTTGTGTTTCTATCAAAAAAACAATAATAAGTAAAGTTCCCAAATTATCCATGGATATAGCAATTGTTTTTCCTAATCATCAGGGGAAACATCAATTGTTTTTCGCTAACTATTCGAAATTGTTAATTAATCAAATTTTTTAAGGATTATCTGCAATTTTGGTAGATTTTTTTATATAAATTATTGTAACATTTTGTTTTTCTGTCAAAAAAAGCAATAATTCACTGATTTCCCAAGTTATCCATGTACACAGCAATTGTTTTTTTTTAAATTATCGGGGGAAACTTCAACTGTTTGTTTTTGCAAAATTTTGTGAGTTTCTAATGCAAACAATATTTGATAAAGATCAAGTGACATGCGGTTAATTACAATTAGCTTAATTAATTATGTGTGGGAAAATACCAATAGTTTTTCCCCAATTTTTTGACAGGCGCCAAATTAAATCAACGCTGACTATTCAAAATTTCAGTGGTTTTTGTGGAAATTTCGTACATTTTTCGTTAAATTATTGAAAATTATCAAAATATTTATTTTTCTGTCAACACAAAAAAAAGCAATCTGATTTCTTAAGTTATTTGCAAATTCTGAAATTGTTTTGTTTTTAAATTCAGAGGGAATCGGTTGTTTTTGCAAACTATATTTGATAAAATCAAGTGACATGCGATTAATTATAATTAAATTATCAATTGTTTTTCCCAATCTTTTGACAACGCCAACTATTCAAAATCAGAAAAAATCAAAATTTCAGCGGATTTTGTGGAAATTTCATACATATTTCAGTAAATTATGAAAAATTTTCAAAAATATTCCGTCAAAAAAAAAACAAGCAATAATTAACTGATTTCGCAAGTTATCTGTGGATCCCGAAATTATTTTGTTTTTAAATCCAAAGGAAAATTAATAATTAATTTAATTGTTAATTATTTGGGAGATATCAATTGTTTTTCTCAGTTTTTTAACAGATACCCAATGAAATCAACGCCAACTATTCAAAATCAATAGATCGAAATTTCAGTGGATTTTATGGAAATTTTTCAGTAAATTATTGAAAATCATCACAATATTTGCTTTTCAGTCAAAAGAAAAACAAACGATAATTAACTGATTTCCCAAGTTATTTGTGCAGACGCAATTTCAATTGTTTTTCGTCAAATTTTGACACATAATTGGTTAATTAATAAATTAAAATTAATTAGAATTATTCGCAAACAGGCTATTTTCAACAATAAATTAATTTAATTAATTTGATGTCAATTAGGTTATCTGGGAAAATATCAATTGTTTTACAAAACTTTTTGACAGACGTTAGATCAACGCCAACTATTTCGCAAAATTATCGAGATTTATCTGTCAAAAAGAAACGATAATCAATATTAATTAACTAATTTCTAGTTATCACTGAATACCGTTTTTGTTTATTTTTTTTAACTTGTTGGGAGAAACTTCAAATTTTATTTCAGCAAACAAAATCAAGTGACATGATTAATTACGGCTATTCCAATATCTTACAGCAATTTTTTGAAAAAGACTATAATTTTAATAAACTAATTGCTAATCCATTTATCTGAGATCAACTTTTTGACAGAAATCAACGCCTACTATTTGCAAATTTCACATAATTACCAATTAACAATGTCTTAATCAAGTTATCTGGATATAACAATAGATTTGTGTGTCATCTGGGGAAAACCGCAATTGTTTTTTTCCGTTATTTTTGTCAAAGATTTGTAATTGTTAAATCGAAACTTTAGCAGAAAATTAATTAATTATAGAAATTGTTATAAATAAATCCGATAATTATAAAACAGAATTTTTGGAAGAAATTCTAGAAACAGTTGAAAACAGTATGGATTTTCACATAAGAAAACCTACAATATTGCATAATTAGTTTAAATTAATTGATTCGTTAATTAGGTTATCTGGCAGAGATATCAATTGTTTTTTCGAAATTTTCGACAGACAATTCGATTATCAAGCAATAATCTGGGGAAAGGTGCAATTGTTTCTACCATTATTTATGACACAAACTAACTTGATTATCGGTTGTTTTATTTTTTATTGTTACAGAAAATGGAATCGTTAGTTCCGGAATTCGAAGAATTAATGTTATGTGGTTATTGTAAAAAGAAATTCAACGATACCGATCAGAGTCCAAAATTATTATCATGTAAACATTATTTTTGTTTAAAATGTTTACGTACAAATTTGAATAAAGGTCAAGAATTATATTGTATATATTGTTGGAAATGTACAGAAATTAATGATGTGAATTTTGAAACATTACCAACATATGCACCGATATTGTGTTTAACAAAGAATTTCTCACAAATGAAATTGAATAATTGTAACAATCATCAACAATCACCGCCACAACAACAGCAACAACAACAACAGCAGCAACAACCCCAACAACAACAATCCCCAACGCCAGTAGTAACAACTGCGAAACTATCCGATAAATGCCAAAAAACAAAAGTATTATCAGAAAATTGCCATACACATGCAATGCCATTAGCGTTATGGTGTCACACGTGTTGTCTGCCAGTGTGTCGAGCATGTGCCACCACACAAGATCACACAACACATCAGATCAAATCACAGAATGAGGCAAAAGATCAATTAATTACCGAATTACAAATTGATCTACAATCGATGAATAAGATTTTAAATGAAATCCAACGATTATCGATACAACAACGTGAATTTTTATTAAAAATCTTAGAAGCTTGTGTTACATTAAAAACACACATCGAAGCGGATTTAACAAATAATTCACAACATTACGAATTCAATGAGACACGTGATAAATTATCGAAATTACGTTTGAATCTATCGTTGATCGAGAATCTCACCGATATCCATAATTTGTATACAAATGTTAATATAGAGAAACAACGTTTACAATTACGCTATCAAGAAATGTTCATACAATGCCAATTGGATGATTTAATCAAGAATTCAACGGTAATCTTCGATTTTCAATTGTTGAAACAAGCATTAAGTAATCTACATAATGGTGGCGATCTGGGTTATCTGTTAAATTCACGAATTCTACCACCAACAATCCAACAGAACCCCATTTTATTCTTAGCGAATTACTGTATGTCCCAATTATATTCACGACATGTGTTAACAACAAAAACGATTAACGGTAATTTAGATTACCACAATCATAACGCTAATTTACCACCGATCAACTATATGAATAATCATCCACCTCAATCACAACAACCACCACCACCACCACCACAACAACAACAATGGGTGGTGACACAACCGAAGAATATCTATCAAGAGAATAATTTAACAATGCAGAATCTATTGCATTCACCACAGATCCGTAATCCGGCGAATATGTGCCCGTTATATTATTTCAATTTAGAAGTGAATGGTGTTAGTTTAGGTCGGATAGTGATTGAAGTACGTGCCGATGTGGCACCGAAGATGGCGAAAAATTTCGGTCTATTAACCACTGGTGAAACCGGTATTAGTTATAAAGGTTGTCATATATTTCAATGTTGGGAAGGTGAGAGTGTTATAACTGGTGATTTTGAATTGAATAATGGACGTGGTGGACGTTCAATCTTTGAAGAATCCTATTTTCTACCGGACGATACGAAATTATTAGCGGTACGTGGTACGGTTGGTATGCGACGTACACAAAAACGTCACGATAATCTCGGTATGGTTGGTTCACAATTTCGTATAATATTACAAGAGATGCGTGGTTTTACTGGGATATTTGGGCATGTTATTGAAGGCTTGGAATTGGTGGAGAAGATTAGTACGTATGGTGATACGGCTGGTAAGCCAACGAAGAATATTTTGATTGCAAAATGTGGCAAATTGTAAAAAGTTTTAATTGGAGGATTCGCGGTTCACATATCATGTTGTAGAAATCCTCGAATTAATACTTTAATTGGGTTTATAGAAAAACAAAAAAACTAACAAATCAAACCGCTTCTAAACGACAAATTCTTGTACAAAACTATATATCTAAATGTTTGATATATATATGGTAATATGTAGCTTAAAGCATAATGCGTAGATTCTCCTCTTAATTCTCTCAATTTATTTAGTTGTCTTACGGAATAACAACAAATCTGAAAAAAATAACGTTAAAATACCGTCTTAGCTTTATAATAGAACTATCGAATTCCGAAATAACTATATTTTCGTATCGTATAAAAATATCGTAAACTATATTTAAACAAAAATATGAAGCAAACGAACGATATTTTTTAATTGTTGTTTCCAGCTTTATAAAAGTATTTATATAGAGAAAAAAAAAACGTTTTAGCTTCAAAGTCTATGTTTTAACTATTTTTTTAAAATATAATAATTTGGGGGGCGCGTTCGGAGTGGTGTTAAAGTTGAAGAGTTTAGAAATGGAATTGACGTAATTCCAATTATTATAATTAATTTTAATTTTGTAGTGCAATTATTTTTGGAGAAATATGCACCAATTGTGTTATTCCCAAACTAATTAATTAATTAAAAATACGGATTAGTTTTAAGTACGGTATTTTCGGTGAATTGTTTTATAAGTTAATTTGTTTGATTAAAAGCGTACTCTCGGGTAAATTTATCGAAAATTATTGCTAGAAATCGCTATAAATGTTATTCAAATGTAATTAGAGATTAACGGGTGATCTAAATTGTATGTTTAGAATAACCTGTTTGAATCGAGATCTTATTTTCTTTATAGAATTTAGTTTAGAAAGAGAGAGAGAGACGGTTCGGGGCACTTACAACGAATTGGAGAAGGTTTAGTTTTCTGTTCTTTTTTTTATTGGCTCTGTGTTGTAGAGTAAAACAAAGCATATCAATGGTTTGATTATAGCGTGCTCGATTTCTATTTTATTTCTAAAACATCAATAATTTCGTGCCTTAATAATTAAAGCTGATAGAGATTATTTTGTTTAAATAAAATAGCTAATTTGCTAAATTCGTTTATTTCTTAATAAAAATTAATTCTGGACCAGTCATGTTATTTATTGCAGAAAAAAAGTACTGATCAAATCGACCAATCAGAAACCAATCTGATTAGAGACAAGAGTTAGTAGTTTAGGTCTTCCTTTTTTTTACTGATAACAAAACGAATAATAATAATAATGAAACATGATAATTATCGAGTGACTGGTTCTTCTGATTTTCCGTTATCAATACGAAAAGTACAAAATCGATTTATTTCCCGTGAAAAATACAGGACAGGAATGAATGGAATCTCGTACGGGCAATTATACAAAACAAAAAAAATCTAGATTAGAGCGTTCAAATCGTAGCCTAAATGTTTAAGCCTAACCAAGAAAAATTTAAAATAAATGTTGCGATTCTCTCTTACGCATTATTTGTCTCAATGTATAAACAATCGATGTTTAAATATAAGAAATTTAACAGATTTTTGTTAAACGATCGTTTGGAACGATTGAAAATTTGTTAGAATTTCTTATAATTTTCCAATAAAAATTGGCAAAATCATTTGGGAAACTTTTCTTCAAATAGATGTGGCAAAATCGATGTTATTAAAATTATACAAAAAAAGAAATCAATAGGATAGAATCGTTGTTTTTTTTTCAAATAGCTTTAGTGGTTTTTTTCAATTGTGTGAACGGGAGTGATGTCACGATTTTTGCAATTCGATGACGAAAAACAACGTAAAAAAACACGACCGATTAGGTGACGTCACATCCGTATTTATATTATTATAAATTATCATTAATTATTATAAGACACAAACAAACACTTCTGAACGAAGAACAGCTAAGAACTATAAAGAGAAAAAAAAAGACAAAACCAAGCCCTTTCCCTTTCCTGTGAAATATATGAGAAGATAGCAACAACAACCAATAACAACAACAAAATGAAAAAGAAGAAAACTATATTATTATAAATGTAGCAGCCAGTGTTTTGTGCCTTGTACCCGACTAATATTTGTGATAAATAAGTACCTACTATTACCACCTCACTCTTTAGATTTCAAAAAAACAAATGAAAATTTGACAAAAAAGTCTAAAAAAAAATATTATTAATAATAATACTTTCCGCATCTGTAAGAACGCAATTTGTTGTTTTATTTCAGCAAACCCAATCTGTTTCAATCATGATAGACGTCGATAGAACAGACTGAAAAGATCAATGGTTAATAAGTTCCTAGATTGGACTATAAATTAACACGTTGAAGATATATTTTGTAACGAACATTCAATTTATAACTATATTATACAGAGGTGGCAAATTGATTAGGCATTTTTGTAAATAAACTAAACACATACAGATAACCCTTTAGAAGTTTAGCGATCATTGGGCCTATTTTTAGGAACATACAGTATTGGCATTTTACATAAATAAGTATAAATAGTCGAATGACATGAAATAGATGATTTGTGTTAAGTTATGGAACTTGACATAGAGATAGGGCGTTATTTTATAGACGAATTAATGGGAGAGCATAAGACGGTATCAGAGATGTTTCCTCGATTTCTTTTGGCAACTTATAAGTCTACACCGATCGAGATGTTATTTCTAATACGCTGTACGCGTTTTATCTTAGCACGCCAGTATTTCAAATTGTAAGAATAATAAGACGTGATGTTTTTCACTAGTTTTTATTCACAATTTCAATGTAATTCTTGCGTGTCTTGATGAAAGAAAATTGTAATAGTCGAAATATGTGTGAAAACTAACGCAAAGAACGTTTTTAAAGTAACTTTCTAATTCTAGACGCCAAAGGTTTTGTTATCATCACGAAAGCAGGGCTATTTGAGAAGTTCATAGAAAGAACCGATCAATTTTCATCTGATTGGGAAAGACGTGAGATTATAGATACTTGAAACTTACAGAGACCGTTACAATTTACTGTTATTTCATTAATTACTGAAAAGGTGAAAGTGTCAATTGTGCAACAACTAAATCTACAAAAATTGTAACTAACTGTAATATTAACCACATCGGATCGTCCATAACGTGAAAGTAAACGTAAACACGATCGTAAATCTAATTTACATATCAAAAATGTGACTATTCTCAAACAACAAAGGTCCACCGAAACGCACGGACATTACCAGGTAACACAGAAACATTAATAGAGTCGATCAAATGAGTGCAAAAGTTGCAACAGTCATCGATAAAACCGCACAAAACTAAATCAAGCTTTTCCCGAAATTATCACAAGCTATGCTTACAGTTGCAGTGACTCTTGAGTCAGTATTGCAGTGAAATTAATAAAATTGACGATATTTCAGAAGCTTTTCACACTATAGTTCTCATTTCAGTACAGACACATTCAAGTAATTTTAAGTGAATTTAAAGGGGAATAAACACTGTTCTGTAACATTTCAGAACTTTAATAATTTAAGATACCAAATTGATCGAATTTGTTTATAATAAGTAAATTCCAGAAAAATTAAAGAGCGGACGAACTGGGATGGCAAGAGTCACGAGTTTTAAAAAATTATAAATAAATGATGGAACGTGTAAACCTAGGAAACTCAAATATACGTTTTTTTTTCAGTCGAGTGGGTTCTTAAAATTAAAAAGGCAAAATCAGGATAGAAGTTCATCCAATAAAATTAGTTTTTTTACAACTATCTCCAAAACTGTTTTTTCTATGGTTTAAAAATTGAATAATAGAGGCCCTTGAGGACTATTACAAGATAGGAATAGCTTTTTACACGTGAATTTTTTGCTTTCCGATCCAGTCAAGATTTGAATTTTCCCCCGAAATTTATTTAGTATGCAGAGAACCATGCTGCAGGACTGCAAGTGTGCCCCTATGAGGTTTGGACGCCTGCTAGCCGCTCCCGTGGTCAGCCTAGCCCCAAACAGATTTTTATTTACCCAAATAGTAAATACAGATATAAAAGTCATCTGTTTTTGCTTTTTTTAAAAAGCAAAATTACAGTAAATTTTGTTTTTTTTTTCTGTGTAAAAGAAACATGTCTATTAGCTTAATAAAGGGGCAGAATGGGGACAAAAAAACAATCCTTTATATGTCTACCCTAAAGTAAGATATACGAAATCTGTTGCCATCATGTAATAGCTATTAAAAGCCGCTATTATTCAGTTTTTAGGCCGTTATAAAAAACATTGAGCTGTTTTGGAGGTATCTTGAAGAAAAGCTTATATTATTTCAAAAATGTGAAGATCTAGCGAATTTGAGTGACTGTTAAGTGTGGCAAGAATCACCGGATGGTGGATTTAATTCTATAGTAAGGTTTGATCTTGCACAAATTCCATCGATTCTACTCAGTAAATCTTAATTATTGCCAGATTAAATATGGCAAGTGTAAAACGGCATATAATGATAATGCTCTCTGTTTGGTGACATTTTAAGAGAATGTTTTTTTTTTTAACTTCTACAAAACAATATATCTATCAATTCTGAAGTGAACTCGCATCGACTGGACAAACGAATGATTTACTTAGACAGAAAATGCCAGCATTGATCAATGGCAAGGTATAATGTTCCAGCAGGATAACGCGAGACCACATACAAGTTTTGTAACTCGCCAAAAGCGTTTACAACTTGATTAGAATGTACAGGTTGACCCATTTTCGATGGTTTTACAGGGTACCTCCTAGAAGGAGAGCTCGTACAAAATTAGATTTTTGTTTTTTTCTCCACTGTTTATAATGCCGTTTTTCAAGCTAATTGTATTTTTTTTAATAACTGTACTAACTATATACAGCGTGTTTTTTCTAAATAGGGACAGCTGCGGATCTCCCATTAGTCGTCAACTAAGAGAAATAAAAGTCCCAAGAACGTGTACTTCTGACGATATAAGAAGGACCCCCCGTCAGATGTACACGTTCTTGGGACTTTTATTTCTCTTAGTTGACGGCTAATGGGAGATCCGCAGCTGTCCCTATTTAGAAAAAACACCCGGTATATTGGAAATCAGAAAAAAAGCAATTTAATGAGCAATAAATTAAATACATGTTCCATTAAAAAAAATATAAGTTTGTGTTACATCTTAAAAACGGTGAAAACTAGAATAAATCTAATTAGCTAAATAGAATCAGTTTTAAAAGCTGTATTAGAAACACTGAAAAAAAGTGAATTTTTTTGAAAGCCTACAAGATATAAGACATCTTCGAAATCGGCAAAAAACTGAAAAACCGGAAATAACTGGAAAACCAAAGAACAGCAAAAATCTAATTACACCATCTGACTAGTCTCGAAAAAGTAGGACAGGAGTGTACCATTTTGTACGAGATGGTTTTTCAGAAAATACCCTGCAAAACCATCGAAAATGGACCATCCTGTACTGCCACATCTAGGCCCGATTATCATTTGTTTCGGTCTTTAGATGGAAAAACCGTTACTTCAAATGAGGAGGTCAAAAATCACTTCAATTTTTTGCCAGCAACAAACAAAAATTTGATGATCATCTGCCAGAAAGATGGCAAAAGGTATAGAACTGGAATTAATATAAAAACCGTCGTCCATTTTCATAGAAAAAAGATACAGGAAAATCGGTTCCAATTACACTTTTCAGCATTTAAACTATCAAAAAAATATTAAACTGTTTTGGAGATATTTTGAGAAAGATTTGAAGAGCTGAAGAAAGTGAGTGGCTTTTAAAAAGTGTTGAACAAAAACTACAAAATGTGATCCAAGTTGAACATTCATTAGGCGTTTAGAATATGAATAAAAATCTGTATGTACCGCGAAAATAAACTTTTTTTTGTGGCAATTGTCGCAAATTTTTTATAAATAGAACACTTCACCGGGACGAAATAAGCAAAAAAACTTGGAACTAATATCATGTCGATTTTCTAAACACGAAATCCAAAAATACGAACAAAACAAATCAATAAACTAGCTATAATGTTGTCAATAATGGAAGACTTTTGTTACACCACGTGAAAACGTAGCAATTAGGGCATCAAATAGACAATAATTATTATTAATGGTCGTTTTGGTTTAACAACTCACCTTATAGTAGACATCAGGAACATATTGTTTATCAGTTGATTCACGCACATATCCTAATTCGGGAGCATCTTTTGTTGGCAATAGACAATTATCACGCACCAATGCCATACATTGATTAGAAACTTGATATCCTTCCATATGAACTTGATTAGTTTTATCACCTAAATCGGAATTAACAAAACATTAATTACAGATTATTCAAACAAAACAAAAAAACAAAAAATACAACAAATAGATGAAACGAAAATAGAACACCTGTAACACAGACTGTAACGAATTTCGAGCCAAAAGTACCATTCGATGCATATCGACACGGATTCGGATGTAAATTCTGATAATAACCGGCCATTATACATTCTTCAGCTGATAGAAAATGCGTATCGATATTACGTAAATGTTTAACAGTCCCCTTTTGTATATCATCTGGTAATAGATCGGTGAATATCCAACCGATTTTATATAAACCCAAATTATTTGCAATAAAATCAACAATTTCCGATTTATCATCATTTAATAAGTGTACACTATCACGACTACTATCCTGTGGTGGTTCATAGATAGCGACAATATTCGCTTTTATACCTAAAGGCACATCTTTATAAATCTCATATGTACCATATAGAAAACCGATTCTTTGATGGCCGGTTTGTCGCCAATAATTCAAGAATCGTTCAACAATATCCTTATTCTCGAACGTCACATTATCGACATGACGATAAACCTAGAAATTCCACAAATTAGAAGAAGGCAAACGTTGTAAAATAACAAATTTAGAACTTGTCGATTAAGTGTGATCGCATTCGGTTGACATTTCGAACAAATACCCTTCGGCCATGGTGGATGATCTTTACAACCGTCCTTGATGCGACACGAGATATCCTCTAAGGCCAAGAATTTCCCCTTGTCCACACCAGAGGTCATTTTCCTTAAATACGAATGAAACGATAGATGTTTGATGTTGTGTTCGCGTAGATACGCCTCATCCCACGGCTCCAGCGACGAACAATGGACGCACCGTGAATTGTTATTGTGGCGACACCTTCAAAATAATTCCGATTAAATTGCTGCGAAATCATCACAAATTTGTTTTGTGTATACAATTTGGGGTCGCGTTGGCGTTGAATCTTGCCATCTAATTTATACAATTGTAGATCGACATCGTCTTCACGGATCGCTGTCGATGATTTCTTTAGATAACTGGTAGTTGGTCGGGGATTCGTGATGCCCGAACTGGTTGACGGTTCGACATTTATCGGTTCACCTGATGCCGTATTATTCGACTGCAAACAATCGATTTTTAGTGGGTTTAATTTTAGGGGAAATCGGCGAGACTTACTGGTGTTGTTGGGAATAGTAGAGCTCCGTTTAATGGGAGCAAATACAGCATGTCGCCGTGTTGTAGACCGGCATTTGCAATTGTTTTCGTTTTACTGCTAGCAATCTCGCCCTTTTGATTGCGCTCTTTATATAAGGCAAAAGCGAAACTGTTCAATTCGAATGTTTCGTAGATTTTCTCGAATAAATTACATGTTGTATCTGTTGGTTTGACTTCTATACGTTTCGTGCCTTCCGATGATTGTATCCTCAACAACTACAACAATTAATTACGATCATTGTAATTAGAATAATTATTAAAAATAATATTAATAAAATGGTTAATTTTATTGTTTTTGAACTTTTGCAAATTTGAGGTTATGTTAGACAAAATAAAACATTAATAGATTAATATTTAGGGATTTATTGTGATCAAAATGGTGATTTATCAAGTTTTTTTAATGGAAAAATTGTCTTACGATTGTTTTCTCTTTGGACATTGTTCTGAAAAAATTAAATTTTATATTTTTACAGGATTAGTCAGTAGATTCAAGTCGAATTGTCAAATCACCAGCGTGCCAACTGTGCAACAGTGAAAATCACTAGAATGACAAATTCGTTCGAGTTGTTCGTGTAGTGTATTCGAGCATGTACACGAACACGACGAAATTTGGTGGAGGAGCCGGAAACAGTTTACCAGTGGCGTAGGCGAAATAAAATAATAATAATTCAAGATAAAAGTATTCTCGATACACGAAATTAGTGCATTTCTCATCTCTCCCGGAGAAATCGTTGAAATCTGAAGATAAATCAGAAAAATATTTGTTATGGTCTTTTATCGTACAATATGTTCGAGTACTTACACAAATATCTGAAAAATTCCAGTAAATTACCCCAAAAGATAAAAGTATTCTGGATACATGAAATTCGTCGTTTTGTTACGTTGTCCGGTGAAATTGTTGAGATTTGAAATAAACAGTCAGTGGGACGATAATGAGAAAATTCCAAAATTGGCTCATCAAGATGAAACAACTTTCGATACACGAAATTTGTAAGTTGTTTTATCCCTATAGAACAAATAATTAAAATTTGCAATGAATAGCCACAATTAAAGAAATTTTCGTATTGATCATAATATTTACTCGACTAGACTTTCAACTGGTTCCGTCATATTATCCGATTAACTAGAAAAACTAAGGGTGTCGATACAATCGAAAGGCCAGCAATGAACCGTCTTATATAGCAAAATTGGGCATTTTTTGAAAAATGTATTGCGTTGTAAAGGTGAGTGGATATCAACTTGGAACAACTTTATAGTTTCTCGTTTTGCGACGAAGATTTTTGCAACAGGTTTATAAAGACAATACTCTATCAAAACCAACAAATAGGAGGAGGAAAAGCGCACTCTAAATCAATCAAGGCTAAGAATGAAATATAAATTCCAATATTTTATAAGAAATTCCAAAAAATTCCACTAATTCCATGGAAATTTCATTAGTTCCCTAAAAATTCCACAAATTTCGGAAATTTTCGCTGTTGTGACGCCAATAAAAACGGAAATTTGGTTGAATTTTGGTGGAATTAGTGGCCTTTCTAGAACTGCACTATTTTCTGTGCATTTCCCTTACTCTAACATAAGAGAATTTTGGAAAGAATGTTTCTTGGATTTTTATGAAAATAGTGGAAATAAGAAAAGTTGAGGGAAACATCAACTAATTCTATAAAAGTGCAAATAATTCCAAACAGTTCCACTATTTCTATAAAAGCTTGAGTTTTGTTGAATTTTTATGGAATTATCGGAATTTCTGGGACTACATTATTTTTTGATAATTCTCCTGTTTTTCATTGGAATTCCTCTCCTTTACGAACATTTTGGAATTTTTATGAAAATAGTGGAAATAATAAAAGTTATAGTAAATGAGTACGAATATTGTTCGACACTAGTAATCGCAAACGCAATTTCAATGGAACTAGTGAAATTTTGATGAAAATCAATAATTCCAAACAGTTCCACTATTTCCATAAAACTTCCATCATTATAATTTCTATAAAAGCGGGAATTTTGTAGAATTCTTGTGGAACTCTTTTTGTTGCTGGGAGGGGCCGGCCCTACATGAGAATCGCACACTGAGGCCTTCTGTCCCATTGTGTGCACCTCCAATTTCCGGAGCCTCTACCACAGCTGTTCTGATCCTCTAATGAAGCTCGACTTCCAAATGTTTTCTGGTTCCAAAAATCCTCGTCTCAGGTGTTGTTCTCTGAGGCCAGCCAATGCTTGACACTCGCAGAGTATGTGGTAAGGAGTTTCCTCCTCTTCTAAGCACGCCCTACATATCTAGTTATCACTTATGCCGAGCGTCTGTAGGTATTGATTCATGGGACAGTATCCAGCGAGCAGTTCCACAATGATTCTGAGATCCTTTCTGCCAAGTCTCAGCAAATCTTTACTGCGCCTAGCATCAGGCCCTTCGATGAAGATCCTAGACTGACGCAGTCCTTTGTGTTCTCTCCATTTCTTCAACTGGGATGTAGAGGTCCATTTCTCCAGAGCCCGTTTCTGACGAGTTTTGGAGATAAGATGAGTCGGCTCAGGCCTAAAGAAGCTCATGTCTGAGCCCCTTCTGGCCAAAGCATTGGCACTCTCGTTTCCCCTACGTCAGAATGTCCTGGGACCCAGCATAGCACAACCTCTCTGGTGCGCCCAGCCAATTGTTCTAATAAAGTGTGACACTCCCAGACAAGCCCAGATTCGAGTCTCCATGCGTGGAAAGCTCTTAGCGCGGCCTAACTGTCCACGAAAATGCAGATTCGACGACGGGATACGTCCCTCTGCAGACACTCGTGGACTCTTGTGGAATTAGTGACATTCCTGTATTTTTGTAAATTTCCCTGTTTTCATTGAAAATCTTTTCACTGCAAGAAAATTGTGGAAATAATGGAATTTCTTGGAATTTTTATGGAAATAGTGGAAATAATAAAAGTTTGCATTGGAGAAGAATACATGCAATTTCAATAGACCCGGTGGATTATTTCTATAAAAATACCAACAATTCCATTATTTCCATAAAAGTTCCAGTAATACTGAGACAATTTCATAGCTTTTTTAAAAAAACAGTAATGTGAGGAAGGCATCTCTCACGTCTGTCTTATATTTAGTAGTGAGCAAGTGCCTAAAAAGTGGTTACCTCTGACGTTGAACTGACAAAAATGGGAAATTTATTGTTTTATGGATAACTGCAAGTGTTGTTAAGAGTGGCTTTTCTTTTTAATAGAGGCTGTTCTTAAATCAGACACCCTGCATAAAATGCTTAACCACTTAATTTTGTTATTTGCGACACAGTGCACTATAATTTGTTGACAGTTGAAGGAAAAAAGAGAGATTCTTTCTTTGTCCGAAAAAGTGAGACACCACTATATCTCGGTTATTTTGAAAATATAGTCAAGCTATAGTTCCAACTTTTGCTGCTAAAGCCGATCTGCATACGTTAGAAACTTGGGCACCCCTGTCCCATATGCGGTTCGATTTGCTCGTCCGCTCGACCAAGTTCGACTCAATTCATACAAGCATGACGCGACTACAAACAGGCGCGAATTTTCAAAATTACAATAATTCCATCTCTATTTCAAACAAGACCAAAAACAACCAAAAAAATAAACGTTTTATTGCAATTTATGATATTTTCAACTTCATCAAATACCATTGTGGCCCCGTCTAAATATAATCGTTGGCAACCACGAATCTCTTCCGCCATCCGTTGCTGTAATAACGAATTTTTCGGTTTCTAATTAATTATAACGATTCAAATCCTTGAACATTGTATACATTTTTTTATATAACTATAAATACGAATATCTAAATATAAAATTATTGTAGGAATTCGTCCAAATAACTGCATTTGAGAAAACAGAGACAAAAAAACATCTACAGGTACGCACACAGTTTGGATTCATAATTTTCGTGTGTCGTGTTATGTGAAAGACAACTCAAAATAGAAAAGCGGTAGGCGCGTTACTACGTTTATCAACAACAGAAAAAACAACAATTAATTGTCGAAATTATCGATAATCATCGATCAAAATCAACGTAACCTCCAACAATTTGGATCTTCCAAATTTCAGCAGAAATCCAACAAAATTCTTGTAACAACATAAACGACACAAATTACGGTAACCTTGTAAGTTCATTATTTAAAATATTTGCAAGTAATTGTGTGAATTTTCGCGTAATTCTGACAAAAATTTTTAGGTTAGTGACAGCTGTCAGGTGTTGTTGATTATCGGTGATTTTCATCCGGAAAATGGCATCAAGCACTGTAGAATTGTACATTTACGACTTATCCAGAGGCTTGGCAGCCACCTTATCACCAATGATAATAGGTAACCATTCAGGCGACTCTTTCAGGATTACTAAACGATTAAAGTGAGGTTATGTTGATTTTTTAAAAATGCCCCATTTTCAGGTAAAAAAATCGACGGTGTCTGGCACACATCGATCGTTGTCTACAACCGTGAATATTTCTTCGGTTCACATGGTGTGGAGAGTTGTAATCCGGTAAGAATTGTTGGAATCCTGCAACAACGCAATTGTTTACGTTTTATTCTGTTTTATTTGATTTTTTTTCAAATTTATTTTTGTGTAAAACTACGTAAATAAGACACTGGGACAAATTTAGCGGATTGATTTGGGTTACCACCACCATGGGGCACTTTCTCTGAATCTATTCGTGTAACACTCACCGCACCGCACTCGCACACAGTTTTATAAAGTTCTAATGCGTATCGTATGGAAAAGTCTAAATTTGGGATTGTTGCTATAAATAAAATCCATCAAAGTCATGTTAATTCGAGTCTAGTGTAACGTTGATCACAGCAATCACGCAATTAATTAGTGTCTTAATTGAATTGTCTTGTTAATTTCCAAATTAAAAGGAATTGTGGCGGTCTATTTTTGTCCCAGTGCCAACTACCGGTTTCAGTGGTTTATAATCGTAATTTTTCCACGAATCGACAATTTCAGGCAGCTACCGCATTAGGTGAGCCTCTACAAAAGTTGCGCTTAGGCGAGACACAAGTACCTTATACAGTTTTTATCGATTATATTAACGGCCTTAGTGAGACCACTTACGCGTAAGTGTTTCCCCTCTAATTTTTGTAGGATTGATTTTATTTTTGTATCAATTCCAGAGCTTCCACCTACAATTTATTACAACATAATTGTAATAATTTCTCGGAAGAAATAGCACAATTCTTGTGCGGCTCCAGTATACCGAAATACATTTTGGATTTACCAAATGAATTTCTAAATTCAGCATTAGGACAAGCATTGCCATTATTAATAGCACAATTAGAGAAAAGTGCACGTCCAATTGCTGAGGAACGTCGACGTTCTAGGGATTCGAGTCCGGATTTGGAACAATTGAATACGCAAATAGAAGAGGCCAGGTCAGATAATCGTAATAGAAAATTGTAAAATTCAGAAAGCATTAAACTAACTTATTTGTTTGGTTTTCCAATAATTTGTGATTTAGCTTTAAAATTTTGATGATAGTAGAATGAATGCTGTTTTTTTTTGTTGAATGATCTGTCTGTTCTAACACTCTCAGTAATACGCTTAATTTTGTCAGTATTCTCCGATCATTAATGATTGTAAAGTCGTGATTAATAAAATTTAGCCTAACCCAATGAATCTTTGAATATTTGCGACCCAAAAGCATCCCACTTTTAGCAGTTTTCAAGTCAACTTAATTTTGATTCTTGTAGTATTGTGCAAAATTTCTGGTACATACCAGGTGCTTTTTCTAACTGTGGTCAGTGTTTGGTGAAGCGATTTTATGACCTACTTAAGCAGCATCTCTTGTATCATCTTAACTCTTATTTATAGAGTAGAAATGAAAACAACGCTTGTCACCATCCACAGTTAGAAGAAACACCCTGTATATTCCTACCCATTGGCAGCAGTGCAGTTTTGATAATGATTGCTGCTGGATCATTGATTAGCTAACACGATTTCCATCAACTCCCCAAACCTATGAGATGAGCAGCTCTGGTAGAGGCGCTAATAAAGTCTCCTTATTTCAAGTCAAAGCTTTTTTACCAATGCCCTTTCATATTGTGCGCTGTCAAAATTTTTGACTAAAACGTGCAGAAGCTCCTCGTTGTGGTCGCCTTCAGCTCTGATGACCTCGCGATTTTAATAGTTTTTGGCTTGGAAGGATTGAAGTGTATAGGGTTAAATTTGACTCTTAACGAGCTGAAAAAGCAGAAAAGTTTTGCTTGAAAATTGTGATAAGCTTTGATAACTTCTTTCACAGTTGCTTATAGCCAGAAGCGTCTCAACTCACACTTAACTGGACGAGAGCTTTTTCCAGTTGCTGTTATAACAGAAATAGTGCTCCGAGGTCAATTTGGGAAGGAAAATCAATGCCTGAAAACTACAATTTTTCATAACTTACAAAAAATAGAGCCGCAGTGTTGTTTCCAAACTTACCGGTGCTTGAAAGTTAAAATTTTCCAATTTACAAAGACCAATGGAATACGAAATTTTTTGTATTGTGCAAAAAATCGGTGCAAAACACTCAAAACTTCTTTTTATTGTGAATCAAATTGCCTATGACATGGGAAATTTTTACGAATTGGCAGGTCTCTCTCATCTCCACGATCTCTTTTATTTTTTGGTCTTCAACGCAACACTGCAGAAGCCACGACTTCAGTCAAAAATTGTACGAGACTGAGACATCAACTTTCTTGGAAGAGAAGACTTTGTTGGCTAAAATCTTCAGCTTAAGCTCAATTAAAGCCTAGCAAAAAAGAGTTTCTTAAAGATCCATTACCAATTTAGTTTTGGCCCGGCTCATACGAGCTCTCAAAGACTTCTTCGTACATTTTTACCATTTCCTACGCCTTATTTTTATGAGGTTGGTTTTTTGCAACAGTTGTGAAATTTGCTGACAAATTTTTTTTGCACATCTTCATCGTGCCCCTTCCCCGTTACCATTATTTCGAGTCTACGCCTACGCCGTTTATTTACAAATACTCACCCACCCACAAAATAGCGATGATTTAGGGAATTTCACATTTATAATGTGGCAATTTTGGATTTTTCAAAAAAGTATTATATTCTCTCACTTTGCCAATAAAAACGCGCTTAATCATCGATTATTTTTAAAAATGTATAAATATTTCTGAAATATTCTAGATACAAGTCATTTTTATTGGAGCAACGTCGTAGAACATTAAAAGATAAATTAGCCAAAAAAGACAAGAAGAAGGAGAAGAGAAAGAAGAAATTATTGAAACAAGGCGGTCCAATTCCGGTAGAATTAGAGGTAATCGATTGCAACAAACAAAATAAATTACTAATTAGAGATAATTATAGGATTTACCAATGGCGGAAGCGGAAGTTAATGGTGCTACAGCTGTAGCCACTGAGGAGAGTCGTATTGCATCCGAACCGGTGTACGATGTCGACGAGGAAGAACGTCGTGAAGCTGAAGAGAAGAAGAAGGCACGCGATCCGCCCATCGTCTTCAAGGATCTACTCGATGTATAATAGTGCTAAAATGTTCACAATTCCGTTTGTAATAATACGCGATTTTAGGCCAAAACCGAATTCGATGCTCTTTTAGGTTTAGTCGATGGTAAACTGTCGCCGGAAGAACAGAAATTTATGGAAGAACTGCAAGTTTATATGATCGGCAACGAAGGCAGTTGGGCTTTAAGTGATGGTTTCCTTATGTTTCTTGGTGAGTTTTTTTATATTGCATTCTTTAGGGAAGAAAAAATTGCAAAAAATTAATATTTCAGGCCGTTTACTTAACGATAAATCGTTTTCGGTTGATGTACGTGTACGTACAATGAATATTCTAGCAATTGCCGCATTGAAAGATGATGTGATTTTGGTGCTACATCAGGACCGTAAAGATCATATTTTAATGAATTATGCGTATGAGATCGATCGACACAGTCCACAGGAACAGTTAGCCATTGCACTATTTGTAAGTTGACATACTTATGTCGATATTAACCCAGCTTAAGTGCTGCAAGAAACTTATTGCTGCAATTTTCGGCTAAGCGTACGTCTATGTCCGCGTGACCTTGATTCGACCAATCAGAGATTCCTACTTCACTACTGTTTTGCCGAACGTGAAGCTCGATGAGGCACCTTCGACATGAACGTATCCTAACCGAAAGTACTTGTGGCCAAGAAATTCAATTGCTTTAAGCATTTCTATTACAGTCTTGATTATGTAGGGCATCAAGCGATAACTAATTCGTTCCAGTACCAGTTGGTGCATTTTTCTCGTTTCTTAATCAATTCTTGTAAGCAAAATTTTTAGAACTTATTCGGAAAATGGAAAATATTCGAGGAGTCGGCAAATTCCGGTGAAAAATGTTCTTTTAAAGGACTCCTAAAAACCAATCTGCTGCGTTGCAGTATAGATTCTTGATTTTGTCGAGGAAGCAGGAAGTGACGTTGCGTAGGGCATAAATCACCATGTTAAGGATGAATCTTGAACAGATATAATAAAATGATTTGAATAGTTCAATGTTGGGCATCAACTGACAAGAATAATTTGTTTATCTATGAAAAATTGAAACAAACAGTTCAGAGGCAATTTTCATGTTTTTCCTGTTTTTTTTTAAATTTGAGTCAACTGTACATTTTGTTTGAAGCCTCTGAAAATACTCAAAGAAGCTTTTCCCATTGTTTGCTTTTTCCATTGAACTACAGCTTGATGCCCTACATAATCGATATTATAAAGAAACACAATAATGACTCCCATTTTGAATATTTGAAGTTTTTTTTTTACCTATAGACCAAAATTAAACGTATCTTTGCATTTATTTACGCGGTGTTGTAAATTGAGTCGTTTAATGATCTTTAACTTGACGCCCTACATAATAATATTGCAAATGGTAACAAAAACAGCTTTTAGAATAAAAAACAAACGCTATGAAATTTGAAAACTAATAGTAACTGAAACATAGCGCACTAGATGGCACGATTGAAACGCCTTCTTGTTTCATTTATTACAACCGAGCGCAATCACGCCCGTAGGGCAGAAATCACTTTCTTGATCTGAAACTAATACAGTGAAACTTTTAATTATGGACACCTCTCTAATACGGACACCCTCTTCGGTGACACTTTTGCCAACATACATACTAAATCTTTTAAATGGAATTTTCAATTTCCAGAATCTCCTATTTCGAAGACTTTTATTAAGTCCCGTGGGTGTCCATATTAGAGAGGTTTTACTGTAAAAAGTTTTGAATAATTTCATGCAGAAATCTTTTATTTATTTTGTGGCAACTGTAAATTTTGTTGCGAATTGCTAAAATCACTTAAACACAAAAAGGCATTACAAATTTCGTTCAACTAAAACTTTTCTAGTTTTTCGCTTTTTCCAATTATAACTTGATGCCCTACATAACTTATATGATAAGCGAAAAAAATAAGAATTTTCATTGTAAATAATTATTTTTTTTTTATAAAGTATGCACCAAAACTAACATTTAATCCACTTATGTGGTTTTGCAATTTTCGGCCACAAGAGGGCGCGCTTTTCGGTTGAACCTTACGTCATAAAATTGTTAATCCACTCTTTCAACGATATCATTCTAAAGAGACGCTACGAAATTCTTTCCTTTTTCCTGTTTGTGATTTTTAGACAAATACTAATTAACTTTAATGATCTTTAACTTGACGCCCTACATTGTAACATTTTTCTACAACAAAAAACAAACGCTACGGAATGTGGAGACTAACTGTAACTCTAACATCGCGTACCAAATGTTACGATTGAGATGCCTTCTTGTATGCTTGATTTATCACAGGCGATTGCTACTTTTTCAGGTGGCCAACATGTTTGAAAATCTAAACTCATCCGAATGGCTGATGTACATCTCCGAATGGACTTACAACAATCAACAAACGAGCAATATACGTGTAACCACAAAAGTAGCTGTACACTCATTACTCTCCGATATTGCTGATCTACAAGATCGTGGCTCTGCAATTATACACAATTTAGCCTGCAAGGAGGTAAAAACTGTGGTCTGTATCTATTTGATTTGTTGTTGCGTTTCCGTTATCATCCCATTCTTGATCACTGCTTCTTTATTTATTCTTGTATTTATTTATTTTTGATTTAGTTATGATTTTTGATTAATTTTTGATGATTTTGACAAAATTCCGGATACTCTGTTAGGTGATTTGTTTTACAGAAAATGTTCAAAAATTATCGGATACGTCAACTGTTACCGAAAGGCAGTTTATCAAAGGTTAGCCAAATCATCACACAAATCACCATCCCATAATCACCATACAATTATCACATCATTGTTGCTTGAATATTGTTCAAATAATAATCACAAACTATCGGATAATAAATGGGGAAAATTGTTTGAACTTTCAGGTGTTCGATGATGTGGCCGTCGAACTAACAATGGCACTATTGCAATACTTCAATCAGAAACCGTCCGAGGAGCAATTGTACCGTTGCATGAAAGCTCTAGCGAAATTCGTACAGATCTCAACGCAGGAAGTACCACAATTGATACAGATGATCGGGCCGGATCCGAGAAGTTTCAAAGGAACCAGTGAACGGATCGATGCGTTCATCGAACAAATCGGTTCGAAATTACGTTAAGCATTAAATTATTTTTAAAAAAGTAGAATTGCCTGTTGTTTTTATTTGTTATTATTATTTTTATTATTATTATTAAGATTATGATTATTAGTTATTTATAATAATAAAACAGCTATCATAATTTATTGCCAATTTTATTTGTTAATATTTATAGACTGCAGCTTTATTATCAACATCATTATTGGTGATTTAATGACATAATCTCTTAGGTAATAGAGAAAAATAGGTTTTGCAGCTGGTTTCTTTTTGTGTATGTTTTTTTTCTTCTATATCTTGGTATGTAGATAATAACACTTAAAAAAAAGAAACAAAAATAATCATTCATTTATATAACTGTAGAGATCCGTTTTTTTATGTAATTAAGTTGGACTTAAGTTCGAATAAATTTAAAGTGGACAAAACCAATTGTTTTATTCCCACATTTTTGTAATTCCTTCAGGAATTCGCAGAAGTTCCAGCTTGTCCGAAGGCATAATTTGTAATTTTTCTGTGAGCACAAAGTTAGATCCGTACCTCGGAATAAGTAATGACTTGCCGTACGCTCGTACAGCTTAATAGTTGAGGCGATGGCAAGTTGGTGCGTTACAGTGGAAAATATTCTATAATGAGGTGTTGCGATTGGGGCTGTCGTAGCGTACGTTCATGTTGCAGGTGCCTCACTTCGATACTGCACTATCATCTGTTCAACGTTATAGGGACATTTTCGGGCGTGTCTGTTGATTTTTGCATTGTTTATGTGTTTGTTATTAAGACTGTAAACATTGACTGAAGACCATCTGTGGCTTAAAATATTACACTGGGTGGTCAGAGCGAGAAAAATTTTTCAATCGTTTCACTGGCTATTGCCCCTTCTATTGTATATTCTAGACTACTTGCACGCTATTGGTCAACGTTTATTGTTTCGATATACTCCCATCTCTCACAACCAAGTGTCTATAACCATTTAAATTTACGAGAGGTCACGATCTTGGAAATGAAATTCGGAACGAGCTTTTGCAGGCTTGTAGTATATCTTTAGGTTAACAACATATTAAAAACCTAAAGCGTAATAGCCGGCCAATTTTGAGAAACAAGCGTTTTTTTGTGTCAATTTAGTATTATTAAGTTATTCGGTTGATTGTGCCTTGAATTAGCTCAAGTGGTTGCGACATTGTATCGCGCTCAATAGTACGGAGATTAATCCTCATGCGGAGAATTTTTCTTTTATTTGTCGAAACAACTTTTTTTTATTTTATATTACTTTATAAATTGATTTATTGATTACCATTCTGGTAGATATATTTAAAGTATACAGAGTTTGAAAAATTAATAAATAATAATTTAAAATAATTTTTGGGTGCCATTTTTCCTATTTATGTTTATACCTAATTTTCCTATTACATTAAAAATAATGAAAAAGCACGTTAATTATATTAAAAAATTGTTTCGACAAATAGAAGAGACCCCGTACAACGACGTATCCACTTGAGCTAATTCAAGTCAAAATTAACCTTATAACTTAAGAGTGGTACTAAATGGACGCAAAAAACTTTAAACGCTTTTTTCTCAAGATTGGCTGGCTATTGCGCTTTAGTTTTTTAATATGTTGTTAACCTAAAGGCATACTATAAGCCTTCAAAAGCTCATTCCGGACTTCATTTCCGAGGTCGTGACCTTGTTAGTATATCTCGTGGCAGTTGCGACTTCATGTCGGTGCATCTTCGCGGTTGCTACAAGAATGTATTCCGCCAATCATTTCGTGATATTCATAGAGTGACCTTGATCCGACCAATCCCAGGCAATATTACTTCGACACATCGACTTTTCCGGTTTTTGCTAGGCTAATCATTCATCTCGAATGTCAGCGGTATGAATATTCATGTTCTCAAGTAAGTAAGTGTAAGGAATGTACGTCATGAATGGATAGCAATCGTGGAAGTGAGAGGGGAAAAGATACCAGCCTTTGTGTCTCATAAAATTAAAGCAGCTTAGTGCCTAACATGAACTGTCTGCACGGTTAAATATTTGCGAAGCTATAAAGAGATACTGATCTTTGCATACAGGACTATTTCTGGGGTTAGCCTGGCAGCGTTTCCAATGTAATGTACGATGAGATCGGTAGGAGCAAATAATTCTGCATGTTTTTGATTAAGAACACTATATATCGTACAGTTTTCGAATATAATAAGCTCAATGCTAGATAAAAGAAAAAATGACCAAACTGCAGGGCAAAGCAACTTCTCTGATTACGTTTTTTGTAAATTTGATGTGATTAAGGGATGTCTGAAAGTTCCCATGAGATGAAGATGCAATATCAATAAATGATGTAATGGAGAAAGCAGGAACGGATTTAGACTTATGGGAAATGACTAGAAACGCCAAAAAAAGCTCCAGTGATCTAATCCAAAATACTGTTCTGATCTAGATAAGTCTTAAAATTTTCTAATCAAGAGTGAAGGCAACTTATAGCTTAGGTATAGTTAACTATATTCAAAAGTTTGGGAAGGAGTGCGAAGCAATATCAGTGTATCAATCCGATAGCATTTACGAAGATTTACTTACAAAAGCCATCAGGAAAGCGTTTTGGCACCATTCACTTGATTTTGGACACTTAACGATTTACAGTACAGGATTTATTCTAACAAGACAAAATTAACACAACTTTGTGGCCTCGTATTCGCTAGAATGTGCGCCCCCTTGTGGATGGGTGTTGCAGTATCGTGCAAGCAAAGATGAAACGCAACGCAACGATTAATTCCTGAAAAACATTAAACATTAAGCAGTGCGTTAAGCTTTAATTAGTTGGCAAATCTGTTCTGTTTTTCCTGCTGCGCTAAACTCATTTTTGTTTTCTCATTAGTTAACTAACTAGAATGAATGATATTGACAAGAATTAAAGAGGACAAAGAAAGGTAGTAATTCCACTGAATAGGATTTTTCCGATTTTTCCTCCCTGGAATGAAAATTGTTAGTTTAGTTTATTGTTAACATAGTGATCTGTGCTTTATGTGACGTCTTCACGCCACCTGCGATTCCAAAATTCGCCACATCTTTAATTGTTCATGATGCGTCGGTAAACGGTTTTATTAAAAGTTTCGATAATTTCGTTCGATTTTCATTTTTCACAAAATTTAGAAGCAAATAAGTGTAGGTAAATAAGTAATAAGTTTGAAAGACAATAGTGCTATAAAGTGAGATAACAGGATGGCAAAGGTGAGTTATCTGTTTTTGTTTTGTTTTCTTTAATTTTTTCTTTAAATAATTTTGCAAATTTTTTCGATTTTTTTCTTGGGCTATTTTTTTATCGCCACATTATCGTAATCTTGATAATGGATACTTATCAAGGAGGTTATGGGTGAGAAGACACGTCTTCTGCGTGCCCACATATCGGAAAATCATTAACTTTTTGATAAGAAACGAATAACCCTAACATAATTTGATATCAGAATTGATTACAATAGCAATAGTGGAATGCACGCAAAAAAACGATTCTTTTATCTTAAAAATTCACACAAGAATGTAAAAAGATTTATATGATTTATAGAATACCTACTATATACTCATAGACAAGTCTATTTTATGTGAATATGTGTACTTTTTTTGCAAAAAATTAACATAAAAACGGTAACGATTTTCTAAGCAAGTGTTCTGGAAAACAAGTGAAAAATTTAAATAATCATAGTTGTACATGAATGTCCAAAAAACCAAAAAATATTATAGCGTTGTTGCAGTTATATATTATAGTTGACGAGGACAGTTTTGCCTAGCAGTTCAAAACGGGGCGCAATGGAGTTTATTCCAAATCCCAAATAATATATTTGTATCCTTTTCTACCACATGATAACCCTTAAGAGCCACTTTTAAGTTTGAATGTTGAATTTCACAAAATCTTGCCTCGTATTGAAATCAAACTATTTTCCAATGAATTAGTTTTGATGCAAATACTTCTATTTTGGATATTTTTAAGTCCTACCACAAAAAAGGCAATATTTGTATTTTGATTATTGCATGATCTCTAGATTGCCCACATGGGTATTTTTACTGGTCAACGATATTGTAGTTCAAGTTCTTAACTTTTTACTAACAATAATATTCGTGGATACTTTCAGCACTTACTAGAACTTATATAGGTTCTTGTTATAAAAACGTGCAGTAAATAGCACCTATGAACATAAAAGTGCGTAATTCAAATCTAAACAGCACCTGTAAGGATCCCCGTAGAACTTAAACGACTCGGGTAAGCAAGTGAGCCCTTCGAGTTGAATTAATTACGAGTAACACTGTATTCTCTGATATTAAGAACAGGGTGCCATATCGGAGCACTTTGGCTTCTCAATCCACCATTAGTGGACGTAATGACTTAAGAGAATAAAGTCAAAATAATACTACAATTTTTGTAGCAGGGCAGCTACAACCTTCACAAAGCCATCTGTTTATTTGGAACCACAGCAAATTCATCTTTTTTACTTGATTTTATTACATTGACTTTAGTCTCTTAAGTCATTATGTTCACTGTATTTCACACAAGAATTCTGACACTGACAATAATGTTTTTCAATATTGCTACATAATTTCGTAATGTAATATTTATTAAATAGAAATTGCCACTTAAGAGATTAAGAAACAGACCTGAAAGTTTGTACTTTTCTTAATTTGATAATGATCCACTTCCACTGCTGAAGTGAGATCAATTTTCATCTAAAAGTTTCTAATTTGTCCTTTTTCATACAATAAATGATAAGGTTATGTTGCCTCTCTAAACTGTAGAGAATCATCGGCTGTTTTGAAAATTTGTTAACTTGTAAAATAAAATGTGCAACAAACAATATTTCAAATATTAGAGTTAGTGTAGTGAAGCATTTAGTGCATCGATTATGACAGGAAATCGGATAAGGGCGTGTGTACATCTTCTACTAAAACATAAGGGCTATTCGTTTAACCGGGGGCCCATAGATCTATTTGATTAGATCCGTAGCAATGCAGAACAATACAGAAATCAAAATTGACTTGAAACACATTTTCAGTAATGTTTTTTTTACGGAGAAAAACAGAAATTTGTCAAATATAATTGTAAAACAAACCGAAAAGTTCTTTTTTTTCCGGAGATTTCAACGATGTTCAAAGCGAGAAACTTTGCTGAAACTTACGTTGTTTCCAATTTATTTCCGTCAAGGTTACAATTTTATTTAATTGCTGATGTTGAGGGTGAAATTAATTTAGAACTTTTCAGTAATTTCTGCGAAAGTGAAAAATTTAAAATTTGTTAATATTTATTTTTTTGTGTTCAGAAGAACATTTTCATTATTATTTATTTCAATATTACTCTGAAAAGGGGTCCGTGGCTCCAGTTCTACAGGGTTTGTGGAACAAAAGAAGGCAACTACCCCTGATTTATATTAACAGAGAATACGATTTGTAATTATGTTCATAAGTCGCCCAAAACTCGTATTGTTTTTACAACGTTAATGATAAATTAGACGACAAACTTCAGTGGATTTCTTTTGTGCTTTTAATTAATTTCCTAATACGTAACCAGTAGAATTTCCATTTTTTTACTGCGAAACTCGCTGAAATTTCAATTCTTATTAGAATTCCCTTTGGAATAAAGAAATGTTGCCCATTCTATCACTTAGACTGACAGATACGTGCAATTTTATTGAAGACTTCAACGTTAGATAAGGCGAGAAACCGCACTGAAACGACATAAAATAAATGAAATTTACTGGAGAATTCAACGATAGACAAAGCGAAAACATGCCGGAAAATTCCATTCTGATCCAATTTTCAATTATAAATATCGACACCGTCAAGCAATAGGTCATTCACTCTTCACTAGTGCTACTAAATCACTAAAGTGCTACACTTGAACTTATCAATATTTCTCAACTAATCAGACGTTGATTGTTTTTTTCAAGACATTTAAACGATGATCAAAGAGAGAAACTTTGCTGAAAATTACGTTGTTTTCAATTTATTTCCGACAAGATTACAATTTTATTTAATGCACTTCGCTCACTGAATTGCTGATGTTGAGGGTGAAATTAATTTAGAACTTTTCAGTAATTTCTGCAAAAGTGAAAAATTCAAAATTTGTTTATTACTTTTGTGTTCAGAAGTATATTTTCATGGTAGTGATAAGCAAAAAACTGTGGCTAACTCTTTCAAACATTGACAAATATTACTCTGAAAAGGGGTCCGTGGCTCCAGTTCTACTTACAACAGGGTCTGTGGAACAAAAGAGGGTAACCACCCCTGATTTACATTAGTAGATAGTACGATTTGTATGTTAAGAATTCACCAAAAATTATTAGACGACAAACTTCAGTAAATTCTTTTGTTATTATTGGATTAGTTATTATTCTTATTATTCTTTTGTGTTTTTGATTAATTTCCCAATACGTAGCCCATAGAATTTCCAGTATTTTACTCGGGAGACTCGCTGAAATTTCAATTGTTATATTGATTAAGAAAAATGTCAGTCTTGAAACTATTGCTTGAAGCCCTGCATAATTAACACTACAACTGCAGCAACCTGGGGTATCCCAATATTTCTGCTATATGCTTATTTGAGATGCCAACACTGTAAACTTTTTCTCTACAGAGTACTACAGTGAATGGGCAATTGTCTATGTAACTAACGCTTTACACTTTGAGACCGTTCTTGTTCACCACCTTTTTTTGTACCTATTCAAGTTATCTGACTTTTTGTTGTTCTAGAATAAGAGCGCTTATCACAATTTTAATTTATTCGAAATTTTCACTATTTTATTTGCTTATTTATTAATTTTCTCTTTTTAATTACAGCAACACTTCGTAGGACAAGTACTACTGGAATCTTTATACCTAAGCAGTGAGTACATTTATCTTTTCTATTGCGACTATATTTTAAGCATCAACCAATCAAACGAATTGATTTAAGTATCTTCTACAGTCTACACTATGATTCGTAAGACAACAGAGCTTAAGTTGCGTTGCCATTATTGAGCTTAAGTCACAAATTGGTAACATAGTTTTGTAGGTCAAAAAAACACCTTTATCTGTATTGTAAGATCTTTCGGCTGTTAGTTTTAAGCGAGCACAATTGCGGCTTATTGAAATTGTATAATGTTGATCAGTTACACGGTCTTTGACGTCTTAGCATTTAAGCGAGGATCCTCGTCTTTATGGATAAATGCTACTTTTGGACAGACTTGGGATCACTTGTATTGTTTTAAATTATGCATCAGGGCGATGTTGGCGACTCCCAAAATATCAGGAAGAGCAGCTTGTTTGTCAAAACAATCTCAAATTTTGGCCTATTGATTCTTCTTCTTTTGCTAGCCTCTGTTGATAGAACAACAAAAACCTATTACAATAAACAAACCGATTTGTAGACGTTTTTTGGTCTATTTTCGGGTGAACTGTCATGCATGTTTGGGATTTCCAAGGGCATTGCAGTCAACTAACAGGCAAATGCCGCTAAGAAACCCCAAAATTGCATCAACTGAGTGATCAACACAAACCCACATATCTATGCATCCCCCGTCGATCCAGTGTTGTTGCCTGGATTGCAATGACTTGGGACTTAACAGGCCAGTAGTTTCAAAAAGCAATCAACTGAACCTATAAGGCCCAAACCGTCACATTCCAATACCCCTTCCAACCATATTATTACTATTTTTATTATTTTTTTCTCAATCTGGAACACAGAAAAAAGAACACAACAATTATTATTGATGTATTTGAAATGTTTTTATGGTGGAGTTTTTGTTGTTGTTTTTGTTGTCTTCGTGTTTGTTAGTTGCAATTTACGGTATTAACAAGAATTCTTGTACGTATTTGACATAAAAATCACATAAAAACCGAGAGAGATGGCGACCATTAAAGTTGGTGTTACTGATGATGTACGTAATATTGTCGACAAGTTGCTAACGTGTTTTCCATTAGTTAGGAGGGAAATTTATTTTTCAAATAAACATCGAAAAAAAAATTCAACTCGAAAATTACAATTTTGCATTAAGAAAACTTGACTACAAACACCATCTGTGGTGTGTTTAACAATTTTTCTTTTGTATCCACTAACAGAATCGTTGGTGTTGGTGGCGGCGACGATCTTCAGCAATACAAAATCTTGATCGATGACTATTTTTGTAATGCAAAACTTAAACGAATTCTAATGTTTATTCCATACATAGTTTGTGTGTTGGAATCATCTAATTTTACATGTGCATAAATTTGAGGATGCTGATTTTGAATCGATTCCTGGCCGCCTTTATATAATACCATTCTTCTTTGTTGCTTTTTTTTTTGGTTTGTTTTTTATTTCAAAACTCTTTGCATACATAATGTATAAGTTGTACAAACAACTTAATATATCGGGGGGCAAGAAAAACAGGGCCTATCTGTTAAAAGAGAAGAATTGTCAACATTTCAACGACAACAAGATTCTATTTATAGTAGAAACTTGTATTTAAAATATTTACCATACACGTATTGAAAAATTATAAATAAATAAATAAGTAAGTAAATAAATAACGAATCTAATTGTTATGAAAAACTTGTTATTGATTGATGATTCTAGAAAGAATTAAACATTAAATAAAAATGGAAAAATATTATTAATAATAATACTATTGACCAAGTTTTATGAAATCATCGTTTTTATTATGAACAATACGATTGATGCAGATAGGTAGCAAAACGTATAATTTTATTGCAAGAGAGAGTTACAATTATCACTGTTCGAGGATCTTTGAGCAATAATTACATTTCTTTTGGTCTTTGATTTCTCGTTAAAGTTTAATAACAAACCGTGATGTTGGTTGGTAGCTGAATTCTAACAGATTTATCAAATAACTTACTTAATACTCACCAACAGGTCCGGCGCTAGGGTATAAGGCGCCCGCCTGCAAAACTGACATAAATGCCCTTCAGATTATTTTTTTAAATTTCATTTAATCTTCAAAACTTATTTTTGCGCCCCCTAAACTGGGGCGCCCGCCTGCTGTGCATCCCTTGCAGGCCCATTATCGCCGGCCCTGCTCTCTAATTATACCCGAGCTATAGCGGATTGAGCGACTTGGTTAATAAAACTTCCCTCATCAGCACAAAACATTGTTGGATTGTGACAAAAGTCTGATTTTGGTTAAGTCTGCTTTTTGTTCATAAGTTCTTACAACTTTTAGAGTTGCAAAAGTTTTTGTACTTTCAAATGTTCAACTATGATTAGAATTTCAGATTTGAAAAACGGTTTTAATTTTAAGACAAACTAAAAAAGTGGCAAGTATGGCTTGCAGTTATCAGTTGATGCAAATGGTTTGGGCGCGCTTTACATTTGGGACTTGAGAAACTTCAAAGACGCTACAAAACGCTATATTCGATCAAATGATCCAAAGATTGAAAGAAGAAGACATGCAGAAAGAGAGTGACAAGCTGGTAGAGAGATGGAGTGAGCGATGCAAAGAGACAAAGAGAGATACAGAAAGACAGGCCGAGATACAGAGAGGGATGTATAGAAAGACAGAGAGAAAGAGGGAGATGCAGGCAGAGAGAGCAGCAGAGTTTCAAACAGTGATGCAGAGATAGAAATGTATATAGAAAGATGCAGATAGGCAGATGCAGAGACACAGAGAGAGCGGAAGGGAGATAGAGAGACGTACTCTCAGGGAAATTAAGAGATGGAGGCATGGAGATTGAAAGGGAGACAGGCAAAAAGAAAGTGTTGAACAAAAATTAAAAGAGGAAGACATGCAGAAAGAGAATGACAAGCTGGTAGAGAGATGGAGGGACCGATGCAAAGAGATGGAGGGAGCGATGCAAAGAGACAAAGGGAGATGCAGAAAATGAGACAGAGATACAAACAGTGATGTAGAGAGAGAAATGTAGGTATAGAGTAGATGCAGATAGGCAGATGTAGAGACATAGAAAGAGCGGAAGGAAGATAGAGAGACATACTCTCAGGGAAATTAAGAGATGGAGGCATGGAGATTGAAAAGGAGACAGGCAGAAAGAGAGTTTGGTACATAATAAAAGACACAGAAGAGACATAGATGCAGAAAGATAGAGCGATAGAGAGGAAAATATACAGAGACAGATAGAGAGAGAGAGAGAAAGAGAGAGAAAGAGAGAGTTAGAGAGAGAGAGAGAGAGAGACTCAGCGAAATTAAGAGGCACAAACAGAGAGATTGAGAGACAGACATGCAAAGAGAACTAGGGGCACACAGAAAGAGAGGTAGAGAGGCACATAGAAAGACAGACAAAATGGCAGGCAAAACAGAGCGATAGACAAGGACTCAAACAGACAAGCAGGAGAGAAAGCGAAGGGGTTGATAGAGATATAGAGAAGGAGAAAGGGAGAGATATTCAGACAGCCCGACAGTGAAGGCGTGAGAAAGAGACAGAGATGCAGAGAACAAAACAAGGATAAACACAGAGACATAGAGGAAGGGTGAGGGTTAAGAAACAAACAGGGAGAGGGTCAAAAGGAGAAAGAGAGTGAGAACGAGGAAGAGAGATAGAGATAAATTTTGATGAACAACGAATAGGGAAACTGAAATACCGAAGAGAGAGAGTTGTTTAACACGCTGAAAGAAACTAAGCTATTGCAAGCGGCTTATCCAAATTACCCGACACTTTCTGGTGGATTGTTGATCTTTTTAGGAAATATAACCGTTAACATTTCTAAGCCTACAAAACCATCAATATTTGAAATGCTAATCCGGAGGTTTGCATGTTTTGTTGACTAGACCTTAACAGATCATAATTGGACAAGCTTACACTCGATCATTGTGAATTATACTCGATTTAGTCCGAATCGAACAACTTAACTTTAATGCAACACAACTGATTGTTGAACTTTGACTTTGAATCAACTTTAGAAACACAGGAACAAAGTTCGTAAGTGTTTTTCAAGTGCTGAAAATGTGGAAAAATAAGCTAATTTTTCGTTACTTCTACACGCATGAACACGTGGAAATTCTCCTGTGGATCATTACCAGTTTTCTATAAATGGTAGATTAATTGCAATGGAATGATTAGAATGTAGTTGTGTTTCTCACACAGTAGCAAGCACCATTAAGAATCTGTTATAAAATAACGTATCCTCTACTTTTTCTAATTACAATTCCCACTGTGAATTAATGAAATGTCGATTTCACACACACACACACAAACGCGTACGATTACACGGCACGAAACAAATTCAGACAAGCGTTGAAAATTTTGGCAACGTCTCAATGTTTGCCAATTCAAAAAAAAGTATAGGTTGGGCGCGCTTAATAATAAATAGCTATATGCAGATTGAAGAAAAAAAAACAACAAACCAGATCAACACAATAAATAAATCACACGGTAAAGGTTAAAGCGTCTAATAGAGCACAGCAGAAAAAAAATATAGAAGAAAAATATTCTCACTACCGTGTTGTTTCTACAATCATGCATAATAAATTAAAGAATATGACACACGATTTGTCAAGCCGACTATTAATCCATTTATTTCTAATATGACTAATTTTTTCTCTCTGTAGTAGTTAGTCGTTGTATAGTATATGATTTAATGGATTTTGTCTTTTTTCGGAAAACTACAGTTAGTTCAAGGTGAATTCACACGCGTAATCCGATACCTACGTTTTGCCATCGACCAGTTAAGCCACACTTAAAGCGTATCTTAATTTTAATTAGGATAGCAACTGGTCGGTCGCCCAACAAACAAATTCATCACGGTCGATTACGTTCGCCGTTAAAATCGTACATTAATTGGTGCAGACATTTGTATTCCCTTTACATACGAGTGATGTGTACGTGACATTGCTCCCAAAGGCTTCATACACACACACACATACACACATGCACTCTTGTAGAATCTACAAGAGCCTTCCTGCTGATTCATAGTCGTGTCTAAAGTTGTCCGTTTTCTCTCCTGTAGAAAAATCCTGACAGTTTCACTGCAAATAGTCAACATTATTATTACTATTATATTTAATCAAAAGTTGGTAGTTTGGTTGTTTCCCAAGATCCTTATCGCTATAATGAGAATATGTTTCCAATGTTGTTGAACAAGACGTGTTGTTTTAACTAAAAACGATGGCAAATGTCCGGGTATACCAAACGACTTGATTGATAGAGTAATGTTGTAGTTTAGAATAGATGCGGTCAAGATGTGTTCGGTTGATGTTGGAGTTGCTTGCAGGAAGATGACTGGACATTACGATCTAGCGATATAGTTGTGATGCTAAAGTAGAGAAACTGTTTGAACAGAAAGGCAATTTGTTATAAGATACATATCGGTTGAGTTCGCTTCATTTTGAAATAATAATAATAATAGTAATAATAATGATAAAGAATAGATAAACGGTGATTATCGGTGATTTTGGCACGTTAAACGCCCACTTTACCGGAAACAACAAGATCGCTCGATAATTCATTGGATTTGAATTGGAATTGTTTCAAATTGGACACTATTTTATGTTTACCAATTGATTTTTCGAAATATGCTCGAAGGAAACGAATACAAATATAAATATTTCTAGTTTTGATAGTTTCTAATAAATATCAACGGTACGATAAAACGAGCAAAAACGTTATATATAGAAGTAAAGCTCGAATCGTAAAGTTGTATGTGTATAAAGCCAGAGGCCCCTTTGACATGACTATAGAGAACGCGTGGGTTGCTTATTTTCAGTACATAAACTATGTGCAAAATAATAGACCGTAAGTATCTCAACGAGTTTGTGTGTATGTGCGCGCGAGATATACATACGGCATTGTATAAAGTACCAAGTTTTCTGGATTTACAAACTACTTCGATACCGAAACATTCCTCAAGAAAGAATTGAAATATAAAATTGCCAAAGCCCATAAAATAACGAATCGTGAATTTATACAGAAACACGCCGATTTCTCTTCATATCACCATTATTATTATTAAATCTGAAACAAGAAGCGATTGCTTGCATTTTTCTCATAAATCAACGTTGTAATTATTCTAATTACATCTAGAAGCCTTCTTTTTATTATCGCTAGTAGCTGCTCCCAATTTCAGGCGAGTTTGTTTAGTAATCGCCCATTGAAGTCACCAAGTGTTGAAATTCTATGTATCAGAAAAAATATAGTTTCATTCATATTAAAAAAAAAACAAGTTGTTGATATTTTCAGATTAAATAATAATAATAACAATAATAATACATAATCGATAAGAGAGTTCTCTATAATTTATTAATAAATTGTAGTTTAAATTGTTATTTATTTTTGTTTGCATTTTAATCTTTATCCATAAATAATAATTATTTCGTTATTTACATACACATTCTTTATTTCACTACGATTATAGTAGGTATATATATAGAGAAAAAAAAACTAAGTTGTACGATTAGAATAACTGGTATGTGCGATTAGTCAGTTTTTCATATAAATGAAAACCACCTACGTCCACCGTTTTTTTTTTACATTTATATTTGTTCATTGTGATCTAGCAGATGCCTAAATAGAGAGCTCACCGATTAATGTACGGATTTGTATTTCTTTTTCTGAAAGAATTTGCAGAATTAACGTGGGAAGTTGTCTTTAGTTTCATTCTCAATTTGGCACAATTTATTTGTACAAATTAATCGGCGATCGCTGTAATTTTGATGTTTTCCCACTGCGATAATTTGTAAATCATCCATTGAAATGTCTACTTTTCAGTGTAGCTTTTTAGTTTTTCTGGAGCGTCCCCAAAGATCCTGCTAAAATCATTGCGAAAACTCATCTTCCACAGTCATCAAAAGTCTTTCTTGAGTAGGATTTCTGAGCAAAAAAACACTGATTGTAATGTTTTTAGATGCATTGAAAACATCAACTTGTTGTTTTGCAGGATTTACCATCGTTCTTGACGACATCAGTTTTTATGGTTATATTCAATTCTTTATAATTCTTCAGAAGCTGTCAAATTTTAGGATAATATTGCATTTTTGAACTTAAACTTCTTCCAGGAAAGATATCAGAAATGTTCCTGAATGCGGGCGTTATAAAACGTTTATGTATTAGAGCTGTCGGCGGCGTACTGTAAAATCCGTCATTTAGAACAATGCCTAGTCTTTGTCGAAGTGATATGGCCGATTGTAAAACGATGAATATTTTGAAAGGTTTTATTATTTGCCTGACATTTTCAGGCATTTTATTAAACGCAAAAGAATCGTTAGGCTTATTGTATAGTATTACTATATAGGTTATGTAGCGAGTAATTGTTTATATTTTCTTACCTGAATGATACTTTTGTAGTTCTTCGTAGTAGAACTTTTCGTTGACGAATATATTACATGCAATATTTATATAAAAAATATGTAGATATATACCTATAAGGGTACAACATAGGTTGTCATTTTATAGAACGTCTGACTAAAACTGATACTTAAAACAGTCATTTTATAAACAGATTTTGAAATGTCAGGCGAATAGTAAAACATTTCAAAATATTCATCGTTTGACGATCTGCCAAGTCACTTAGACAAAGACTAGGCATTCTTCTAAATGACCGATTTTACAGTACGCCGCCGAGAGAGCCACCACACGAATGTTTTTCAGAAAGTTTTCCATTTTGATTTTTTTTCTTAAATCGAATGAGTTTTTTTGGTCGCCTATACGATTTACAGAGGTATGACTTGTTCTGACAATGTTTTGTAGTTTGGGTTATTTTGCTTCAACAGTGTTCACTGTAAATGGCTAGAATTAAATGTGGAATGACTCCAGACATGAGCACATTTTCGACTTTTTTAGCCTCTCAACAATTAGTTTTCAAAATTAGGTCTTTTCAGTTAGTGTATTTCTATCTTTCGATTTTTTCTATTTGTAGCATCACATAGTGCGGAATCGACTTCCGTTTGTAGGTATTTTATAGATATGAGGTGGCGCAATCAAATCTTTTCAGAAAGCTTGAAAATTTTCTCTTATATTGTTGGCAATTTTGCTGATTTCAGTACCTAGATTAAATAGTCAGCTTTTTAAAAAGCATTAAATTACGAAAAAATAACTCATGCAACTTTCAAGAAGATATACTGGCCCAAAAATAAGTTTATGTTGAAGTTATTAGATCAGTTCTTATTACAAAATTGCTTGGATTCTTATGTGATCTGCCATATTTCTTCAGAAATAATAGGTCTGAAATATTGCCTTATTCTATAGTATCTTCTGGGACGTCTCTAGATGCATCCAAATCATCAAATTAGTGTTTTTAAAGATTTTGCTTTTTTTGGGGAGTCCTTTTAATTGCTTAAATTGTTAGGAAACTTATAATTGCTATGTTCAATTGATTTTCAGAAAGCTTTTTTCCAGATTTGTGAATAGTGGTGTTAACACAATAAATTAACTCGATCTTCTTATAGAAAGATAGCCAAACCGCTGCATGGCAGGTTTTCAGGTTTTAACGAAATTTTTTTCAAGTCGTTTAAATGGCGATTGACAGATCAGTTCTATTGGAGAGGCTTCGTATTTTGTAATATTCATGAAGATGTGATTTGTTATTCCTGCATCTTATAGTTTCGGATTTATACTGTTTTTATTCCGTATTCACAGTAAATAACATGAACTGCAGCACACTTTCCATTTCTCCTCGCTCTCAGAAATCAGTTTTGGAATCACAACTTTTCAGAAGGCGTATATTTCGAACTTTCTTATTTGTAGTATTACTTGTTGTAACTTTAACTGTTTTCATATTAAATTGAGTGCTTTTCAGAAAGTCTTAAATTTGGACATATCATGAAAAATGAGGTATCTCCGTCATTTATTATGAGATAACACTTCTTTTCAGAGCGTCTGAAATCTTTCATATTTTGTGAGAGACTTTATTAGCTTCAATCCTTTTGAGTGTTGTCCAAACAAATAATTTGTACCTCTGAGCGTCACTGAAAGATATTTTGAGTCGTTGCAAAAATTATCAGTCGATCTTAGTGAAATGAAGACAATTTTGATAGTCCTACAGTGTTTAGCAACGGGCACTCTTGCAGTTCTTGAGCAATTTGTCAAAAAGAGTTTCAGGTAGTTTCCTTGAGCCAATTCCTTGATACTCCTCTGACAATGGATGCAAATATATGCATCATCTGTGCATAATTATGTTCCCAAGCAACGCTTTCTGAATTAAGACTTGTCAAAGGTACTTCTGCATTTTATTTAGCCCTAGTGTGGCTCGCATATTCGTACTACATTTATTGTATATACAGATTGTTGCAGGGCAAGCAATCACCTTTCATTACTTCTTCAATTATTAAAACATTGGAACCTTCAAGAACTCAAACTAGGTTATACTTAACGGGTACTTTGTGTCTACTTTTGAACGTTGCATTCGAATGTTTTAATAACTGAAGTGATTGCTTGGGCTGAGACAATCTATATACATGGTGTGATTTTATTACCGCACTACTGTTCTTATTCAAATCAACCAGTAGCATTTGAATATGACAACTCAACTAGCTAACAACCGCAATAATAGCAACAACATCAACAACAACAACAGTCAATGTCGGGACAATAGTTGATTATTTCAAATGTTCAAGTTGTTATAGATCATGTATTTTGTAGCAAAACATCACTAGACTAAGTCCTGATCTCGTTAAAAACTTTACAATACATATACAATTTGAAAAACCTCGTGCCATTTAATGTATAATTCATCGGATAAATCCATCCTAATACATGTGTATTGGTGCTATGAGCAGTTCAACTTGCACATAACTCGTCTAGAGATATTGTTATTACACTACATATATACATCATCATCATTATTATCATCATCAATACGATCATCATTATTATTATTATTGGTGTAATGATGATGATTTTCGATTCTACCCACACGCTAGTTTTTCGTTAAATTAATTCTAAAGAAATCTTTTAACGTTATGGAGAAAAAAACAACAACAACAACGCCTTGGAGCAAAGATTTACGAGTCAACACTACGATTTTCTTGAGAATAAGAAGAGAAATACCATTATAACCGCACCTTGGGCTAAATAGAAACTCGGTAGATAATGATTTAATTGTAGTACAGAAGCAAACTTTGATGGTTTTTATTGTAAATTGATTGTAGTTTACAAGTAAATGGGATACAGGAGATTACTACAGGGAACGACTAACAATAACGATTCTCCGTAAAAAAGTTTTATAAAATTTCTATACTTATATAGGAAAAAAATAGCCACAATACTGATAGAGATGTAGATCAAGATTTGTGGAGAATATGGTTGAATTGTAATTTCTCGGTTTTGAAGACGTTCGACATTTTCGTGTTAATAACATTCGAATGACTTAACATTACTTTTGAATAAGTTGTCGGGTTCTGTTTTTTTTTCTGGTTCGATTTGTGTGATTTATTGGTTATGGTTTTCCCACGGGAGCCAGGATCGGCAGTTGCACACGATTATGATATATATTGAAAATATACAATATAAAACATAAAGAGAGGATTCGTACATTCCTTGTGCGTTTTATGTGTTGTCGTATAAAACTGGAAATGTCGATATCTCTAGATAGGAATCACATTATATTGTCTATGACTAGACGACAATGCAGTGCTATATTGGATCAAAACGTGATCCGTTATTATTTATGATAATCGTTGATTTCTTCAACATTAAATAAAATACAATCGAAATGTTATAAATTGTCCAACAATCATTCAATAATATGACGCCGATAAATTATCCGTTCTCATATATATATATAAAATAAATTTCAATTAAGACGAAAAATTAATAATAAAAACGAAAAATTGAAAGAAGAAAATGTGCAAAAACTTGTTGCAAATCAAGTTTTGAAATATCCACAGGCTATTTACTTCCTGGGAATACAACGCCACCAAACAACTTCTCTCTCTCCACACACTACACACTCACACACACACATCCACCATGAATAACTGTCTCAAATATGTAGATAATCTGGCCTTGTGTTTATCAATCAGTATGTGAGACGACGATAAAACAGAAAAAAAAAACATCACCGACCAGCCTGATGTCCATATCAAATAGATTAAGACCGTTTCTATGCTCGATGGAACTGCATTCTATTCGAAATCTCAATTTCAACTTATCGTCGCGTAACTCGAAAGCATAGCAGGCGAGACCGGACGAGACAGACCTATCTCTCGTCGTGTTATATGACGGCATTTGGTGGAAGTTCTAGTTTTAGTCTAGTTTCATGAAAAATATGTCTATCGTAGAATCGATACGTCGCGACTCTCAAAATAATACGAGACGAGACTAGACGAGAGCTGCCTGCCTCTTATCGACGAGAACATCCGAGAAATCGTAACTACGCGAATTTGGTGGAGGCGCTAGTCAGATTCTGGTTTACAGTAGCGTTAAAGTCGCATTGCTTTTAAGTGTACTTTAAACTCGAACCGATTGTGCTGCCGGAAGCACTACTTAACTGAAAGCGTTTTTTTTTCCGGTGGCAGACGAAATGTATATTGTTATTGTATGTTTCCTTATATCAAGTTGTTATGTTACTTTGAAAATTATACACATTATTGTTGTTGCATGTATAAGAATGAAGAAATTTTATCATATAGCACCAATTACTGTCATCGGGGAACGCAATTCGCTATATTTGTTAACCAGAAGAAGATGTAAAAATACCAGCAACTTTGCCATCTCTATTTGCCACTTTACGGTTAATGATCAACAAAGGAAGGCCAACAGCAAGTCGTGATATCTTGCTCGTTTGGTGTTTGTTTTTTTGCACAACCTAATTTAGGTGTTGCGTAGTAGCGCTTTGTTCTCGTCTCTTGGTACTGGCGCTGCTTTTGAAGCCGAGGAACGAGACTACAAGACTAATTTTGCTCATTACTACTTATAACTGCAAGGATCCTGCAATTTTATAACAGCAGGATACACGTAGCTGTTTCGGAAAAATTATAGTTCCTAAAATTAAACTCGATATGCGAAATTCGTGAATTTTCGGCACCTAGTCTTCAAAAAGAGCGAGCTGTTGTAAAACAGGTTTTTTTCGTAATTACCCTTCTGCAAGAAGATTATTTACGCTAAGTTGTTTTGCTATAGGCTTGTTGAAATCTGAAGTCTTGCAGCATTCGGAAGTGAAGCGACCGAGCAAGAAGTGGCACACTCCAAACTCAAGTCTTCAGATAGGTACTTAGAATCAACTTCCTTGCGTCTCGATCTTGAAATTTGAATGAAACCGACCATAATTCTATGCATTATTTGGTCTTTTATAGTAAATTGGCGTGGATCGTAAAAGTAGCTTCCTATCTGCACTTTGACCTCTCGATCGTCTTTATATTGAATAGATCGATAAAAATTAACGTTCTATAAAGCTTCCAGCACAACTCTTTACATAGAAATCCGATATAAAACTTGTTGACTATAATATTTGTCGCCCTCCAGCCAAAAACCCATAATAAACGCTGTGTAAAAGGTCAAAGATGAACGTCGAGCAGGGTGGATAGTTTGATAGATGGATATAATGCGAAAACAATAACCTATCTCTATTGCACCAATTACTCACCATATAATAAACAACAAAGATCGTATGATATCTCATAGAGTTTTAATATAATAATAATAATAATAATGGCTCGATTGTAATTTTTCGGGACAACGGTAAAATTTCCGACAATATGTGATTAATCATTGATAAAGATCACCAAATTGTTGGACGTCTACCAGAAAGAAGTGATGAATTAAGCTCTAACATTGCTCCAGTGTTATAATTAATCATTTTGGACGACAAAAAAAAACACTAACATTTGCGTATCGTTTCTATTGTTTGGGTGAATCATCACAAAAAATTAAGGAGGAAAAATCTATTGATTTCCTGCAAGCTAGCCGAACACAGTTGTAATTATCGTTTGCCACATATATACCCCGGGTAGTCACGATTTCCTGCTGACCGGAGATTGTTTTGAATTAAGGCGATACAGGATGCACTTACAACAAGTTGCACATCGATACATATGCACATTTCTTCTTGTTTTTGTTGTGTGTTTCGTTTTTTTTTCTTTTTTTCGAAATACAACAAGATTCGTATTGACCATACGCCTGTATACAAATGTTTACAATCAAAAACGTGAGTTATATTGGTAAATGTTGGGCGATTGTACGGTTAATTAGCCGTATAAGATAGCACTATTTCAATTTCAAACTAAATAGCAAAAGGGGATTGTGATCGAATTAATTTTATTGGAATGATTGTGTGTGTTGGTGGGTGGTTTCGGAAAGGTTCCGTAAAATTGAAAGGCCACCATTCCAACCGGCCCAATCGGTGGGATATTCTGTAAAATTTCGTTTCGTATCCATCATTTGAATCGGTTGCACGAGTTTTTTGATTTGTTTTGTTTTGTTTTGTTCATATTGAAATTTTATCGAGAAGGTGGTGCAATTCAATTAACAACTCTATTCGTGAAAGGTAATATAATATTTTTTAGATAATCAATTTCAATTAAAATTAGTCACGGTGGAATTTTTCTTTAAATAAAAATCTAATAAATAAATCTAATTATAACGATCTAGATTATACACGAAGTGTTCACGTCAAACTATCATCATCATCTAACAGTTTCTATTATGGAATTTTTGAGGATTTGTTAAGGTGGGCGCAGAAGGCGACTCAAAGATGCAGGCGAATCGAAAATTGTAAAAATGTCGCCAGTTGTCAGGCGAGTTTGTTCTCTCGTCCACCGCTGAAGTCTCCCAAATCTCGATCCCAATTCAAGCCTGTTCCAATTGTGGCTTAAAGGCGTAAAACTGCATTATTATCTAACAGTCTCTATTACGGAATTTTGAGGATTTGTTATGATGGGTGCAGGAGGCGACTCAAATACGCAGAGGAATCGAAAACTGTCACGTCATCAGTTTTCAGGCGAGTTCGAGTTCTCGTCTACCGTTCAAGTCTCTTGTGTCTCGATTTCAATTCAAGCTTGTTCCATTTATGGCTTAAAGGCGTGAGGCTGCATCATCATCATCATCATCTAATAGTTTCTGTTATGAAACTTTGAGGATTTGTTAAGGTGGGCGCAGAAGGCGGCTCAGAAATGCAGAGGAGTGGAAAATTGTTACAACAGTGTTAGTTTTCAGACGAGTTCGGTTTCTCGTCTACCGTTGAAGTCTCCCGTATTTGGATCCGAATTCAAGCTTGTTGAAATTGTGGCTTGAAGGCTCGTTTCTATTCATATAAAAGTTTAATTTTGCATAATATTTGTTCGACTTTCATAGAAATAAGACACGATTGGTGTCTTCAGTGGAGAAATTCGGTTGCGTAGTTTACGGAAGACATTTGTTCTGATGATGGAATTTTTGATAATCGATTATATATGAATAGTACGCGACCTGTTTAAAACGACGCTTTAGAACAGAAAATTTTCACAAAAATATCGCTTTTCAGGCGAGTTCGTTTTCTCGGCTACCGTTGAAATCTGCTATATAGGTATGTTTTAAGATTTTGCTATTTTAAGAGTTTGAAGCTCATTTACTTAAGTATAAGCTTCATTTTGAATCTTACGTCTTATATAAATTAATCCAGTGGAGGAACTTATGAAACGACGATTTGCGGCAAAAAAAATTTCAAATGGTTTAGCTTCTTTATCTACCGTTGAAGTCTTCCGTATTTCTCCACGAATTCAAGCTTGTTCCAATTACAGCTATTTCAGGACTACTTCTATTTTATGCGTTTCAAGCTTCAGGCTGATTTCAACATGTGTAAAAGCTTCATTGTTTCAGAATCCGTTAAATTCGTGTCTTATATAAATTGATCAGAAGCGTAACTTAAGTAACAAACCCGAGACTCAAGAACTCTCAGTCGTATTACATGAGATTCTGAATAAATTGGCACGTGTTTAAAGTCGAAAATTTCGTAATTTTACTAATTTTCAGGCGGGTTTGTGGTCGCGACTACCGTTGAAATCTCCCGAGAAAATCTCGAATTTCAACACGAATTCGAAACTTCTTCATTGTAGAGTAAGAATTAGACTATTTCATGCATTTTCGACTATATCTCTAAAGAAAATAAATAACCAGTGGCGGCGTCATAAGGGGAATAAGCTCTTTAAAGTTTTGCAAAGTTATAATTTATTAAAATCCAGAATTGCAGGAAGGCACAATTCAAATTTATACCAAAACTCTGAATATTTTCTCTATCATATATTTTTTTATCTTCAATTTTGGGCCAACATTGACAAAAATTCTTTGAGTAAGCTCCTGATTTATCCACAACCCACGGTTGAGAACTACTGTTCTAGATCATATACAAACTTGGCATCTGATATAGAGACACAGCTCGCTTTCACATGGAATTTATTGAAAGAAAAATCACTTCAGTTTTATTTCAGTTATTTTCAGTTGCAAATCTTGACTCATGACTTGGGTCATTTTGCTTTGCGATTTAAGTCCTCCTGTTTTAAGATAAACCTTTTGTAAAGTGACTACAAGCTCCTCAAAGCTTAAGTTAAAATATACGCTGAATGACTTAAAGGACAAAAGGGCCGGAAATTGGCTCATCAATTCCTGCATGCAGTAGCCGGATACTGACAATATTTCAGACAAGCGTTTGCAAAGAGCAACAAAGACTTGCAGTAGGTATTTGTCAGAGTTGTTTATTAATCTATTAATGAACAGTGATTAATTGAATATAAATATGTACAGTTATTAATTAACATTATTTATCTAGTTTTTTTTTGTGTGTTTTATTACATACAACAAATCAACAACTAATAATTATTATAAACTGACATTTATAACAAAAACGATAAATGATAATTATCAACAAAGATGCACCGTGTTGAGTCAATTAAAACGTGCTAAATGTATGTATAAAGTTGTGTGATTATAGCCATAACGATCTCTTCTATACGTTTATAGTATAAATGTTTGTATTTATACAAATGTGTGTATAAGTATTATTATGTGAGCAATACTTGCAATTTTACATAAAAAGCTGTCCGAACATTAACATCACGTTTATACCATGTAAATGTTACTATTTAACGTTTTAACAGATTGTTATTGTTCGTTTGTTTGATGTATTTTCTTAGTCTTTTTATTTAAATATTTGTATTAATAATAAATATTATGATTATTTATTATAAATCTAATATAGTTCTTGTTTGTTGTTGTTGGCAAAACTGGGCGTTAACTTCAAAACAATTCAATAATAATAACAATAATAATAAAAAGAGAAATAACTTTACATAATATTCTGTCATAGGTATGGCCACCAATTGCGTGTTTGATTATTGCTCTACTAGTGCGCATAAATAATTTTCTTGTAAACCTTAACATTTAATAATTAAAATAAAATGAATTACAAAAGAGATGGAAAAATAAATAAATAAATAAAACGAATGATAACCAACCTAATCGGTAAATACATAAATTCAATGCAATAAAATCAATATATTTTATATTATGTAGAGATAAATATATATTGCACGTATATAAGTCAAGGTTCTGTTTTTACGCACTAATTATTATTGGAAAATCGAAAAAAAATCGTGTATTAAGCCTTGCTCGCACCCGACTATTGTAGTAAATTTTATTGCCAGTTACGCCACTGTATCAGGCGATTTAGAGCTTGGATCGCACGGCCTTATTTAACACGGCCGTACCTATCAGTGTGACGAGAGATTTCAACGATGGTCGAGAACACGGCACTCTGAATTGTTGAAATATGAAACGTAATGCGGACATTAAAAAAAAAGAAATTAAAGCGACCAATTTTTTTACAATAATATTTTTTAATGCTTAAACTAGAAATCGGCAACTGCTTTGTTCATCAATTTCCGAAAGATGTTACGATCATCAAGAAAACTCTTGGGCTAAGCCAAAATTTTAAGAAACACACTTTTTTTTACTGTGATGCATGAAGACAATTTGTTGTACGATATTTAGTTAAACTTACCGATTAAAAGTGTTAATTCCCCAAATGATCCTCTGCTCACTCAGACCACATCCACCAACGGTCCACCCTACCGCAATCTGCTATGATAACTTGAAAATACTGCGCAATTATCGAATTTTCTTAAGAGACTTCAACGGGCGCTGAGGAGATGAAGCAGTCTGAAATAAAATGTCTAAAATATTGAATACTGCCTTAGTTTACATGATACATTTTCAATTAAGCATCGTAAGTATCTAAGTATAAGTTTGGTATTTAACAAAATTCGATATAAGAGTTAGAAAATTAGACCTATACAATAAAGGAGTTGTATCGTATGTCACGCCCCTGTTCCAGGCGGTTTACGCTTTGAGTCGCACGGTTACTGTTAATCTGAAAAATTTCCAATTAAGAAGAGTTGGAAATCCAAATTTTATTGGGAGATTTCAACGGTAATCGAGGAGACGAACCTGCTTGAAAACAATTGTGGGAACTGTTGAATATTGTCTTAAATAATACGGATACACCACAAAAAAAAGAATTTTGCACGGCACGATTTCAATTAAACATCGTTAAGTAATTATAGGTTATTGGACAAAATTATGTATAAAACTTGGAAAATTAGACCTACGTTCATTGGGAATTAGTGAAGAAGTTGTATCGTGCTACGCCCCTGTATCAGATGGTTTACGGTCGAGCCGCACGATCACATTCACACAAAATGTTCTAAATTGAAAAGAGTTGCAAAACAATTGGAAATATAAAATTCTATTGGGAGATTTCAACGGTAATCGAGGAGATGAAGCGGCCTGAAAACAGTTGTTGGAACTGTTGAACACTGTCTTAAATAACACGTTGGCACGACAAAAAGCGAAGATCTGTACCCGAAACGACTCCGATAAAACATATTTAAGTTATTTGACAAAATTCAATAGAAACTTGGATCTGCACTTGTTGGGAATTACTAGAGAAGTTGTATCGTTAGTTACGCCACTGTATCACTAGGTTTACAGCTTGAGGCACACGATCAATTAAACAAAACACTGTAAAAATGTGAAAATGTGGCATTTTATTGGGGGACTTCAACGATAATCAAAGACACGAACCCGCCTGAAAACTGTGGAACCTGTTGACTACTGTCTTAGATAACACGGTTGCTCTAGAAAAAGAAAACAATTTACACGGTACGATCTCAAGTAATTGATAAACTCTACATTAATCTAGAAAAATTAGTCCCGCACTCGTGAAGAATTAGTAGAGAAGCTGTACCGTTTGTTACGCCACTGCCTCAATTGGTTTGTTGGATTAAATACGGAAATACAGTGTCTTATTGGGAGACTTCAACGGTAATCGAGAACACAAATTCGCTTGAATTGTAAAAGTATCAAAAGTTTTCATTCCTCTTTAGAATAATATTAGATATCGTCAAAATATATTTATTGCTCGATCATAAAAAACTTTCGGCTGAACAAAACATTTCACGAACCCTCAATCGGCCGCTTTAGCTACACTTAGTTTAAAGTGAAATTTCAGGGCTTTTTTTTAAGTTTACTTTTTTAAAACACAGTATCGCGAGCCTCTGAAATTGTTGCATGCGCTACCAAAGATCTCGCGAACACCAGACTAAGAATGCAAAAATAATGTCAATACCACACAGGATTTCTAGGCTTAAGAGTCAACCACTAGCAAGCTACGAGACCCACCCTACTACTGATCGAATGTTCCCTGCAAATCCGGATGCCTAAATCCTGTGGCGAACCTTAAAACTACAATAACAATCGTTGCCAGTTACAATTGAAACAATATCTCGAGAGATATCAATGATCACCGAGAGGACGAACCCGCCTGAAACAGAATTGTACACTACAAAAAAACAACTGCAATTCATACGATGCGGTTTCAATTAAACACCGTGGAAACATTCATAGATTATCAATTTACCATGCAGATTAAGGACTGTGATGGTATTTTCTCGATAAAAAACAAAATTACACCTGATAATTCTAAACTCATTAATTCAACTGCTTTTAACTGAAATTGCCAACTGAAATGAAAACACGATGATTTCCACAACAGCATAATTACAATCATACATTAAAATCGTACAAAAACAACAATTTGCAATCGTTGTGCAGAGGTGTAGAAGAGATTTCTTCACTATAATTACGCGACTGTATCAATCAGTTTGGTTGTGATAAAAATCGACTTTAACACCGTTGGAATTATTGATCTAAAGAGTATTGGAGACTTAAAGTTTTAGATTAGTAATGCTTTTATCTCAAATTGCAGTTGTAAAAGTAAAACGAAAACAAGATTATGTCTTCAGGTAGTAGTAGCAAAATATTGATTTTATTTCAACCAACTAATTACGTATGACATTCTAAAGAAAAATCGTGAAATTCTGTTATTTGTTGTGTAGCGAAACTAGGACTTGCTGTAGCAGCTGTTGTGCCCGTTGTTGTTAATCTATATAATTATACATTTGCGTACGGTCTTTATCTAATTGAAGATTTTACCATTTTCAAAGATCTATCGTGTATTATAAATGCTGGTGTTTCACTCTAATGCAATATCAGATGTATTGTTCGAAGCGTGGGCGACGACTCTCAAGAAGCTGATGCTATAAAATTAGCGCTACGATGTCTGCGATTTTATCATATTATATATACAATATCGTCGTCGTTGTCTATATAAAGGCAACAACAACTATCTACCAACAACTACCCACCGGCAGCAGCACTTGGTCGTTCAATCTGCCAATGCACCACCCCCATATCGGTTGCGGCCCTCTGCAATTGTGTAGGTTAAATTGGAATTCGAAGAAAAAAAAACGACAACACCATTTAATTCGGATTTAATTGAGAAATGAAATCCAAGAAACGTTTAAATTCCTCACCACTACAACAACAATCTGGTATTATTACACTGGGGACATTAACTGTGTTGTTTAATGCACCATTTAAGCGCAATAACAGCACCTTTAACAAGCATGCCAGGATACATCTTGCGGGAAATGCAAACAATGCGAATTACAATCGCATTTACGGTAAAGATGAACGTATTATCTGCACGTGCTGTTGTGGCTCTAGAATTATTGCATCGGATAAAAATCGGTTCGGCTATTAAACTATAACAAATAACACATATATCTACATACACACAGAAAAAAAAACAACGACTATTATCGTCATTATTATTTATGTTTATTACGGCAGATTGAAGATGAGATTTTTTTGCAAATTATATCGTGTTTCTTACGTGATCAATCATTCAAATCACTACCAACAATGTTGCATTTTAAATAAACATCGACTACAATCGGGAAATAATCTATTTTATATGGAGATTTTCAACGATAAACGTTCGGTTATGTTGCAATTATGCTAGCAATTTGACGACAATGTGGTCGAATTGTGATCAATTTCAGGAGATTTGTCAAGTCTTTGTAATCGAATTCAATTTGAACGTTGCAAATTTGTATTAAAAAATCAAGACTTGCAGATGGCGACAATTATCATTTTGTAAAACTTGTTCGAAGTTGTTGTTGCAACTAAATATGGTGATGATGGAGTTTACTAAATAGTTACAGTTTTTTTTTCAGCGGCTCGAGTCCGCCTAATAATTATCAAATTTTTATCCGGTTGTTAGTTGTTGTTGTTGTTGTTGAGTTGTTTGAACAATTTCCATTTAATTTAAACGGACACATTATGAAACGGAACTAATTAAAATTATTCCTCATATAAACAGACGTGTACACGTTGATATTTAAATGAATTTCCTGTTATCTTTTTAATAGCTTTCTATGTTGTTTTTTCCGATTTCATTAAATAAATAACGAGAACAAGCGGAAAATAACTGATAGATTTTCAATTTAATTTCAACTCAACAGTAATTGATTTCTTCTCGTTTCTTTTTCGTTGTTTTTAGAATTCAATTTTTTTTTTGATATAAGAAAACTGTTGCGATATTGTAATTAGTTGTTTCTATCTATCTCTCTCTATGTCTGTACGTGTGTATATATATGTGTGTGTGTGTGTGTGTGTGTGGAATAAATGGAACACCTGCACGTTAGAAAAACGGATTTAATAAAAAGGCGACCAAGTTCTAGTACAGTAACGCTAGTTATATTCTTCTTGGTTGATATCTAAGGCAGAAATGCCGCGCACAATGGTTAGTTGTGTGGGCGAGATACTGATCAGAGATCGGTTAAGATAAATGTAAAGCACCCATTACATTGTTGATTCTTTTGTAGTATAGAAAACTTACAATAATAATGGAAAAAGGAACGAGCTGGACGAGCTAAATGATACATAAAGATAAGATCGTACAAAAATTAGCACTAAATGACAACAATTGGTGGGTAAGAATGTCAAAAGAAACGAATTGCGTGAGGGAAAAATTGGATTTGTGGGGAAATAGGCGGAGACTTCAACGGGAGACGGTGATAGGAACCTGTCTGAAAAAAATGTAAATATTTTACAAATTGCCCAAAATTACTCCAAGTATCAACAATTATATTGAAAATATGCAATAAATTCAGAAAATTGCTTCTGTGCTGATTTGCCGTCGAAATAGGAGACTTTAACGGGAGTTGAAGCTAGGAACCGGCCTGAAAAAACGAGAATACTTTTCAAATTGTCAATAGATATGTCAACAATTGTATCAAAAGTACTGATTAAGTTCGACAAATTGGTGGAATAATAGGACACTTCAATGGGAGTTGAGGATAGGAAACCGTCTGAAAATATGTAAATAGCTTAGAAATTGCCCAAAATTAATCCAAATGCCCACAATTTTGCTGAAAATAATGAATAAATTCGAGGAACGTTTTAATTTTGTGAAATTTATGTGCTTTCAATAAAACTTGAGAGTGCAAACCCGTATAAAAAAATACACCCAAAGATACAAGTTCTCTTGAAAAATTATGAATTTATGAAAATTTTTTGCTGCAAATATTGTTCAATTTCTAAATACAATCGAGAAAAGTTTGAATTTATAGGCAAACGTTGGATTTTAGTGAGAGATTTCAATGGTGGTGGAGTAAACGAACCCGACTAAAAACGACGTTCCATAAAATTTTGTAAAAATTAATCTAAATGTCAATAATTCTACTGAAAAATGTATCAGTGACTTGCAGCTGAAAAGTGGTACTTTATCGATAATTTCATGAGTTTAGAAAGAGATTTTTCACGATATCTGAATGATAGACTGTTGATGTCGTTGCAAATACTATTCAAACTGTTTTCGTATTTCGAAAAATGTAGAGACTTCAATGATCGTCCAAGATACGTACTCGGCTGGAAAAGCGTATAGAATTGACCAAAAATTAACTCAACTATCAGTAGTTTTATTGAAAGTGCAGGCTGAAGGCAAAAATGCATCGAATCGTGAGTTGCATCTTAAAAATTACGGATAGTTACACGATTTCAGTTAATTATAGCGAGTTGTACCTGAAAAATTGCAATTTTAACAATATCAAAAATATTTTATTGCTTTTATTTGCAAATATTTTTGGTTATATTTGAAAAAATATGCGAAATTACACAAGAAACATGTTGTATTTAAATAGGACACTTCAATGATGGTTGAGGAAACGTCTGAAATGTCAACAATTTTATTGAAAATACAAATAAAACTGAAAACATTCTTTCCACAGGAAGTTGCTGCTGAAATATCGAACTATTGTCCAAACCGTTTATTTCATGTCATATTTGAAAATAAAACTTTGAATTTATAAAAAACCGTTGGATTTTGACTGGAGACTGCAATGATGGTCGAAGACGAGAACCCGACTGAAAGACTTGTTAATTTTCTAAAAAACAATTAAGCCAAAAGTACAATTACGCAAGTTTAATAAGAGATTCCCATGATAGTTGAGAATACAAACCTGTCTGAAAGATTCTCATTTTTGTCACAAATCTTACCTGAATTGTGAACTCGTTATATTTGGAAAAAAGTTTGGATTTAAAAAGAGAAATGCCGGATTTTAGAGGGAGGTTGCTAGTAATTCGCCTGAAAAAATTTCAGCGGTTTAAAAAGACGTTGGTTGTTGAAAGATAACGTGAATTTGTACCAGGAGTGTGTAAAAGACGTCGGTTACATGAGTGCTGAAAATTGACAAATACATTGGTGATTGTTTTGAATAATTTATTAATATTTGCTTAACTGCAGTGCTCAAGACAAAGATCACTGAAACTCAGACCAAATTATAATGATTTTACTAAAAATACACACAATTCTTGTCAGCACTGAGTGATTACTGAAAAAACTCCAATGATAATTGAGAAAAGAAACCCGACTGAAAAATTGTATAAAAGAAACAATAATTTTATTGAAACTGTTACCAAGGAATTTTTGTAAAATGTTTCAGTGGTAACTGCGATACCCCAACAAGAACAAAATGCTTCAAATTCCAATCCTGAAAAATTAATAATCTTTAAAATTTAGGTTGTTATTCTCACTTTGAATGTAGACATTTAACAAAAATGTAGATTTTCAGTGGACTCGGCAACTTGCCAAAAATTAACATATAAATCGATAATTTTATTATTATGAGTTGCTGAAACTTGCAACCAGTTCTACAAAATTGCAAATCAAGCCGTAAATGTCAAAAAATTGCAGTTAAAACCAAGAGTTTAACTTGAATGACCACCGGAAAGAGTGGTGACTGCAACGATAGTCGAAGAAACGAACCCGACTGAAAAATCAAATTTTTTTAAATTCCCATGAAAACTCGCCACAATTGTTTGAATTGTACAAGTTTTGGCGCCTGCTGTGTGTATTACACGTGATCGCGTCGATGAATGATCGTTGTTTACTTCGGAAAAAAAATTAAATAAAATAAAAGGAAAGAAAAATCTCACCAATTCTATAATGTTCAAATAAATCACAATACGATCGTTGAATACTTGTTATTATCTGTTGCAACAATCTTGCAAATAATAATAATAATAAAGACAATAAATAGAAATAAATAAAATGAGACAAAGATAAACAACATAAGCTTCAATCATAACAATAATAGTTAATTTAAAAGACATCATAACAATTAAGAGCCGGATTCATTCAATACATTTCGATTATTTTCTTGTGTTAAGTTAACCATGTAGAATGGCCAACAATGTCGAACTAAATAGCCTATACAAATGTAAAGTGGTGGAAATTAAAGAAGATCAATCCAATATATTTCGAATTGTGTCCTGAATTATAAGCATTTCCACTTGACACGCTACAGTTGGCTGTGTAGTTTTTTTTCTCTTCCCTTTTTATCCTTTGATCGCTCTCTGTTTTTGTGATATATTAATGAATAAAAATCGTTTCGTATTGAATTCGAAACGGACATGTTTTTACAAAATAATAGATGTCAAGTTGTATGGCATTTGCTTTGAATTATCTGATTGTTGGACAACTATAAGAGAGAAACGGTGCACGTGCCTGATTGTCGTGAATTTCACAGGAATTACTAAACAACACACACAAACACAACAACAATCTATCGTAGTTGTTCGAGCCGAAAAGCTCGTGAATTGAAGAGAAAAGGTCATCGGAACGGGAATCGGGATTTTTCTGCGAAAAAAAAATCGACTTGTATAACATATAAATGCGTGTCGTTGTGGGCTGTAATAGCGATTATTTTTTTATTTTGTTACAAACAAATATTCAAACGAAGAATAGCGTAATAAAGGTGGTGGATTTTTATTTTAAACGTTTCATTTGTGTGTGTGCAGTTGTAGCCGTTTGAGAACAAGAAACGTGCAGAAGGTTGCCCATCTTGAACTAATTAATTCCGATATCTAACATTCCAGGGGCAACAATACAATACGCCTTATAGCTTGCAGGTAGCGTACACAACATTGAAGAGATATCCGGCATGAGATTACCAAACGCAGGTCAACCAGTACGGAATGTATATACATGGCAACATTTCTATGTTATTATTATTTCGATGCAATATGAAGACTTTTCGTATACAGATTTGTCCACAATTTGCCGTTAATTAACTGATACGGCCATACTAACAGATGTATTGAGGAAATGGTTTTGTAACGTTCTTCAGTTATGTTTTGTGTGTTGAGAACCGATTGGCGGCAATTAGATACGAAAGCGTCTCTGCAACAATTTGCATTTGTAATTTTCAATCTGATATGGATCTGGCCGTACGGACAGTGACATGTTTTAATGTCCATCCTCTCTCCAACTTATAGGAGATGCGATCAAAAACATTAGAAACTATGCTAATGCTGAACCGCGCGCTGTCATTTATATGTATATAGATTGGATTAGTTATGGATATTTTACGATCTTATCACAATATAGTGGAGTGTATATAGAAGAGAAAGACTCTGCATTCCACCTGCAGAAACGAAACAACAAGGAAACCAACGAACCCTGACAAATCATTTGCCGTATTGTCATTGTCGTCCACACAATATACGAAAGAAAAAAACAACTTCAACCAAAAGTGGTAAAGAACAAACAAAAAGACCACCTACCTAAATTTTCCAAGCAATAATCGAGAAGATAAATGAGAATTCCTGCTTTTTTTAACGAAGCAACAGGTGGCTAACACGCGTTTCACTATATGCCACACAATCATTGTTTGTGGTTTAGAAATCGACTCGATATACACGGTGGTCTTTAATTACACGATAATTAAAGCGGATTTATATTGACGACCGCTCAGATCTTTCTTGCATATGAGAACCGAGAGATCCTGATCCGATATAAGATCCTGAAGGCACGAACAGTTCACGAGCTGCCAGGTCATGTCACTTCTGTATCGTCCATCAATCATACATCGTTAATAATAATGTCTTAACATCTGTGCAACGTAAGTCGCAACTTGACCCACATTAAGTGCGCCAAGTCTCATTAGATCGCCACCGATATATCTTCGTAATTTTTGTTTTGTTCGTTTGTGTCCTTTGTTTCGTATTGTTTCAATCTGGTAACGAGGTCTGAAAACAATCGGCTGCCGGAATGAGTGGTGAACAAAAGCCAACTAACAATGACCAAATAGTGAAGGCAATTGTTCGTTAAAATTTCAGTAAAGTATCGAAATAAATCATTAACGAGGAGTCGTCTTTGTTGTTGTTATGGTAGTCGTGAAGACAACATATGTGTACGGTTGAATAAGTGGTTTTGGCGACCGGTAGCCGGCTAGCTTATCTAACCTTTTCAATATTAATCGTCCGTCATTTATACAGTTTGCCACATCAATTCACCGGAATTATCTATTGGCACGCAACTGAAATACGAAAACTATTCGTTGTGGAGATTTTCCTGAAACGGAGGCATAATACAATGAGTATAAAAAGAATGAAACCTCATCGTTGCTCGTCGTTGTCTTCGTCTCCGTTCTACCAGCTTAGCATTCCTCGATAATAAGCCAAGATAATTGAAGATGTTGGGTACGATACTGGAGCCCGTCCAACCGAAACTAATCATTGCAATACCGTGAAGTCTCCGCGTCTTATGTAAACTCAAAAACGTTTTTACATTAATCCACATAGATACACGTAGTTTCGGATTCATTAACCAAATACTAAACGTACACAAAAGAAACAGTGTAACGAAATAAAATTCAAATGGGAGTCGAGCGAGAGAGAAAGGTCAAAAGGAGACTTAACGCCATATGGAGTATTTATGTTATATTTTTGTCGGGCAATCGTCGTCGATACGGCTTTATGGGCAGTTGTTAGGTCAGCCCGCCAAAGACGCAAGATATATGACGACATGGAATCGCGTGTATATGATGGCAAGCCGTGATATTTATGTAACAAATCCACCACAAAGAACATGCTGTTTGTCCACGATATACCCATTTATGATATCTTTCATATATAGACACATATATTTTATTATTGAAATCAGAAAGACGTCCCAAAAAAAAAACAAACAAACCGACACGATAGACTGAATGTGTGTTTGAGAAAGAGAGAGAGAGGTAGAGAAATAGAAAACAAATCATCAATCAAATCGTTTAAATAAATTTCGTTGAAACTAATTATAAATGCACAGCCGGTAATGGATCATTAATTCTAATTAAGTTTATTAATAGTAATCTGTACAACCAGTCTCATTACATTGATTGAATCCGTAGTCAGGTTGTTTGGTAGTTGAGTGGCATATAAATCAAAGAGACGAGGAGCCAGTATATAGAGGAAAAACTGATAGTGACAATCGCGGCCAATTCTGGCAAGTCGCTATCTTGAGATGACCATCAGTTCTTTATGAGGCGAAAAAACAGGCAACAAGGACAAATACGTAACTTGTATGGTATTCCAAGAAAAATTAAAATTAGCACAAAAATGATTAAAAAAAACTGTTTAGTAATCGAGTTGGTGCAAGCCAAATTTCGATGCTTTACATTTACCAAACGCTACCATATAAAAAATATGTTCTTCGATTTTTGTCTTACCCTAGAATTGCAAAATTTGGCGTTTTGTTGGAGAAAACTTTTGATTTTCTTTATAATTAAATCCGGTCTGCGGCTGCAGAGAAGCGAACAGTTGCCTGGGCCGGAGTCTTACAGAATCGATCGTAAAGGATATGTTAGAGGAGTGTCATATAATTGTGTGCGCCAAACTCTTATAAAAACCAATTGTAATACCCCAACTCAATATAGAGGCGGTAGAATCGAGATTAAAACGATTCCTATTATTTGTCTGGTGAGGGTTGAAGAAAGTTCGCCGGGAAGTCAGAAAAAACGGCATCGTGTGCGTTAACAGCTTAAGAAATGTAGAAAGTAGCATGAGTCAGATAAAGATAGGTCCATACTTCAGTTTTCTGCCTCTCTCATTTCTTTCAGTTAAACATTTGAGAGTATCATGAGGTTGAGTAGTTTTGATGTTTGTGTCTGATTCAGACGTCAACTTTATTTATCAACTGGCTCCCAAAAGACAAAAAAAAATCAAATTTTCACACCAACATTTTGTTTGTTGCCAAACACCGATCTAGCTTAGCAGTTTGCAAAGCTCAGGAACATTAACATTGATTCAACGTTTCGTATGCGAATTTCTATCTTTTAGAAATCAAATTTACTTTGAAAACAAAGCTGAAACTCTTGATTAAAGTGCTTGTGGATATTTGAATTTGAGACGGTAAAGTTTAAGTTGTGCAAGAGCTCGTCTCCGATCCTTAAAGTAGTTTTAAGGCTTCGCATTACTTTGTTGTGATTTCTTTGTCTTCTTTATCCCCTTCTTCCTCTTCTTCTTCTTCTTCTTCTTCTTCTTCTTCTCTTCCGTCTCCATGTCATTAATATTAAACATTAAGGAGCATTTAAGCCTCTGCAAATCAATTTCAGCTTTCTGTAAATCAATTTGCATCTTTCAGAAATCGAACTCATTTCGTTAAGAGTAAATTTGTTTTACTCTCAAAATAAGGGTAAATTTGTATTAAAATCTTGTTGGAAATTGATTTTCTTTTTGAGTATTTCTCATTGAGTTTTTGTTTTCTTGTAGCTGAGACGGTAAAGCTTAAGTTGTGCAAATGGTCGTATCCAATTCTTAGATGACAAATCAGGATTGCAAATTAAATTATAAGTAGCTTTAAGGCTTCGCATTACTTTGTCGTACTTTCTTTGACTTCTTCATCCCCTTCTTCCTCTTCTTCTTCTTCTTCTTCTTCTCATTTTTCTTTTTCTTCTTCTTCTCTTCCGTCTTCTTCGTCATTAATATTAAACAGTAAGAAGCATTTAATCATCTGCAAATCAATTTCAGCCTTTTGTAAGTCAATTTGCATCTTTCAGAAATCGAACTCATTTCGCCAAGAGTAAATTTGTTTTACTCTTAATTAAAGGGTAAATTTGTATCCAAATCTTGTTCGAAATTGATTTTCTTTTTGAGTATGTATTTTTTATTGAGTTTTTGTTTTCTAGTAGCTGAGACGGTGAAGCTTAAGTTGTGCAAATGGTCGTATCCAATCCTTAGATGAGAAATAAGTACTGTAAATTAAATTGAAAGTAGTCTTAAGGCTTCTTCTTCTTCTTCTTCTTCTTGTTGTTCTTCTTCTTCTTCTTCTGTTCCATCTCCTTCGTTATTAAAATTGAACATTAAGAAGCTTTTAATCATCTGCAAATCAATTTCAGCCTTTTGTAAGCCAATTTGCATCTTTCAGAAATAGAATTCATTTCGCTAAGAGTAAATTTGTTTTACTCTTAATTAAAGGGCAAATTTATATTCAAATCTTGTTGGAAATTGATTTTATTTTTGAGTATTTTTCATTGAGTTTTTGTTTTCTTGTAGCTGACACGGTAAAGCTTAAATTGTGCAAATTGTCGTATCCAATCCATAGATGAGAAATAAGGACTGTAAATTAAATTGAAAGTAGTTTTAAGGCTTCGTATTACTTTGTTTTTCTTTCTTAGTCTTCTTCTTCTTTTTTTTCTTCTTCTTCTTCTTCCACTCCTTCTCATTTTGCTTCTTCCTCTTGTCTTCTTTCTACTCCTTCTCCGTAATTATTAATCAGAAACAAGCTTTCCAACTTTTGCAAATCAATTTGAGCTTTTCGAAAACCAAATTTCGCATTTTAGAAACCGAACTCACTTTGTCAACGATCAATTTCTGATGTTGAAGGGTAAATTTCAACCTAAATCTAACTAAAAAACCATTATCCAGAAAACATACAAAATTAAGCACTTTAAATAGGGAAAAACCTAAATATCCAGTTTCACCGAGCGCAAAGAGGCATAATTTTGAGTTACAATTGAAATAAAATTTGATTATTGTCGATATAAGGGATTTTGAGCTGGTGACTTTAACAGTAAACGAGACAGAAAACCTGCCTGAAAAGCGTGAGCACCAGTTTTTTTTTTGTGATAAAGACAACTGATGTATAATATTTCAGTAATGATTGCAGGAATCAATACAGATTATTTTACAAGAGCATAAGCCCCGCTGAAAAATATTGATAGTGCAACTCTAATATAATTGAACTGAAATTATCAGAGATTTTTAATACCAGAAAATGAGTAAACTTACCGGATCTGTCGTCCTCTTCAGCGTCCGCACTCGCTTCTAATCTCAATCACGATTTGTTTTGCAGGTCAAAACAGCTGCAACAATACAAATACGCTTTGTCAGTTGTTGTATTTCAATTATTTCGTAATTTTTCTGTAATGTCAGTCGTCCATCAGACACGTCCCGGTATTAAATTAATGAGAATGCAGAAATCGCCTGCATCACGTCATGTCAAGATTGCAGAATCACACAGTATATGTCCGGTTTACTGTAGTACACACTGTTATTTCTATGTATAGTGAAATTGAATCACGGCAGGCTACCAATTATGATGATTTTCATTTACAAAAAAAAAACACCACACTAGAAGACAACGTCGACAAAGATAAATAAAAAAAAAATACTGCTACTATTACGAATAATAATAATAATTATTACGGATTTTGATAGTGATCCAGCCTATAACTCACTGTCAATTGCCTGAAACGAACAATTCCAATATAAATGATTTCATTAAATTAATAATGATTAATGATTGCATCCGGAAATGGTAGTATTTTATCATACAATTCAAATAAATCGGGAAAATTTTCTTATAATATCCTGTTGCACGGGGAATTCTTGAAATAATTGCCCCCGATTAAGCGAGAGAATTGATGACTTGTCGCTGAAGACTTAAACTTCCTCTTCTATATAAATCACAACGTATAACATTGTAGAAAAACTTTTAAATCATCGACACAACGATAAACGTGTAACGAATAATTATTCACATTTGTGTGACACATTGAATGAATTATTTGTTGATTTTCTAATGTGAACACCTGCAGTGTATAACTGAATACTATATAATCTTTTTTCTGCATTTATATTTTTATTTATAAAAATCTACTAATTACTGTGCAAATTCTACATCGTGTCCCATTCGTAACGATTACTACACAAATAATTTTTTTGGATAAATTCACCGGAATCTATCGCTTTATTTTATTGGAAAACGAATTATTATAATGTAGACGTTTGCGGTGAGATTGCCATCGAAGATCATCCATCATTTGTGTGGTGGTTGCGCGTGGGACACGCGGTACACAAGTGACTTATTACCTCTTTAATCCAATCGATTTAATCGTACAATGTTGATCGATTAATTTTAAAAACAATTTAAAATTCAAAAAATGTAATTTACAATTAGTTATTATTATCATTATTATTATTATTGAGTCCATGTACGCTACGAATTGACGTTTTAATTCTTTTCTAATGATTCAGCACAACCGATCGATCTTCTCCTGTTGTTGTCGAGCCGTTTAGAATCGATTTTTTTCCGAGTTGCCGCCTCGCCCCCGTTGCTTTTGTTAAATTACAGAAAACACTTCGTTATTCTATCGATAAATGAGGAATTTCATAGAAAAAAACTCCATTGTGGAATGTCCACCGTCTTTGTCTTCTCGATTAAAGTACTCCCATGGTACTACTGCACGATAAATGAAAAGTCGCAGGAAAATTGGTGAAATATCTTTGCTTTTCTTGAAATTTCCTGATTTAGTAGCCTTGGCAATATTTTTTCTATAAAAACAGTCGGTTAGTTTAGAAACATTGTCAATAATTTGGAGACTTCAACGCCAGACGAAGGCGGAAACACTCCTGAAAGTGCCCTTTTTTGTTGGAAATATTTTATTTATTTTTATAATTATCAGTTGATGATTAAGACTGGACTTAATTGGGAGACTTCAATGATAGTTAAAGATACAAGCTTCTCTAAAATGTTTTTTTTGTCAGATAGACGAAGACAATTTTTATAAAGTTGAATACTATCACAATAGCTCTGAAAAGTGTAGTGCAAATATGTAAAATTGGAGAGGAATTTACTGTAAAAGGTTATGCAAGACATCACAGAAGTGATACTTTTCTGTTAATGATCATTAATAGCACTTTTCTGCTTCTTAGATTCACAATGAAGCATCTTTCTATTTTTGTTTGTTGTCAAGGTGCCACCTCGCCTCCGTTGCGTTTGTTAAACTACAGAAAACCGTTATTCTATCGATAAATGAAGAATTTTATAGAAAGACTAAAGACTCCCATGGCACTATCGCACGATAAATGAAAAGTATCAAGAAAATTGGTGAAAAATCTGATGAGAAGCTTTGACTTTTCTTAAAATTTCGTTGCTTAGTAGCCCTGGCAATATTTTAAAAAAAAACGGTTGGTTTAGAAATATTGTAAATAATTTGGAGACTTCAACGATAGTCGAAGGTGGAAGCACTCCTTAAAGTGCGCTTTTTTTGTTGTAATTATTTTTGTTCATTTTGAGGCCATTTTGCCAGAAAATTATCAGTTGATAAACTGATGATTAATTCGGAGACTTCAATGATAGTGATGGACACAAACTTCTCTGATATGACATTTTTTGTAATATAGTCGGAGAAAATTTATCCAAAGTTAAACATTATCACAATAGTTCTGAAAAGTGTTTTAAAAACGTGCAAAATTAGTGACAAATTTACTGGAAAATGTGATGCAAAAGATCCCAGAAGAGAAATTTTTTTGTTAATCATCTTTAATATCAGTTCTCTGATACTGGACTTCTTAGATTAACAATGAAGCTTCTTCTTCTCTTCTTTCTTTTGTTCTTTAGTAACGCTTGAAAGATTTTATATAAAAACTGTCGATTAATCTAGAAATACTGTAACTAAATAGGAGACTTCAACGATACTCAAAGACGAAAACTTTCCTGAAACTTAAAATACAAATTCGAGCCGCTGCAGTTGTCCAGCGTCTTTGTCTTGTCGATTAAAGACTCCCATGGCACTACTGCACGAAAAATGAAAATTCGCAGGAAAATTGGTGAAATATCTGATGAGAAACTTTCACTTTCTTGAAATTTCGTTGTTAAGTTGCAATATTTTTCTTGAAATGAAACTTCTTTAGCTGCACTTGGGTAGTGAATATTTTTCAATGTATTTTCCCTATGTAACGAAAATGCGTAACCCCATGAGGAAAAAAACTTCCCCTCTAACAGACAGCTCTGCCAACTATGTAAAATAAACACTAGGGTCTAAAGTTGGTGTCATTGACGAAACTAAAATTTCAAGGCTTCCTGATTTATAATTTTTATACTTAGGTACATATTTATAAATTAATTGATGGTGTTAAATTGAGATAAGCGAAATGCCGAAAAATACAACTGTAGAACAAAAACGAGCCTTCAGGCAACGACAGAAAGACAATAAATCAAGAAAAAGATGAACTCCATCTCTAACCTAAGAAGTTTCACATCTAACGCGCGGCGTTCCACGCACTTTCAATTTTTTTTTTGTAAAAACGGTTGGTTAGTTTAGAAGTATCGGCAATAATTTGGAGACCTCAACGATAAACGAATGCGGAAACACTCCTGAAAGTGACTTTTTTTGTTGGAAATATTTTTGGTCCTTTCGAAGGCATCTTTTTAGAGAATTATTAGTTGACAAACTGATGATTAAGACTGGACTTAATTGGGAGACTTCAATGATAGTTAAAGACACAAGCTTCTCTAGAATGTTTCCTTTTTGTCAAATAGACGAAGAAATATTTTGTAAAGTTGAATATTATCACAATAGCTCTGAAATTCGAGACGAATTTACTGTAAAAGGTTCTGCAAGACATCACAGAAGTGATATTTTTCTGTTAATGATCATTAATAGCACTTTTCTCCTTTCTATTTTTGTTCGCTTTCAAGTTACCACCTCGCCCCCGTTGCGTTTGTTAAATTACAGAAAACAGTTCGTTAGTCTATCGATATATGAGGAATTTGTTAGAAAAAACTCAACTGTGGAATGTCCATCGTCTTTGTCTTGTCGATTAAAGACTCCCCTGGCACTACTGTGCAACGATAATGGATTGCAATGCACGCGACAAGGATAACAAACGGTCTCCCAACTGACTTCTAAATAATTGGTGGATTTTCTGTGAATTACAGCCACAATTAATGACGAGTTTGATACGGTTTCGGCTACAAAACGTCTCAACTATCTAACCGTGAAGCCATCACGAAAATTCCAAACATTTCTCGGCGGACGATTCGTTACAGCTCGTTATTGTTGAGGATAAATGTCTAACAAAATGACTGTGAAGGCAGGAAAAAGTGTTTAATTGAAATTTTACAATCCACTCGAATCGTTTGAAAATAATTGAAATTAATTGAAAGTGACTTAAAAATTACACGATTCTTTTCGGAAAACTTGAAACTCGTTTGAGATTAGATTTTTCGATCTGAAAGCGGTCTGAAGCGATTAGACGTGTCGATAACGCTGAAGATTTGTTAGATTTTATAATGATCTTGATGGTGGAGTTTGCTTAAAATTTATATCTGTCTCACATATTTAATATCCGCAATTGCTTGTTTAAATCAACGTGAAAATGTTAACTTAATTTCAAACAGGTAATTGGAAACTTGTCGATTATATCTTTAAATGTAAATTAAACACATCTATCTTGGATAAGAGTTGAGCGAGAGAGAATTCTTTAGATTACTTCCCTATAACGAATGCAACAACAAAATTCAAATCAGTTGCGCATATACGAATGAGAATTCCACACAATTAGTGATAATAGCAAACAAAAAAAAAAGAATTATCAAAGATATTATTAATAATTGATTTAGTTCGCGCTTATTAAAGTCTAAATATTAAATATTTAATAAACGAGTTGTTTGTGTTCTATTAATTAATGTCAAGAATAATTCAAGCAGATAAATAATAAATTAATTTGGAATGTTGTTGTTTCATGCGACCATATTTAGAAAATCGTCGATTAAGAGAATTCTGTTGGTTTTTCTCAAATACTACCACACTACAACGAACAATAGTTGACCGGCGATCAATTATCGTGGAAAAAATTTCGTTTAAAAAACGAAAAACACAATATTAATTTAACACGTGAAAGACCATGGATAATTCGTAATTGAAAGTCAATAATTGTTTCGATAATTTACAATTATTGGTCGAGTGTTCTTGGAAATGATCCCTCCAAGGTATCCATCTACTTGAGATGATTTTTTCTATGCTCATGCCATTTTGTTTTAAGAAAAAACATCGCCCGTATTCTTGCTTTGTTGTTGCTTTTAAAGTGAAGTCGTTGCTTTATAAATTATAATCGTTCCAGTTGCTTAACACAGTTGTTCCATGAAAATTGCTATAAAATGGCTTACTCAGAAACTGTCTGCCTTTTTTTAACTGATTTCTTGATGTGTCAACTTTTCCAAGATTTATTCTGCGTTAATCCGGATCTGCTCCGACTCCTTTTTTATTTTATGTCTTCCCTTCAGCGCCCTTCTGATCTGGTTCTCCTTCACATATATTCTCTCTTTATCACTTTTTTTGTCTTGTAATCTTATCAGAAATCCTTTGATCTGGGTTTGCTCAGTTTTCAGTAGCACCCCAAGAGCTTTAGCTGAATCCGCGCTTGATTGTATCTGTCTTTGTTATCGGGGTAGTAAAACTCATTTAGTTTCAGTTTCTCCAAGATTTTCAGGCCCTTTGAGTCTTTTTTTGCGGCAAGTTTTGTTTGATTGAAGCTTGATTGTTTTTGAGTATTTGTCGTTAGGTTCTCCCTTTCGTAAGACGACAAAGATGTATATTCTTTTTATGGAAGGAGAAATGAAAGTCTTCATATTGCTCTTAGTTTCTTTCTTCATCTTCTTCTTCTTCGCCCCTTCCTTCTTCTTCTTTATTGATATTAAACTTCTGAAAACAAAAGAGATTGGACTTAATTTTTAATTGTCTTGATAGGGGCCTTTGAACAGTGACAAACCAGTCATCCAGTACTTCCACTTCTTCCTCCTTATCTTCTTTTTTGCCTTCTTCTTCTTCTTTTACCTCTTCTTTTTTCCTATCCTACTATTTTTCGCTACCTCGTTGAAAATGAAGCTGAAATTCTGGTACACTTCAATGAACAAGGATTACTCGCAAAATCGAGGAGATTGAGCCTTAATTTTTAATTGCCTTTAATAGATGCCTCTCAATAGTGAAAAACCGGTACATCCAGAAATGTTCCTTCTCCTTTTTTTGCTTTTCTTCTTGTTCTCATCTTCTTTCTTCTCTTTCTTTATTCATATTAAGGACAAACAGGCAATTATCAATCAGTAAATTTGAAAAAGTGTTATCTTCATCTTTTCCTTATTTCTTCTTTCCTTCCTTAGTCTTCTTCATTAATATTAAACAGAAATGAACAATTATTCTTTTGCAAAATCAGCACTGTATTGGGACTAAATTTGAGATGCTACAGAATAAATTTGAGGCTCAAACTTTCAAATATTTCTGGACTTCAATGAATAGCTTAGTATTATTCAGAAAACAAAACGAAATTTACATTGATTTTTAATCATCTTCAGTAGATGCCTTTGAACCACGAAAAACCAGTACATCCAGTGCTTCTTCTTCTTAATCTTCATCGATTTCTGTTTCTTTTCCTTCTCCTCATTCCTCTTCTTTCTTTCCTGTCCCAATTCTTCTTCTTCGCCTCTTTGAACTCAAATATTTGAAGGTGAAACTCTGGTACTCTTCTAGAGTAAGTATTATTCAGAAAACAAAAGTGATTGAGCTTTATTTTTAATCAAATTCAGTAAATGTCTCGGAACAGTAAAAAACCAGTACGTCCAGGACTTTTTGTTCTTCTTAATTGTGGTCTTCTTCACCTACTTCTTTTTTTTTCTACTTCTTCTTCTTCTTTTACTTCTTATTGCTCTTTTCTTCTTCATTTCCCTTCTTTATTAATATTAAGCAGAAACAAGCAATTATTCTTATCCAATCAAGAGATCTCTTCAACTTATTCTTCGCCTTCTTCTGTTTCTTCAATCCAAACATTAAACACCCTTTTCTGCTATGGCAATATTTGCTTGTTCTGGGATTTTATTTTTTATTTATTTTTTTTATTTTTGCAACAGGAAACTTTCTAAGGATCCGTTGATTTTGCATCTAATTTCTCTAATTTTTCTACCTATATTTGATACATTTTATCTTTTTTGTCGTTGTACAGATAAGTCTTTCTGACACGAGAAGGACTGCCAAGACTAAAGCTGCGAGATACACTCACCATCTGCTCGAGAAGCTAATAAAGTTCTACCAACATCTTAGAACAGCGAAAAATTCTGCTCCTCCACATCTGAGACGGCTGGTAACTCTTATAAAATGCTCGTAATATCCAAGAAAGTCCGAGTTGATGACGCACCTGCAAAAACTGCAATCGTAGTATTTCTGTATTCGGAAAGCCCCTTTTTTTAACAAGTTTCCGTTAACAGCAAATCTCTCCTAAATGTCATATTATTAAATATTTCTACAATTTCCGTTCTACCAATGCCAACTTCAATTGAAAAAAAAATGGATTTTTTCTCCTCAGTTATTGAGAGAGATTCTGTGCTGCTCACAGGTTATCTAACAAAATTCTTGTAACTCGCAAATTATGCGACCTCGCACAAATCACACGTTAGTAACACGGATTCAAACGAGTTTTAATTTGCAAATCAAACACATTTTTTCCACTCATTGAATTCATGTGACATTTAAAAAAAAAATGATGACAAGCTGTGAATAAGATCAGAATTTTTTTCTATATTACACACACACACACACATTTCGCCTGCTTAATTTTTGTTTGCAAGATTAAGTTATTATTACGGTTCTTTCCGGCTTATGGCCCACCAGTTGTTTCGATTTGGCTTAAGAGATTTGCATCTAATTAAACTAATTCTAATTATAATCCCATTCTTAGACGACTCTATAGAGAAATCCACCAATTCTTTTTTTTTTGTGTGTGAGGTGGTATTTTTGATTATAAATAATTACCATCGATAAATTTAAACGATTTATTTGCATAAAAATACCGAATGCAATTCTTCGTTTTATTTGTTTGACTTTAACAGAAAATATAAACATATTTTGCATAATATTATATAAAATGGTGGGATAAATCCGTACATTTGATTGGCTGTAATGTTCTTTATTTAATACCATTATATATCTACAAACATTTAAATAGCAATAGTACCGGTAATAATAATGGTAACATGTCGCTGAGACGCCCATATTGGGTGTAATGACGTACTGCTCCCAATAACGCTGGGTTTTTTTTTGTTGTCAGGAATATTGCCGATATTGTTATAAAATATAAATCACACAATAACACATACGAATCGAATGGGAAAAAATCGATATATAGTGAAGAAATGTGTTCTATGTAAATGTGGTCCAATAAATATCGATGGAACAATTTACTGTTGTGCAGATAAGCGACACTATTATACCATATTTCTATATTAAGTACGGTGGCGGTTCAATTGTCGCAACCTGTGTCTATATGTATATATGGTGATTTAATAATATTGCAATGTCCACTTTGCTTATCGCGCAATACTCCACCGACAAATCCTTTGTTATCCTCCTGGTACGTTTCTATACCTATATTCTCCAGTTGAAAGACTGTGTGAAAGATTCGAATAGTGATCGAGAAATAATCGAAACCGAGCCCTAGCGCAACAGCTTAATGATAGTATAAGAATTTTAATAGTTTGTTTATTTGTGTTGGTGAGAATTACGGTGGCTATTAAGTTGGGTCTCTTTTAAAAGTCGATAAAAAAAACAGACACACTAAGACCTGAAAGCTGGTCTATCGAAAAATACCATTTTTGGTGTAATTGTTGGTATGTAAATGAGACTTGAAGATGTATTCAATAGATGTACAATTTCCACTTTGTGGTTGGGTTGATTATACGAATAATTCTATTTAGAAATCGTTACGTATAAATTATAGCAGTATTTTGCGTTGAAGAATTCGATTTATTCAAATATTTTACTTAATCTCTTTTGTGTTGGTAGTAATTTAGATGGAAATTGCGCAAGAATTTGTTTAGAAGAAGGCAGTCGTCGGAGAAGCGCACCAAATCAACAAAAAAAAAACAAAAACGGTCGATTTGTTCGCGAAATACTCGGTGACTTGAACGATAGTCGAAGACACGAACTTTTCTGAATTGTTTGTTTTTTGCTAGGAATTCACGAGCGTGTCGACATAGAAACACAAAATCCAATCGAGATTCTTGTCAGATATGCTAAAAAACTAGTTGATTGATTTTTTTAGAGCTTGCACGATAAATGAATAATATTAAAAAAGTCGCAGGAAAATTGGTGAAAAATCTGATGAGATGCCATCACTTTTCTTGGAATTTCGTTGTTTAGTAGCCTTGGCAATATTTTTTTGTAAAAAATGGTCGGTTAGTTTAGAAATATTGTAAATAATTTGGAGACTTCAACGATAGTCGAAGGCGGAAGCACTCCTGCGCTTTTTTATTTAAATATTTTTGGTCACTTTGAGGTCATCTTGTCAGAAAATTATCAGTTGATAAGCTGATGATTAATTGGGTGACTTCAATGATAGTGTACGACACAAACTTGTCTGAAATGATTTTTTTTGTAATATAGTCATAATAGTTCTGAAAAGTGTTTTAAAAACGTGCAAAATCAGAGACAAATGTACTGGAAAATGTGATTCAAGCATTCCAGAAGAGATTGTTTTTTGTTAATCATCATTAATAGCATTTCTCTGACACTGGACTTCTCAGATTAACAATGAAGCTTCTTCTTCTCTTCTTTTTTTTGTTCTTTAGTAACGCTTGAAAGATTTTATATAAAAACTGTCGATTAATCTAGAAATACTGTAACTAAATAGGAGATTTCAACGATACTCAAAGACGAAAACTTTCCTAAAAGTTAAAATACAAATTCGAGCTGGTGCAGTTGTTATCCGTACTATTTTGGCAACATTTTTCAGAAATTCTCCGATAAATAGTTGTTAGTTGAAAACTGTCGATTAGTAGAGAAATATTGGAGTTATTTGCGAGCAGATTTCAGTGATAGAAGAAGGCAGAAAATTTACAATTGTGTCACTGTAGATAAACAATATACAGTGGAAACTTTTTTCAGATGACGAAAGGTATAAATATGATAAAAAGCACGCCATTGAAAAGCAATGAGGATTCCACCCAAAGGAATGGGGTGATAACCTTAAAAGTTTCCTAATCTGTAGATACTTTGTTAGCTGCACAATGAAACACTTTTATTCTAATTTTTCATAATATTAGAAATATTTAATTCTAAATTGTCCAAATAAGTGTGCTTTAGTCGAAAGCAGAAATTGTGCCGATGTAAATTTGTTTGGGTTGCTTTCTTAATTTTCTTCTGATTATTTCGAAATATTGACTACATTTTCTAATAAATTACCCAAAAAATGGTTATTTTATAGTTGCAAATCTCAAAAAGTAGTGATTAGTATAGAAATATCGAAAATAATTGAGAGACTTCAACGATAGTCGACGACAGAAACTTTCCTGAAATCGTTTTTTTTTGCTGCAACTTTACAACCGTATCGACTTAAAAACATAAAATTGCCAGATAGTTAAATGAAACCTTACACTCGCAGTGGCAATAACAATAAAAAATGTGGCAGAATTATTGGAAAATATACGAGAAAAATCAGAAGTTACTCGAAAAATATCGATTAATTTCGAAATAATTCAGAGACTTTAATGATAACCAAAGACAGAAGCTCTACAACCGTGTTTACAAAAATTCAACAAAAATTCAGACGATTTAGGCGTGAAGTTTCATCTTTTTGGACCGTTAACAGTCCAATACATCGGTATTTTGTCTTAATTAAAATTCTTAATTAAGAAATTCTCACTTAAAATAGTAGAATTAATCTCAAATCGTAGCGTGTCAATACTAAACATCATTTTTTCTGATTTTTTCCACCATTCTATTAGAATCTTTCCAATTAACACGCGAAATATTGAAATCACTCTGGAGACTTCAACGGTAGTCGAAGCGCGAAACTTGCCAGATTCTCAAAAATCGAAAATAAGAAACTCAGCTCTTTTGAAGCCTTTCTCCACGCTCTTCTTCACTCATTTGGTGACATACCCAATATTTCATTGTCACAACCGACTGGTCGAGATTGTTATTAATTGGGCGATTTCAACAGGAAGCATTCCTGAAAGTACATTTTTTTGTCCGAATACAAAATCGTGTCGATGTGTAACATTGTTAGCCGTAGGTACAATATTAAGCCGTTTTTTAGTCTCACCTCTTCTCTCTTGCTCAGTTTTTTTCCAAAGTCATTTTGAAGGCAACAGGTATTGCGAATCGTTCGTTGTCGGTGCTTAATTGAATCCGAAAAAATAACTGGTCTTATAACACTTGCAGGAATTACGTGTTGTTTTTGCGATTGAAATTAATAAAAGACGAACAAATAAGAAAAGGTGAGATTTCACAGAAAAATTTCCCACGCTACTTATATTCAACGCTTCAACTGTGTGTTCTCTCTCTCTCTCTCTCTCTCTCCTTTTTTCTCTCAGGCGCGCTCGTTCGGTTTTATTTGAAAAAAAAAGTGTACACAAACTTTATACGTAGATAGATAGGTAGTTATTTTAAAAGTCAAGAAGAGAAACAGGAATGCAAAATCTGATATGAGTTGATTAGTTAGACATTTCTAGGTGTAATCAAACTTCCGGCTATATCAGTTGATTGGTATCGAATATATATAAATTTTCTATGGTCGACATACGATAGATTGAATTGATATTGATCAATAATTTCTTATATAGAAAATATAATACCCAACCGTGTTGATCTATGTATTTATTTATAATTGTCTTTGAATCGATTAATCGAATAATCGTGCTGCCATTGCAGAAGAATTTCTATATCAGTAATTATCTCGATTTGCTGCTTTATTGCTATAAAATATCGATTTAGAAGAGGCACCATTCTTTCAACCAACATACCTACAAGAAAAATTCACAAACAATATCCATAACTTAATCGGCTCAACTATCGACCACTGAAGAGGTGGGGCATGGGTCTAATTACCAATAATACAGAGTCGTTTGTTACATTGTTGAGTTGGAAAAGATAATTACCGGCTGTTTATACCTGTCACCTTAACGATGCGGCTGTAGGCCACACTCGTTGGAGGGGCATGACGCCGACTATAACCGTTCGAGTCACGTGATTTACGTCCGTTGGCAATTGTCGTATGCAAATTGTCACGGATTCGTTCGGAATTATCGGTTTATTACGAATGCCGTGTCGTTCTCTAATAAATTACAAATATTGTGCGCGTATATCTTCGTGTCATTCCCAATAGAAATATTTACGATTCAGAAAATAAAATCAGTGAGAGTCCGCGTTTTATCGGATCATAATTTTCATAATCGAAGACAAGATGGTTGTAAAACCGTAGGATACGTGTCGATGTTTCAATTTAAAAAAAAAGCGATAAGATTTTTGTCTTGTATTCTAACTTAATACAAGAAGAATCGTTGCTGTTGTTGTTGTGGTTGTGGTTGGTGCGGCGAAAGTGCTGCCTCGGGAGCAGAACAGAGGCCACACGACCACGCCGTGATTAATACGGCGCAGAGAACATTATGAGTTAATTAATTGGTTGTGTTTTGTAATAAAAAAAAAGAAACAACGACAAGGACCCGACCGATATAAACGTCTCTTCAATTTCAAACACAATAAAATCCATCATTCGAGTGGTGGATGCTGTAATTAACGTTTTTTTGATTGACGGTTGCTCACGATGTCGTAAATTTGCAATCTTTACTCGAACACATGCTGTTTATTCCATCAACATTTCGATATTTTTGTACAATTTACATGTCTTCTCGATTGGTTACTACTAAACAGCTTATTTCAGACACTTATAGTGGTCAGAAAACGACTTGACTCGTCTGGTGTTATTGTAAATCAATTGGGAAATTGTCGATTAGTGGTGGAGTTTTAGAATTCATCCAGAGACTTCAACGGTTGTCATAGACAGAAACTTTATTATTGATTGATTGCGGGCGTTGGAGACTTCAACGCCAGTCTAAGATAGCAACTTTTTTGCTGAAAACCCACAAGCGTGAGTTTCTTGTTAGATATTCAAAAAAAGATCGATAATTGAATGGAATCTTACAGCTAGAATGTGTTAGAAGTACAAAACTGAATAATAAATGGGAAATGCAGAAAATTTAAAAAAATGACTTAAAAAGCATTCCAAATGAAGTGATTTTGTAAATTGTTTTTCTTTGGGGTAATTTAGTGACGTTAGCATGATGAAAACGTTCCTGAGAGTGAGTTTTTTTTTTTGTAGAAATATGAAATCGTGTCGATGTTAAGTTAACATCCACAAATAAGCAGGATTTTTTGTCTTTTGTTTTGGTTAGTTATAATGTTAGGTGTGTTTTGTGAGAAATTGGCCAATCAGCAGTTTCTTTTTTTTTGAATTATTCCTTCAAACAACTGATTATTGGCGAGACTTTAATGGCAGATAAGGCTGATAACCTTCCTGAAATGACTTTCTTTCGAAGAATGTGTCAAATGTTTGTTCTCAAAACTCTACAACAGCCGCAATGAATCTAATTTGAAAAGTTTGGCTAGCATTTTGTTCTAATTGTTCTGCAATCGTTTCATAATGTTGGATTATCGTCAAGTAATCAAAAAATGGTTCTTTTCAAATTATCAATTCAAAAGCTTCAGCAACTGTATAAACCAGAAAAGTGTTTTCAGTCAATCTTTGCCTTAGAAATACAAAATACAATCAAATCTTTGCTAGAAAAGCCCAAAAGAGCTTCCCCTGTTTTTCAGATCATGAAAAGTTTCAAAAAAGAATCGAATTTTCATAATACTTGAATCTTTTACTGTTCGCCTTCGGTATTATATAATAAAGTCTTTTTGTCTTCTTATTTCATAATCTTTTATCATAAATTGTCGCACTAAAAGTTATTATTTTACTGCTGAAAAACTACCGCATAATAGAAAGAAATTGCGATAACTGAAAACTTTCAACTTCAACTTCTTTGTCCAACTTTTGATAATGGTTCCCTAATGCAGGCACCAATAAATTCAAAATCGATATTTCCGATAGAAATATTCAGGAGACTTCAACGACAGGCGCTTTCCTGAAACCGTAAGCGAATAGCCCAATAAAATCGCACAGAACCATGAAAAGAAAATTAAAAGTGCGTTAGAAGTGAAACTTCTTAGGTTAGAGATGAAGTTCATTTTTTTACCGGCTTATTTTCTTTTTACCGTTGCCTGAAGGCTCGATTTTTTTGTCTTTTTCTGCATTTCACTTATCTCAAAACAATATTCATATATAATTTAACGCCATTAATTAATTAATTTATAAATACAAAAATCATAAATCGCGGTAGGCCAGGAAATTTTAGTTTCGTTTCAGAAGGCGCTGTACATCGATCACTGGTACCAACTTTAGACCCTAGTGTTTACTTTATACAGTTGGCTGAACTGACAGAGAGAGTAGAAGCGACGCTATGGCAACGCCCCCACTCTTCCCTCTCAGCTGTCTGTTAGAGAGGAAGGGGTCTCGCATTTTCGTTACACTTCCAAACAAATTTACCACCCTAGCGCGCCTAAACAAGTTTCACTTTAAAAATACGTAAATAATGTAGAAAATGCATCAAGTAAAACAATTCAAGACGAGACTTGTGACAACTGTGTCACTTTCCTGCTATTCGAACTGTTAACTGTGCAATAAAGAAGACTTTTCTTTTTTTTGCCTGTTGTCTTTGAAAAATATCGAAACCTTTCCTGTCGACATCTTTACTTCAAGGGTGGTAGAAAATCGATGAAAGAAAGAGTTTTTCTCGGACCAGACAAGAAAATTTTCCTTAATTCACCGATCTGTTTCATAGAAGCCTTAATTTGCATTATGATAATTACTTCTTGTGTTTCTATCAGTAATAGTTGGAGACTTTAATAGGTGGTGGAGCCGCTTTAACCTGAAATCCGAATTTTGTACTTCAGTTTGCTTATGGAATTATTCCGGTCAAGATTGCAACTAATTTTACCGTAAAGTACAGCTTTTTGCCCAATTTAGAGTTTATATTACCATAAAAAGCTAGAGACTTCAAGGGGCGGTAAAGAAACCAACCTTCTTCATAAATCTACCATTGTAATGAGATTAAAGTATAAATTAAACGTTCAAAATTGAAAATATTCTGGAGACTTTAATGATAGTCGAAGATAGTAACTTTCCTGAAAGGGAAAATCCATACCTAAGTAAAATCCCACAGTACAGATTATTTTCCTGCTATTTGGACTATTGACTGTGCAATAAAGAAAATTTTCCTATTTTTTTTTTAAATTATCTTTAAAAAATCTCCCACTAATCGATTTGTAAGTTAAAAATATTAGAAACAAGGAAACGCAGTTCTTTCCACACATAAAATTTTTTGGCTTATTATTTCGCTCCAGGAACTGTCGATTAACAGAGATAATCGAGCAACTTTTAATTAATAATCGACGACTGAAGCCAGCAAGTCAAGCCGAACTATCGGCAGTGTACATGCAGGCCGGTGCAGTGGCCGTTAGATTATAATTTAGACTTGAATCGACAATAGCTTCTACGTGCTGGATGTTTATAGGCCCCCATACTGTCTGCCAGACTCTCTACAACTATATTTAGAAAGACTACAAGCATAAACCAACGTCTCACGGTAATGATGAAGACGACGATCATTAGCCAGCCAGTTGGAGAGTATATTTGAATCACCAAAAATCCTAACGTTTCCTTTTTTTTCTCAATCTAATTTCTAACAAACGAAAATTTGCAATTTCAATTCACATTTGTCAATCGATTTATTATGAACATGACACAAATAAATATTCCACCAGTACAAGTCAACATTCCTAATTCGATGTAGTCTAAACTGGGATATGTGTGTGTAACTAGAAAATGGCAAAACCGATTTTTTCGATTGATATAATTCTTTTGCGATTAGCATACAAAACGGTACGCCCCAATTCTATATCATACATATAATAATATTAATAATGATATGTATATAGAGTGAAGTGCCTTTTTATAATAAATAATAAAAGAGGTGTTGGGCGGTACTTTCAAATAATAATAATAAGTACTTGATGTGTCATCATTGACAATAGCTGTAATGTAGTGCTCAACTTACAACGGCAACGATACGATAAATCTGCCACTACCATCTCGACCATAGACATGTAGATACGTTTGTAGCTGTTTTAGAAATGTTCGTATTCGTTTGAAAATTTATTGAGTTCACTGTGGACATTTACAGTGATGAATTTCAAACGCACCATCCACACACACACATAACTCTACAAAAAAAAATGAACACAATTTACAGAATCTTCAACGCATTATTGTAGTCCGGCAACAACTGTAAATCCGATCGAAATTTTTCTAATTATTTTCTACGTCGATGATTCGGCAGCCGTGTCACAACAGGTGTGCTCACTTTTTAATTTAACATAATTACAAGAGATTGATCAGCGTTAAAAATGAGAAGTGAACTGAACGGTAAGGCGTTGACCGAGCCAGTTATCGAATAATTCTACATAAATTTAAATATTAATGTAAATCTCTGTAGTTGTGTGTGTGTGTGTGTGTGTCTAGTTGCTAGAACTGTTCCCGGATTAGTGATGCTTCTGTTCATCGTTTTTTTTTCGCCTTTTATCCGTCAACATAAATCCGCGGTGTGTTCCGATTAAAGAACGTTTTTCCCATAGAAAATCGTCTGCTAGTCGAGTTGAGAAGATTGAAATTTCGTATGCAAATTAACTGCATATGTCACTACTTTTTATCCAATTCGATGATCGGTAATTATTGCAATTCAGGAGACGGTAAAAATACCACAAATATAGGTGTTCCGATGGCGATTAGTGTGTGGTAAAGGATTCGATACAGCCGAATTGATTGATATCATTCGTACTCGTGTGCTCAGCACACGGCTCATTTATATCAGCAATCGGGCGGCAATGATGGATGATTGCAGCACGAAATTCCGTTTAGAAAAAATGGCATGCAGAATCTAATCAACAACGCCCGTACAAGCCATTTAGATTGTAATTAATTAATAAACATCTGCGGACCACAATTAGATCTGCGCTAAAGATAAACGAAGGCAGATCGAACAAGATTCTCTCCATGATTGGCGATTCGTGAAAAATCCACACGATCATGGTAATGATTAATTAAACGGTCATCTTTCTAATCGAAAATTATTAATTCCTGCTGAACGATTCTCGTGCCGGTTGTGTATAAATTGGAGAGGAATGTGCGGCCGTCCAGTTTTGACGGACGAAATTATTATTTTAACATTCCGAAAACTGACAGCCAGAATTGACACCGATCGTTTTGTGTGTCTGTTGTGTGTGTAGAGAAAACGTGACGAAATCGAGAAACATACCCAGATGGTCGAATGAATTCCGTCTCTAACCAGACACGAAACGTTGGAAATAATTAATCATTAGTTGTACAAACAGTAGTTTGGCAGGAAAATAGGATTTGTTGAGATTTCCTTTAATCATCCAATTTTCCAGTGTTATTCTTTCTAATAGAAGAATGTTGATTGTTTGGCTGTTAAAAAAAAAAGAAGATTAAAATAACAATGAAAATTAGTGAGGAAGGAACTCGTTTCAGGCTCGTTTATATTCTGTGAATGAACTGATTTTTACATAATTTGTTAGCCTTGGAATTACTTTCTATTCGTCTTCGTTTTTTTTTTTTTTGTTACGGTTATTTGTTGTTTTATCGATAATAATCTGCATTATAAAACCCATCAAAGTGCGTCCATATACGATGGAATAATCATCAGAAACAAATTATCATAAGTTTGATTGTCTTGACAAGAAAGTTGTTTGTATCTTGCTTATTTATCAGTTGATTGTAGCGATTCCAATCTTGAATCGTTTGATTTCAGCTCGTCTTTTTTTCCCGTTTCAGACTAACAAGCCTCAATGCTGCCCATCCAACTTGATCTGGGTGGAAATTGGAAAATTCACCACTCGGGTAAGTCACGATGATTTTTTCTATGACCGAACCTTTTGTTGTTCCGTTTTGTTTTCTGGAAGGCTGCTATTCTAGCGATTTTTCAACTTTAGACTGAAATTTCATCAATTTAGATATCAATAAAATAACTGCACTTCTACGCAAACTAATTGCGTTTTCTCTGCTTTAACGAACGTTGATCAAACGAAGAGCTTTTGGTGATTTAGTTGAAAAATATTCAAAGCACGTAGAATGCCGCGCGTTAGAAATAAAATTTTTTAGGTTAGAGATGAAGTTCATGTTTTACTGGTTTATCTTCTTTCTGTCGTTGCCTGAAGGCTCGATTTTTTCTGCAGTTGTCTTTTTCTTCATTTCACTCATCTCAAAACAATATTCATATATAATTTAGTTTCGTTCCAGAGGGCGCTGTTCATCAATCAATGATACCAACCTTAGACCCTAGTGTTTATTTTACACAGTTGGCAGAACTGACAGAGTATAAGCGACGCTATGGCAACGCTACCACTCTTCCTTTTCTGCTGTCTGTTAGAAGGGAAATGTTTCCCCTCAGGGCATCCCACATTTTCGTGATGCTTTAAAAAAATTTACTACCCATCCGCGCCTAAAGAAGATTCTCTTCAAAAAGTACCTTAATACAGTGGTCTGTAAGTCCACTTTGATTGGCTTTAAATTAAAAGAAGCAGTAGGGATGCTTTATTTCCCTTGTCTGTCCGTAGAAGACTAAATTTTCAGCTGCAGATTAGTTAGAAATTATAAAATTCAACGGTGCTCCATCAATCATGCTCTGACGTGGGTCACGTGGCCGCTTTTTATCTTTTCTGTTTCCAATCTATACTACTGCAACAAAGTAGCAATTTTTCCTAAGTTATCTACAGTGTAGCAGGTATTTTTTTCTCTAAAATTGGAGATTTCAATGCTTGGTAAAAAGAGGAACTTTATTTTGGTTTCTTTTCTATAATGTCGCAATTACAGTGAATTTTTTAGTCTTACTTTGTTAGAAAATAATAAAATTCAGCAATCAATTTGTTAATTGAATTGAAATTTAACTTTCTTACTGACATTTTTACTTCGAGGACCTAGAAGATTGATGAAAGTAAGAGTCTTTCCCGACCTAGAGAAAGAAGTTATCCCCAATTCACCGATAACTTGCAGTATAATAGTTGGCGACTTCAATGCGTGGTGGAGAAACAAAAAAACGTCATTCTACCACAATTTGTTTATAAAATCATTACGGTCATAGTTATTGCTAATGTTACGATAAAGTTCACCTTTTTTGTCCCGATTATATCAAACTTCCTGATTTACACTTTATCCAACTCTAAATTTCCATTAGAAGCTAGAGACTTCAAGGGGCGGTAAAGAAACCAACCTTATGTTCGTTTTTGTAAAGCTACCGCTACAATGTCATTGTAGTATTGAACTCTTACAGTTAGAAATATTTGGGAGACTTCAACGATAGTCGAAGATAGAAACTTTCCTGATATCAACAGTTCAATGATATCTCATAGTGCCACGAGCAAAAATTTAAAAAACTTTATTAACTGTGCTAAAGAGAAAAATTTTCCTGCTCCCTTTCTGTTTTATCGGTCTGTTTTATAGAAACATTAATTTGCAGTATGATAATTATTTCTTGTATTTTTTTTATTTCCATAAAAATTAGAAACTGTAATACGTGATACAGAAGAGAACCTACTTTTTTCTTTTGTAACCTGAATTTTCCACCCTAATTTGCTTAGAAAACCATTCCTGTTATGGTAATTGATAATTGTACAGTGAAGTAAAATGTAGAAAGCTTTCTTAGCCATAAATTTCAGTTAAAATCTAGAGATTTCAATGAGCGATAAAGAAACGAACCCGTCCTTGCGTTACAAAGCGATTGCAAATTTGACAAGCGAATTGTCAAATGCACCAAAAAAATGAATAATTCCTCTAAGTAATAGTGGCGTAAGTCATGTGATCATCTATTTCGTCCCTTTTTTCTACTAAACAAAAGTTCTCTTCGAACAGAATGAAATCATAGAAAATACGAAATTTTCCAGTTCAAATCACAAGAATTTTGTTCTATTTAGAGTTATTTTCATAGAAGCTAACTTTACAGCGTAGCATTATCTATAATTTAGAAATTTAAATAAGCAGTTAAGGAACGAACCTGTTTTTCATTTGGTTCGTAAAAACGCTTGTTATCAATTAACCAATTAAACAATTAAACCTGATCTGATCTGCTAGCATCATTTTTAACGATCAAAACCAGTAGCAGTTCCGCTCTTATCTTGCTTTTAAAAACAATGCAAATTGATAAAAATAACAGTTTTTTGTTCATTGTTTCAGTACGATAATATCTTCAAAGAAACAAATGAATCTAACCGACAGGATAAAAAAATTGCCCCTAATTTTGCGTTGCGTCAAGTTAGATTTCAATAGGTGGTGAAGTGACGAAACTTTTCAGAGAAACATAATCGGAAAGCTCAACTACTTTATTCATTAAAAATTCGAAGTTTTAATGGGTGGTGAAACAGCTAACGCTTTTTGTGTAACTGGAAGGATGCATTTTTCTTTCTAATTTGAAGTACGACATTCTTTGACATAGATTACAGAAAGCTCTCAAATTTCAATTTTATACAACATAAAGCTTGCAATAAAAGTACTATTGAAACGTATAATAATATGGAAAGTCTTATTATTGTCAACTGTAATATCAGATTTCATGCTAATTGAATACAAAATTAACGTCAGTCACGTGATAACCTACTACAAGATTTTTTTCCTGTCAACCAAAGACTTTTCTGAGATGATAAAAGCTTCGGTAAATACCTATTTTATTACTGCTACAATTATCAATAATCACAACAAATAACAGATCGCAAAATACAGAATTTTCTGCATGAAATATTGTGTGGTAAAGAAATGAATCCGTTTCTTCCGGTTGTAGAAATCCAATAACATGCGGCTGGCCGCTTTCAAGCTGCTTTTAAAGACGACAATTACAAAAAATATGACAATTTCCAGTTTAAATAAATTAGAGATTTCAATAGGTGGTTGAGAAGCGAACCCGTTTTTGGTTTCTCTTTTAATAACTCTTCTACACCCGAAAAAGCATCAATTCTCCCAAATTTTACAAAAATTTGAACCTTGAATGAATGGTGAAGAAACCATCGCGCTTATCGACTCTTTAATTCAATTACAATAGCCTGAAAGTTGTATTCTCAAAGATTTAATTCATTAAAAATTGAAATTTTTTGTAGCTAGTACAAGGTAGACGTCAGGAACTTATTGTTACAATGACTTTAAATTAACGAACTAGAGACTCAAATGGGCGATAAAGATACGAACTTTTTGTCGTTTTAAACTGATTGTAAGCCTGAAAAGCGAATCTAATCATGACTTATCGTTTTCTCAATTAAACAAATCATCTGCTACAGTCCCGTTCTGTTTTTGCTACACCACTAAAGTGCTTCGCCAATTGAAGCCAACGATAAATAACTGTTTCGTTCCTGTTGCAATTATCGATAATCACAACGATTTACGTTTTTTTGATCACAAGCTAATATAGGAAAAAATTGTGTAACGAAGAAACGAACCCGTTCTCGGTTGTAGAGTTGCAATTGCGTGCAATTACTTCTTCATAACATTAATAAAGTCATAAATTTTATTTATTTATGAATAAAATAACAACAAAGTTTTTTATAGTTAATGAGATACATTTTCTATAACTATAATTATATTAATTATACATGAATTTATTTAAAAAAAAAGATCGCAACGAATCGAATTGCATGCATACAGTACAGTTGCTATTTCGTTTGATATTTTAGCATAAAAATACAATCATAATAATTAGTTACGTGGTTTATAAGTTGTTGTTCTGTTGTTCGTTCTGTTATTGTTATTGTCGACTGATAATAATAATAATAATAATAATAAGTTTGAAGATAATGAAATGGAATAGTGGCCACGTCGCCACATAATGCCATTGAAAATTAAAATAGTATTCCATCGTGTAACTTAATCCGGCGCATTCATTTTAATAAATGCAAAACAGAGACAAAGTGACTGAAAGAACGGGAGAGAATTGAACCTGTTTCACATTCAATTCCCATTAAAATATTATTGGTCGTGACACTTTTTCCAAATGTTAATTACAATTTAAACCAATCGCACTCTGTCTCAGAAATCGTCAAAAATTTTGATCGAATTCCAAATTACTTAAATCGAGTAAAGTAGGCGTTATTGAGATCGATTTAAAAAAAAAATGCAACCAGCCCAAATTCAATTAATATTTCTAAGAATTCCTACGTCCAAATTAAACGAATGCTATGTAGTAATAAAGATTGTCAATTGAAACGGATTTTGCTGCACTATTTCGGACTATTTCGACTAGCCCGAGGAAGACAATTATCTCGAAACGGTTGTTTGCGTTCGGTGGCCGGATCGTGGTGTTATTGGCACGAGATCAATTAAGGAATTGGTATAAGTGGCGCCCGGCTGGCAGCATCCCGGAAATCGTGCAGAATTCGCGATGAGAGTCCCCACAGACGAGGTATGCCGACAATCAACATCAACACCCATCATACCCTCTGATTTAATCGATAATAAATCAAACAGTTAATATTGTGACGATTAACGTACAAAAAACAGAAGTAATCTTTTAAAAAAAATATGTTAATCAATTTCTTCTATATAAATTATACTGTAATTAAGTGAATTGAACTGGGAAACAGTTAAGATGCCTTCAGGTAGTAGTAGCAGCAGCCGTACAACATTTAAAACAACATTATAAAAATTTTTATTCAATTTCACGTGATTGATGATTCAATTTGTTTTTCTTGAAATGCAACGATTAAAACAGAAAATTAAATTAATTCCGGGTGGTCAATCAACGATTCCTTGCAGGGTCACAATTTTTCAATATTAGGTTGTTCAATAAGAAAAACACAATTTTATGCTGACAAACACATTTTATTATTCAGTAGACTCTCCCTGTACTTCTTCTAATTTATGGATTGCCTCCCTGAAGTGAGAATCCAAAAGACTGTTGAAAGTCGCTTCCACAACTGCTGTTGCCTCTTCGTTCGTTGAAAATCGTTTGCCATGCATGAATTCGTTGAGATGTGCGGAGGTTTTTTAAGCTGCGCTGTCTTGATGGAAAATTATCCTTTCCTTCTGCAAACCAGGTCTTTTCTCACGAACTTTTACATATAACTGATCCAAAAGGTGACAGTTACCAGTTTAGAGGTACGCCACCTTAAAATTCCTTTTGCGAGCCAAAAAACTGATGCTAACGCCTTCTTGGCCGATTTCTGAACCCTAGCTTGCTTCAAAGCCAAAATATCTCATTGACACCACTCCTTAGTCTCTTGTTTTGATTCAAGATCATGGTGGAAGACCCAAATCTTCCCAAAATCAACTTTCTGAAGTTCAAGACTTCAGCAGAAATGTTGCTCACAGTGCCTCTAGAACTTCTCCTACGTATCTCTTGATTAATTGTCAATCTCGAAAAGCTGTGGTGTACTTTTGCCTTGATTTCTGTTGTTTTGGAACGCCTTCACATGGATCATCTTATAGCCTTGTACGACCCCAAAATTTCAGGCAAAATATTGCTCACAGTACTTAGTGAGATCCCTAGAGCTTCTCTAAATCTTTCTCGGTTAATCAACAATCTTACAAAACGTGTCGTGTACTTTTGATTTGATTTCTGGTGTTGATTCACTTTTTGCAGGGCCTTCACATGGATCGTCTTCTAGCCCTGTATGACTTGCTCACAGTACCTAGTGAGCTCCCTGGAGCTTCTCCTAAATCTCTCTTGGTTAATCAACAATCTTACCAAACGTGTAGCGTACTTTTGCTTTGATTTTTGGTGTTGATTCACTTTTTGGAGGGCCTTCTAGTCCTGTATGACCCCAAAATTCCAGGCAAAATATTGCTCACAATACCTAATAAGGTCCCTATAGCTTCTCCTAAATCTCTCTCGATTAATCGACAATCTTCCAAAACCATGTCGTGTACTTTTACTGTGATTTCTGGTGTTGATGCACTTTTTGGAGGGCCTTCACATGGATCGTCTTCTAGCCTTGTGCGACCCTAAAATTTCAGGCTCACAGTGGCTAGTGAGATCCTTAGAGCTTCTCCTAAATCTCTTTCGATTAATCGACAATCTTCCAAAACTATGTCGTGTACTGTTGCTATGATTTCTGGTGTTGATGCACTTTTGGAGGGCCTTCACATGGATCGTCTTCAAGCCCTGTGCGACTCTAAAATTTCAGGCTCACAGTGCCTAGTGAGATCCTTAGAGCTTCTCCTAAATCTCTCTCGGTTAATCAACAATCTTACAAAACGTGTCGCGTAGGTACTTTTGCATTGATTTCTGGTGTTGATTCACTTTTTGAAGGGCCTTCACATGGATCGTCTTCAAGCCCTGTACGACCCTAAAATTTCAGGCTCACAGTGCCTAGTGAGATCCTTAGAGCTTCTCCTAAATCTCTCTCGATTAATCGACAATCTTCCAAAACCATGTCGTGTACTGTTGCTATGATTTCTTGTGTTGATGCACTTTTTGGGAGACGTTCACGTTCTCGCCTTGTACGACCACTTTTAAATCTCGAAACCCATCTGTCTACTGTTTCAATTGAAGCAGAAGAGTCTTTATACACTTTTAAGAATCTTTCATGAATTTCTTTTGGTGTTACACTTTCCAAAAATAAAAATGTTGCTATTACTCGGTATTCAGTTTTATCTATCGTAAAAAAAAGACACTGACACTTCAACTTTGAATACGTAAAAATCTACAAATAAGTTCGCAGATATTCAGCAAACAGTTTTACCATCTTCAGGAAAATAAAAGTCATCAAACAAGCCAGTACAAGAAAATTTCGATGCAATTCTCGTCGGATTCTTATAAATCGAAGCCACTTCACTTGATCGTATTGGAATTATTCATTGCGCCCACTCAAATCCTGTACAACGAACACTATTATTATTCCTTTGTCTTCTTTATTATTATTGTTGGAATTGTGTTTGAATTGGTAAAAAATTGGTTTTAACAATTTCAAGTCTTGTTTGTTACAACAAAAAACAACAACGAAAAAAAAAATGATTGTATTGTTTATCCATTTGTTTCAGTGCGAATTTATGCATCTTGTTAATATGTACATCGATTGAAGAAAACCAGTAGTTCTCAAACGTTTCACCCAACATTTCCCCGTTATTATTCTATACAATTCCAATTATTCCATGGAGAATTGGTTTTAGATTTTCAATCAGGTTTCATTCATCTGTTTGTAGAAATCGTAATGGATTGGCGGATCGGTGCGCGTTCCCATGTCAATTGTTGTTCGATTCTAACGAGACATTGGGATCGCCCTTAATTACAGTTTGACGAAACGAAATTAATTAATAGGTTTTTTTTTGTTGGTTCGAAAATTACATGACCGTGATTTCTATTCAAATTATCTTGTGTTGATTATTAGAAATTTACATAATTTGGTAATTTTTATACATTAGATTCAATAATTATGCACTTTTATGTTAGGTAAGGATGAAAAAATTGTAGAGATTCCAATCTGTCTGCGGTGAACTTAATTAAATATTTTGAAAGAAAATCTGTTTACACACAATAAACGTGCTTGCGATGGGATTTTAATTAGCCGAAAAATCAACAATGGAACCTAATTTTATTTTTTTTATAAAAAATCAATTTGTATTCAAATTATGACTGGAATAAGATTGAGGCAGTAGAGTAATCGATTTCTGGCCTCGTTGGAATGAGTAGTTTTTTGGAGTCTATTATGAAAACTCAGCATTAATAATGAAATGAAAGTTTTTATTAAATTGGAGTCGAAATCCGGATTTCTACGTTAACTGCAATTAGGCAGCATGCATTAGGAAAATATGATGAAAAAGAGACTTCTTTTGGTTTTTCAGACGATCACTTGTAATTGCATTCAATTCGCATCAATACGCATCGGATGTTGTACAAGTTACTTGTGCAAGTATCTCATACTCTGCATACATTTCAAATAAGCCGGTTCGAATCCTGCCTTCTTAAAAAATGTGCAATATATCTTATTCTCTCTTCTATAAAAATATAAAAAGCACTTTTCGCTATCTTTTAGGATCTTTAGTTTAAGTTACATTCCATTTAATTAACTTTCAAATTAAGCCCTTGAAGTAGGCGATACGTTTCAGTATTAAAAGTTTTCTTTACCTACCTATGAAACATTGAACGATTAAAGTCAGGTCAGGGCAGGTCAATAACTTGTACAAGAAACCTTTATCCTATATATTTTTAATAGCGCATTTTGCTTGTAGATGCGCTCCCTTCTCTCCTCGAAGCTGAAATCGGCACGTTTTTTTGACGACATAAACAGTTCGAGCATACATTTCGCGTATATAGGTATCCACGACAATTCCAACTAAACTGTGTCGAGCTATAATCTTGAACAAGTAGCTTGCACAAGTAATTTTCTTGCTCGAGGATTTTCAGTGAAAATCTGCATTACAATCAAATCAATTCCAAATGGAGACCTGGAAGCATGCAAAGGCAGTTATTTTTTTTAGATTTTTAGACAACTTGCAACTATAACTTATAATATTCTTTTCAAATCGAATCTTATACAAGTACTTGTAGAAGTACCTATTTATTAGTCTACGCATTCGTTTTATATTCATCAAATAGGTTTCAAATTAAGTCGCTACTTCTTGAGAATTGTGCAACATATTTGTCTCTCAACTTTTAAGCGTAAAAATATCTTTTTCACATTTGCACAAGTAACTTGTACAAATAAATTTCTTGTTCTACGAATGATTTTTACATTATTTGAAACTGTGAAACACCATTATAGCTCCATGATTATTGATTTTTCACTATTTGAGAAAGTTTAAAAGGACTTTTTGGATAAATCGAACCTCGCACAATAACTTATGGAAGAAACCGTGGTTATGCACGAATCTCTCATAATAGCAGGACATATTCCTTTAACTTGTAAAGTCCTGCTTATATCGATCTGTTTGTTTTTCGACCATTAATGACACTTGTTTAGCTGCTTCCTGAGATGAGGGAAATTTAAAGAAATCTGCTGTTGAAGCATTTTATTTCGAGATTGATTTCCTGGAAGATTCTGAAGTTTTCCTCCTAAGACTGCATAACAAGTCTTAGTCGCACAGATTCCAATATATTGCAAAATCCTGCTTACTTTGATATGTTGGGTTTTCGTTTGTAAATATCGATTGTTTAGCCACCCGTTACATGAAGAAAATTTAAGGGAATTTATAGTTTTTGGGTACTTTTTTTGCCAACAGACCAAGATCTAGCTCCAGGTCTGTGCATCTGTTGAAATTGCCTTCAAATTGCAGAATGATTAAAAGTTTTTTTTATATTTTCAGCAATAAATCTTGATTATTGTAGAATATTCTTAACACTTGTGATAACTTTTTCCCTTCACTCAAATACTTTATTTTGACACGGATTTTCTTAAAGTTCTAAAGTTTTCCTGCTGCAGAACCTAGTGAACCGAATGCACTTCCTGTTTACACACAGTAAAGTACAGGAAGGCTTTCCTGCTACTCTTAGCAATGTCACAGAAAATCCTCCTTATTCTGATATGATTTTCTTTTGTGAAAATCGCTTGTTTTGAGGACGCACAGTTTTTCGTGAGTTTCAGTACAAAATTTTCAATTCTGTGTGCGTACTCTGCTTTAAATTATAATAAGATTTTTTGGCCCACCTTTCAAAAAGCCCTTTGCCCCTAAAACTAGCAGGATTATAGACTTTTCTAGTGTCGAAATCTAGGGCATTTACAAATTTCTAGCAACGAAACCTTCCCCAGTGCCATCAAAAACTACAAGTGACTTGTACAAGTATTAATAATGTGCGGTTACAAATACAAGTCGATATTGAAGCCATATCGAATAACTCTATCAAAAAAGCCAACACAAATACCTATTATTACAATCGAAATAATGCTATGCACACACAAAAGAAATCGATTCAATATGGTGCAATCGGTCGGTCCTTCACGGATCTTGGATTTGTGGTAGAGATTGAAATGACCTTTCGCAAAACCGCACACCTTTATCTCTCTATAGAAATAATAGCAAAAAAACAACAACTAAAATCAAACATTACAATAAAATAGGAATCTCATAGAAACAGTAATAAAAATAATAGAATTCTCAAAACAATTGTAGATTAATATCTATATGCGCGCGCGCGCACGCTGCAAAAAAACTACCAAGAAGTGTACAATAGAAAGAAAAAAAGCGCATTATTCAATCAAGCGTATCCGTTTTAATTGAATTTTGCATTCTATCGTGACTATTCGTTATCTAACACAAGAAAAATCCGTAATAATTAATATTGGCCTTTAAAATTCCGCAACAAAAAAATCAACGGTGTAAAAATTCCAATTTCGGCAACCAAATTGCTTCTTTTGTTACACGATTCCTAATTAACCACGTTCCTAGAGAGAATCGGTTATTAGCGGTCGCCTAGTGGAGAGAATCTAAAAGTTAACGATATCTATACACGGTTCTTTTTTCTGTATCCTATTGTTTCGCTTCTAAATTCTCTTGTAGAACAACATTTACACAATTTAACACAACAACAACAAGACGATCATGTTTGATAGTTTCCAATTGTAGATGTCCACACACACTCACGAAATGACCCAAAGTATCTCGTCGCGAGTATAGCGAGTATGTTGGGCAGACACTTAACGCTTTGTAATTCACGGTAATGTCGTACAGCTTCATTACATCGACCAGCCACAATCACTCTCTCTCTATCTTTGTTGAGTTTATTGTGCGGATATCGTCTAAAATGCAATAGATACACGTAATAATAGTAATGATGTCTGAAAAAAACAAGATTCGTATTATTTCTAGTTTTAGATAAACGACTTTCGTGGTAGACTTGTAATGAACTGTGTGTGTATTTTCAATTGTATTTGTACATAAATTTTTTCTTATTATTTCTATTTCCAATCGAATAGTTTGAGTCTTGTGCACGAATTGTTCAATATCTCAATGTTGTATCAAGTTTCAGGATAATTATCTGAAAGAATTTCACTAGACATTGTATATAATGTGGTGTAGTTGTGGAATTATTGAGATTCTAGCCGAGTACTGAAGTAATTAAGCAATTAAGTTTAGTAACGAACTCGGTTGTGTTCTCATTTTTTTTCTATTTTTTATTGAACTGATTGCCGTACAATGACAAGTGAGAATTATAATGCTGACGCTGAAGTTCTATTAAAGGAGTGACCATAAAATTCCCTCAAACAAGAATTAAAGGAAATCCACTGTATGTCTTAAGTGGAGAAGAATTCAATTAACGTTTAAACTTAATGAGAGAATGAAGTGAACTATACGCGATTTAATGCCGATTAGAAAACAGTCTGGGAAATTTTATAGAAGAGTCAGCTTTTATGGGGTTCGTTAGTTGTGCGAACGTTGAAATCTCCCAGCCTTTTGTACCGTTAGGCTAGGAAAAAAAGACATTTTTCTATAGAATTCGTAAACTGCCGTGCGATTTCCCAATTGGAATAATCACGAATTAATAAGAAGTTGTTGCTGAAAATTCAACCAATTAAGCAGGATTCTTAAAGGAATTTGTGGCGAGTCCACTGCCGGAAAAAATGTCTCGAATTTTACAGAAATTCTGAGAAAGTCCAGAAATCTGCAAGTTTTATAAACAAAAAGGTTTTTGTTTAGAGAAAGCCAAACACATTTTTTGACAGCATTGGGAATTTTCTTTCAGCTTTCCAGATAGGCCAATAATAATAATAAATAATAAGTTCAACAGTTGAAAAGCCTAAAATCCACGTTTTTTCAGCTGTCTTTTCAAGGCTTCTCTTCTCAAATTTGAAGCAGATTTCAATAGGCATACAGACGCGAAACGCAAACTTTTGCAGCGATTTTCCTAATGAAAACTTTGTACTAAAAATGACAGAAAACTGCGTCCTCGAAACAAGCAACTTTTACAAAGGAAAAGCCAACAAATCGAAATTAGCAGGATTTTTCATGATACTGGAATTTGTGCTGCTAAGGCTAGCAAGAAAGTTTTCCTGACTTTCACAAAATTCTTTTACATGAGCAGGAAGTACTCAATTCCCTGAGTTCTTCAGCAGGAACGTTCAGAGCTTGCAGACAATAAATGCCAAAAAGAAATATTTGCGCATATTCAAGACGCGGGGCAAAAATTTTGATAAGCATTAAGAATATTCTAGAACAATCATGAACAAAGCTTTATTGCTGAAGATATAAAAAGGCCTGCAAATCAGTCTGTAATTTGAAAGAAATCTCAATAAGCTCCCAGCTCTTGGTCTGTTTACAAAAATACCAAACAAAACTTTTTTAATGAAAACCCAACGGGTCGAAGTAAGCTGGATTTTCCTCATATTGGGAATACTTGCAGCAGGAACAATCAAGTCCTTGCAGGAAATCAACTTCGAAATTAAATTTTCCTAAAATTTCTTCACCTCAGCAGGTAACTAAAAAGTAACATTTATAAGCAAAAAAATTAATAGATCCATTAAAGCAGAACTGCTAAAAGTAGCAGGAAAGATTCCCCATATTTTGTCAGATACTTTACTGGATTTTGCGACAGGAAAAAACGAGAAATGCAATGAGAAGTGGTGCAATTTGAAAGAGACTTCAATAGGCGCAAAGGCTAACTTAAAACTTGATATGTTGACGAAAATGCCAGGACGCTGGGGTTTTTTGAATTTCGATTTTGGCAATATGTGGACCTTTTGGGAGACTTTAACGCATGGTAAAGCACAGAGCCGAAAGAGTGTTGCAGTAAAAATACAGAACTTGTCAGGAAGTCGATTTCGCAGTAAAATAGTCGTATTCTTTATATGTTAAACACTGGGTACTGTTATTCTGTAGATTTTAACTGCCATGCACGCTTTTCTAGATGATCAAGGTAAAAATACTAATTTTGAGGACAGCACAATTTTTTCTGGACCTTATGAGAGGCCTTAGAAAAGATTATCCAACTCTTGAAGGCATTGAACGATAATTCTAAAGAAAAAGCACAAAAAGCTCTATAGAATAATAATTATCAAGATAAATATCAAAATCTAAAAAATCAATTAAATCAATCAATTCTGTAGGAGATTTCAATGCGCCCGTAGACAAGAAACTCGCTCTTTTTTTCTCTTTCACAAACCAGAAATAATTGAAATGCTAAAATTAGTTGAGAGACCTGCAAATTAATTCTGTGGTCCCACCGTAACAGATGCATTATGGATAAATTAGAATGTCAATATCGTTGAAATGACCGGCAAATATTCACGATGACTTGCCATGATAAACGTATAATTAACATTTATGATTAACTTCCAATGGATAAGTAGGTGATCGCAAAAAAATCACATAGTAATTAAGCTTATCTTATCTGTCATTACAAAGTTGCTTATATCTACCTGTATCTAATGGTAATAATAGTAGTAGTGATAATTAGCTGGAGAAGAAACGAAAACGAAAAAAAAAGTGGAATGGTAACAACATTTCTGCAAGCTTCTAATCAATATCCAGAAGCTTTCTAATCGATTATAACCGGCATTAATTTTTTCTTGCCGTTGTTGTAATTTTATAAAATATACAATTAACGATCAGAAAATCGCTTTGATCATAATTAAAATCTTGACATACGTACGTATAAGTACGTACATTCGTCTGAGGTGATTCGTCTTTTATTTTATTTAAAAAAGACAGAACGCTTTATAAAAGAGTTGTGATTAAAATTCAACATGCACAAAACGCCCATTCCATGTTAATATAGTAAATCGGCTCATTATTTATTACGTAAAGCCATATACTCTCGTTAATTTTTAAAATCAAACATTTCCTGTGAAAGCTACTTAATAACACTTTTTTACTTACTGTTAATAGAAAAATTAATGATACTTTGTGTATTGTTGTTGTTTTTTTTTCTCTTGTGGTTGTTGATTTACTTATGGAATGAGTTTGTATATATTTCTATGTGCACACAACCCCGATTATGCAAATCAGGCCATTTACTTTTATTTGCGTGTTAAATCGCACAAGAACGTCTTATAATAGACGATTCAAGATCTTTCTACGACATGCTCGACACCATGTATACAAAGATTAAAATTGATACTGTAACAAAACGTAGGCTGGGCAAAGTGGATGGGAGAAATGGTCGGTTTTTGACGGTATTTCTAATCGATCGAAAGACGACAAGAAATGTATTTGCCAACAAATTATTACATTTTACTTAAGTGAACGTGTTATAAAGTACGTGTTGACGTTTGCCCAAAAAACGAGCTTTTGTGATTCAAAATTTTATAGATGTTTGTTTCTTTCTCCATCTGTCCAAGTAGTGAAGACGCAATTTTCTCCAAATTTTTGCCCCATAGTTGCAAAAATTTCGCAAAACTACACGATTTTCATCAATTTTCTAAAAGATTTCAACGAGTGCATAAGCAGGTAGCCTGAAAGCCCCTTTTTAAAAGTCCGACGTACTTCATTTTGACCAATAAATACAAAAATTGTTTCTTTAACTTAGAAATTTTCAGTTTGGAGTCTTTCAGCGAATAAAAGTCTACCGCTATGTCTTCAATTATTTCTAAACGTAAACTTGACACTTTTTTGTCCGAAAACCCTGACAATAATCCTGAAAATTCAATTGAATTTTGCAGTAGATTCCAACAGACGCATAAGTAAGAAAGCTGACAGCTCTTTTCTTTGTAAGTCGACATCTTAGGAAGCTTTTGTAGAATTTTTTATCTAGTCAGCCTTGAGCTGATACAAAGCCTAAAATATAGAAACTGTGACCATAATTTTTGTAAAAGATTTCTTGCAGGATATGCCAAAACAACCGTAGACTTCGTTAAATTTTCTAGTCAGAAATATTTTGTTTTGCTCGACAAGTAGATTATTTGTTTCTGTAGTGGCTGCTCAAAAGAGAAACGCACGATTTTGTCACTTTTCTTGAACAACTCGATCTTTTAGCGAATTTTATAGAAGTCTTGAGTTTAGACTAAAATTTGAAGTTGAGATAAAGCCTGAAATAAGAATGGGCCTATATTTCAGAAGTCTCCAATCGGTAAAGATACATCCTCAAGTCTACTTTCCATCCATTGATAAAGTTTTAAAATATGTGAAAAGATTTACAGCAAAAAATGCCAAAAAGCTGGAGTCCTTGTTGAAGAAGATTTGGTTTGGTTTTTTAGCTTAGAAATCTTAAGTTTAAGAGCTCTTCAACAGGAAAGAACCAATGGCTTTGTCTTTTTATCTTATCAAAAATGACAATAATTTACTCTAAAAATTGACCAAAAATCTGCAAATTGTATTGAATTTCTCAGGAGACTTCAACAGGTGCATAAGCAAGTAACCTGAAAGTTCTCCAAAGGTAGACAACTCAAAAAACTGATCATTTGGCAAGCTTTTTGTAGAAGGTTTGAACTAGTTAATAGCTCCAACTGAAAAAGTGCATTCCTAAGCCTACTCTCCAATTTTTTAACAAACAACAGGTACTGTTTCGCAAAATTTGCTTGTTTTTTCAAGTATTGGAAACGATTTGTTGCAATAAATGCCCAAAATTGTGTTTTAGAATTTTTAGAGATTTCAACAGGAGCACAAGCAGGTAACCTTAAAGCTCTCGCCACATTTCTCCCATAAAACGAAGAATTCTATTGAGAAGTTTGCCTTAAAAATGGGCGTTTTCAGGAGTCCAAATTATGAAAAACTGGCCGTTTGTATACGATATTATAGGAAACTTCAGCTAGCGAAAAGTTCACGACCTTTAGTAAAACTTTATAATCATTCGAGAAATTGATAGAATACAGTCCTAAATTCGACTTTTTTTCCATAAATAAAGAAAATTAATTAGATCGTTTTTTATAACATCAGAGGCCTGAAATTTGATGCAAACCCATTCAAATCTTTGCATCGTTGTATACTTTGGACGTAAACGAAGAGTTTACATTGAAGTTTATGGGAGAATTTAACGGACGCGTGGGCAAGAAACCCGAAAAGTCCTCAACCAGCCACGACCTCAAAAAACTCAATCAGTTTGCAAATATTATTATATCCAGATAATATCAACAAATTAGTTTCCCAATAAGAAATCGTGAATAAACGTGCGAACTAAAAACCAACACTTTGCGGATAACAAAATTAGATAGCATTTCGTTTACAATTCCCACCATGTTTATCAGTAAATTGCTAAGTGCAAAACAGTGGTTGATTTGTGTGTGTGTGTGTGCAAGTTGTTTTTATTAATGATGGCTTGTATTTCGTGGTTATAGTAGTCGGTAGTGGTAACGGATAAGTGCAAAATAGAAATTAACTATTTACAAGAGACACGATAATTGCAAACTTGTATACAATTTTTCTATTGAAAATACTGAAAACATACCATTTAGAAGATATGAAGTAGTACCAGTACTACTCGATCGATGCAGTTTTACAGGAAGTCAGTGAAACAATAAAAAACAAATCACAAATAATATAAATAAATAGGAAAACATAAACAAAGAAATAAAATAGAGTTGCGTGTAAGAAGCTATACGAGATGAATTTTAATATGTTGTTTAATTGTGCACTAGCATAATATTTGTTCTTGTTATGGTAAAGTAGAAAGAAAATAAAGCAAAATCTTCAACGATGTATATAAAGTGTTATTTTCGATGAATAAATCTGTTTTGGTCCGGCAAGGGTGTGTCCTTTATCGACTAATTGGTGCTTTATCTTGTTGATATCAACGCCAGATAACTGAAAGACATGTGTAACGACGACCATCTCGCTATTCAAGTTTTGTCTCTGTTGGGACTCGCATTGTATCCGGCCACACTAACACGTATAATGCAATATTATATGGGAGTAAAGTGTGAATTTTATGTCGCGTCCCAATCAACCGATCATTCTTTAAATAAATATCTACAACGTATATAAAAGAGATTAAGCGTAAACGATGCACGTCACTTTAATAAGCTGATATATTTCCGATTATAAATATCTTCGTTCAAGTCTTTTTGCTGTCGTCTATAATAACAGATCACTAATTAAAACAATAGCGGACAAATCTTCGATATCAGTAGATGATAAAGAGATTTAAAAAATCAATGGAATTTCGATGCCGTTACATATTTAAACTAATAAACCGTGCAACTGAACCACAAACAGTAACAATTTCGACGAGTTGTTATTTTTATGCGATTTTAAAGGTAGACTTTAACGGGTGCATAAACAAATAACCTCGGCATTCTTAACAGTTTTGAGATTTTCTCATAAATATAAAAATTTTGGCTATAAAATCAAGTTCGTGGTATTCAAGAGGATGTTAGGCGGGATTTCGATATTAAAAATTGCAGACAACTCGGATGAAATGGAGATTTAAAATTCAAATAAAATCGAATAAATAAGCTTTTTAGAGGCACTTAAATAGATTCTATAGCTAAAAGTGGCAAATTGGAGAATTTTGTTGGATTCTGTAGAAGACCGTAATGGTCACGTTAGCAACAAAACGAATTTTCTACATTCTCGTCGACGAATGTAGAGAATTTCCATAAATCCCATTTCAAAATAAATTAATATCGTTTTATTTACGGAGTATATCAAGATTTATTGCTTGAGTAGCAAAACGTTTCAGTTTTGCAGGATTTCAGTAAGCAAATTTCCAAATCTCTAACAAATTGGTTGAGTTGTTGCAATTTTTATATCAAAATTTCTACGTTTCTACGTTGAAAAATCAGTTGCTTTCCAAACAAAATTTCCACCGTTTCTTTAGCTCTGTAGGAAATGAATTTTGATAAACAGAAGCCTTAATGGTAAATTTCGGGGCATAATTTCATCCCCTGTTTAACCCCTTGAGACACGATTTTTTAAAATAAGGGACCTAAGGGCTCATCTACTTATGGAGGAACACTTGAGCAAAATTTTGGTTTAAACAGTTGAGATCCAGGTCAGGTTTCGTTGTTAAAATTCCTGAAAATAAACGCAAACTTGGCGGGAGTTCAGAGGAGAGTTCAACAGGAAACTAAGCGACGAACCTAAATTTTCCGCTAAAACTGGTGAATTTTCTGAAAGATTTACCACAAAATCGGTGAGGTCGCTTCATTTATTACTGAAAATTGTGTAATTTCGCTTCCAAAACTGGAAGGGAGTGGAGACATTCGTCCCAGCAATTAATGAGTTAATTCGTATTTTCCAAAGTATTTTTATTGGAAATGGTAAAACCCGAATTTTTATTCGAGTTATTGGGTTTTGGAGTTTTGTGATTTACTCAAAAGTGACACATCAAAAGCTCTTTGTGTTTTTTTGCACTAAAAATCAACTTTATTTGCAGTCCAAAACTCGTCAATAAAAGAATAAAGCATTTGGATTTCTAATGAGAAAGCGAGGCGGAATTTCTGTTAGAACTGATTAAATTCTCGGAAGTTTTACAGTAAAATCAATAAGTATCTCTAAACCTCAAATTATCAAAAATAAAGCTCGCTTTACACATTCTTCCGCTCTTCTAAGTACAATTCAGAAATGTGGGGAAATATGGACTCTTCAGATTTCCATAGTCTTCAACAAAAAGGTACAATTTTGGAAAATGCATCATGTTCCCCACAATTTCTGTCCAAAATATCAAAAAAATTGTAGGCTAGTAGCAAAACTTTAAAGGGTCCAGCACGAGAAGCAACTTTTCGTTAAAGTTACAAAAAATCAAGCAGGAATTCACAGTATTCTCAAAAAATTGATAATTATTACGATCTCGATCTTCAAATCTACATCATGTTCCCAACAATTGATCGGTCCGAGACTTGTACAAGTTTTATTAAAAATAACAATATGTAAATTTCTAGGGGAAACTTCAAAACGATAAACAGACCCAATTTTTACATAAACATAGTCAGTAGTTTTGGTTGAATAGCGCTTCCTGAAAGTTCTGCAGGAATTCGTGGGATCTTTTGATTTTTTTTCAAGAAAAAGTACCACAAAAAAGCTTCAATGTAGGCGTAAGTATGCGGCTACATTTTCTTCAGCAACTGGAGCAAATTTTTCAGGAAATTTGCAAAAACTCGTGCCGGTTTTTGTGAAACACTACAGATCCTGCAACAAACCTTTGGGAGTGGTGATATTGTTGCCAGCAATTAATGAGTTGATCCGTATTTTCTAAAGTATTTTTATTGGAAATAGTAAAACATGAATTTGTGTTTTTTGCAATAAAAATAAAGTTTATTTGCAGTGCAAAATTCGTCAATTAACCAATAAAAAATTTGGATTTCTAATGAGAAAGCGAGCCAGAGTTTCTGTTAAACTGATTAAATTCTGGAAAGTTTTACAGTAAAATCAATAAAATTATTATCAAAAATAAAGCTCGCTTTACACCTTCTTTCGGACTTTTAAGTACAATTCGGAAATGTGGGAAAACGTGGACTCTTCAGATTTCCCATAGTCTTCAACAAAAAGTAAAATTTTCAAAGATGCATCAGGTTCCCCACAATTTTTGTCTAAAATATCAAAAAAAAAATGTAGGCTAGTAGCAAAACTTCAACGGGTCCAGAACTAGAGAAAACTTCTCCTTACGATCCGTGGGATTTCGATCTTCAAATCTACATCATGTTACCAATTAAGTAATTGGTCGCTCCAAGTCTTGTGGAAGTTTTATTAAAAATAACAATATGTAAATTTCTAGGGAACAGTAAATTGACCAAATTTTTACATAAATATAGTCTGTATATTTTGTTGCTTCCTGAAAGTTCTGCAGGAATTCGTTGGATCTTTTGATTTTTTCAAGAAAAAGTACCATAGAAACGCTTCAATGTAGGCGCAAGCATGCGGATACATTTTCTTCAGCAACTGGAGCAAATTTTCGGGAAATTTGCAAAAACTCGAAACCGTGCCGGTTTTTACGAAACACTACAAATTCTGCAGCAAACCTTTGGAGACTCAATAGACACTTAAAATTCTGTGCACTCCTCCAAAAACTGCGAAATTAGTGGGAAATTATACAATTAAAAAGTTGACGGTGTAAAAAACAGTTTTCTGGTGGCAACTGGGCGTACAAACAACACACCGGAAAATTCTCCAAATTTCTCCCAAACAAATTAAGAAATATTCAAATTTTACGATCAAACCAACAACATCGATAACAAATCTATTCAAAATAGATACACGAAAAAAAAAATATGTAGAAAAAGTATCGATAATTTCCATAAACGATAAGATCTTGCATTTACCCAAAGCTTATTAACGGTCCAATTATACGTGCCGATCACCTGAAATTTCTCTCTCAATACTGAAATATGTCTCGTATTTTAATTGCCTAATAAACTGTTGCAATGATTCCCGTGATAATAACCAGATAAATTGTTTAGATAAAAACAAACCATCATCAAATCGAAAATAAACAGATTTAATTAAAACAACACGGATTTGCATTGAATCTAATTGTTTTCCAGATGAAATTATTGTTAATTCAACGTTAGACGAAGAGAAAATTGAACGATATTCGAACGGGTTTCATTTCCAGCTGAATTGATACATAAATCAGGTGATAAGTTTTTCGTAGGCGTACTTCATTACGAATACATCTAGTATTGTGGCTATAAATCTATTAAATTGGGATATTGTTGATTATACCGACGGAATTTAACAACAAACAGAAAGTTGTTGGTTGTTTTTCTTTCTGTTCTATAGTTATTTGTCTCTCGGAACTAATTTGATAAATTTCAAACATTCTCAAGATTTATTATGCGTGCGTTCTATTCTGGTAGACTTTGAATTAATAAAAATTCGAAATTAACTGGAAAGAATGCGTTGATTAACGTTAACGTACACGCAACTGGTTAATTTCACGAATCGTGCGTGCATATCGAACGCTCAATTCTAATTAAATGCAAAAGAAAAACAATCTCACTTACCACCGATATGATTTTCTTAATCCTCCGGTAAATGTCAGAAATCACTAATCATAACAATCACTCACACTTGGAAAGAATAAGAAAAAATTGCTCACTAATTTGCTGTTAATTTTTCAATAATTGCAGACGCGCGACAAGCGGCGGTCAGCTGTTGTGTTTATCGCTAGGAACCTATCTAGTTTTATTCAGAGTCATCCGGAGCGCGGCCAGATCGCGAGTGTTGTGTGTCCGCGAAGATCTACTCAGCTGGCCAAAGAGTGATCGAACAAAGACGGTTGCATCAATTTAGAGAAAGAGAGAGAGTGAGAACTGGAATGCTCCCGCCACTAGCCACTGGTCCACCCATCTACTCTCTATGTGTGTGTGTGTGTGTGTGTGTACACGTTTCAATATAACATCCGAAAAGGAAGGGTTAATTCGACGATGCCCTCCGGTTACCCTGAGGGAGTAGCACGGAGAAGAAGGCTACGAATAATCGACCACCTGTATTCGACAAATAACCAGTTTTTTTTTCTGGTGTATTATTATTCTACTGGAACGTGGCCTGGAACTGGGTCATTTTTACCGAAAAATCAAGGGTTGCAAAATGGATTTTTGCCTTCTATTGTGCCACGAATTTTTGGAAATGCAAATTCTATTCATTAACAAACGGGGTTGGAGAGAGTGTGTATATATCGCGAATTGGGGTGGATTGGATAAGGGGAGATTCGCTTGGGAATTTCCACAGATGTGCGCCTGCAAAACCGACCAAACAACAAAAATTTGTAACGATTTAATTCAACTAGGAAAAATCGTGTTTGTGTTAAAAATAATTGCACCAGGTGCGAATTGTTTTTTCAGGCTTTCAACTCGATTATTATCGTATTAAAATATACAAAAATATTGGAGATTTCAACGGGTGTACAGTCGACGAACTCGATTTCTTTCAGCCACAGTACAAATTCTAACGCCTCCGTTGTAAAATGCAATTAACTGAGAAAATGTTCAGTTGGTGTGGCTGTTACGATTAGGATCTGCTGAAATTTACACATGTACGCCGTGTTTTTTTTTCACTTTGTCTAGTCGATTGGCTGAAACTTTAATTACACGTAGCAATTAAAATAAATCAGATAATAAGTATTAACATGAATGAATTGTAGAAGCTGTCGCCTTGACAAATTACGTTTCCAACAACGGGGACCTATTTGCAATCTAAACGGCCGGTTATCGTAAACATGCCCACAGATGAAATGCGATATTGCTTGAATTTTTCGATTTCCACTACCTACCGCCCTACACTCAAGCTCCTTTAATAATTCATATAATAATATTTATTAAAGGGTAAAATATGGTTGTAACGGTTAAGGATCGTTCGATATTTATAGCACGAGCTGCTGGTATAATTGTGTTCTGGTCGGCGCTTATATGGGGAAATGGAGAGAAACACCAAAGCCGGTAGGTGATGAGTAATTTACGCCCAATTAAAACGCGCTTATCGCTTAAAAAGACTGCAGCAATGTTGCCTCAACTAATTGTAAATAAACATTAATGCATCGACTTGGGAGTCGTTGGTGTGTTTTTTTCTCTCGTTTGTGTTCAATTGCAACAATTGTAATTTTTGCAAATTACATTTTGAAGTTGCAAGATTCCAGCGAAATCGTTTTAATTAAGTTGTTCAAGTTTCCGGAACGTAATTATAGATTTAATCGTTGATAATAATCGTTATTATTTAGTTTCTTACTTTTTTTTGTTGTTATTTTAATATATTCTTATGTTACAATTATTTCAATTTAACTTCAAATAAATATGCGATTTTATATTTTATAAATAAATAAATTTAATAGTTAAAGACTTCAACGACTCTATAAAATGGAAAAACATGATACAACGTCCATCTTCACTGGACCGAATCGGACATCAAGATGATGATGATGGGGATTTTTCCCATTGCTCTCATATCGATGAAAAATCCATTATTTACACAACTGATTAGAATTCATTTTTTTTATTTTCCCAACAAATACGGAGAGACCAAAAAAAAGACGCACAAATTATTCTAAAAACGTTTTTTGTTGGCGTCGTTGTGAATATTTTAATGGTTGTCAGATGTGGGGGAGAATCTATTGTTGTCATTTGTAGAAATGTACACCAGGTCAGCGACATTGTCAAGAACGCGGAAAGGCAGGGCAAGGCCGTATACACTTCAACGATAAGTTTAGTACATTTTTTTTTCGATTTGAAAAGTTCTACAACACCGGATCTTTAGGTCGGGTGGCGGAGTGTGGGCTCAAATGCATCGGAATCCGAATCGATTTGTTTCAGAATTATTTATCGTGCAAACGCTGCATTTTTACACGTGAATCGACAGGTTTTTTTTTCACAGAATAGGAACCACATTAAAGTGATTTGTATCAAAACCGTTGAAATTTTCGAAAAAATTCTTCAGTAAACAAAATCACCGAAATTTTTTTCTATCACAGCACTAGAAACAATAGTAGATACGCTTTTATTTATTGGGATCTGAAATCAGTCCTGTTTCCAACTGATTTCCATTGAATAATAAATGAGTCAGAAAGTTTGCAAGCATTGAGCATATTTTTGGATACTTTTGTTTACCTAATGTGCAGTGTGTCTGTTTTAATGTGCAGTGTATTAAAGCAATGCTCAAAACCAATTTTATTGTTTGCTTTTCTAAGAGATAAGCTGGAAAGTTATTCGATTGATTTTGCAATGATGTTAACATTAGGAAAGGCTGTATGCACGTTCGCTATGTGTCTGTTTCAATGTGCAATGTATTCAAGTAGCGTTCAAAACCCATTTTATTGTTATCGACATTAAAAAGGCTAAAAAACAGTACAAAATATGCACCGAAACAAATAATAAAGCTCTATGGATCAAGAATTTAGCTTAACGTGCAAATACTCCGCTTTTAAGGCTCTATTTAGTTATTTAGTGTGGTGCCCGTCTGTTTTGAAGTGTAGAGTAAACAAACAGCGTTCAAAGCATATTTTATTGTCGCCTTTTGTAAGAGGCAAACTTCACGTACATATTTTTTGATTTCCAACTGGTATCAACATTAAAAATAGTCAAGAACAGTAGAAAATGTACATTGAAACAAATAATAGAGCTTGATGGATCAACAATTTACTTTAACGTGCAATTATTCCATTTTTAGAGGTTCTACCGTTCGTTATCTAGTGTGCCATCTGTCTGTTTTAAGGTGCAGTGTATTTGTTCGTTTTTATAAGAGATAAGCTGGAAAGTTATTCGATTGATTTTGCAATGATGTTAACATTAGGAAAGGCTGTATGCACGTTCGCTATGTGTCTGTTTCAATGTGCAATGTATTCAAGTAGCGTTCAAAACCCATTTTATTGTTATCGACATTAAAAAGACTAAAAAACAATACAAAATGTGCACCAAAACAAATAATAAAGCTCTATGGATAATAACAATTTACCTTAACGTGCAAATACTCGGTTTGTTACCTAATGTGCTGCCCGTCTGTTTTAAAGTGTAGTGTAAGCAAACACTGTTCAAAGCACATTTTATTGTCGCATTTTGTAAGAGGCAAACTTCACATTTTTTGATTTCCAACTGGTATCAACATTAAAAATCGTCAACAATTTATCTTAACGTGCAAGTACTCCATTTTTAAGCTTCTTCTATCCGTTATCTAGTGTGCTGTGTGTTTACTTTAATGTGCAAAGCATTCAAGCAAACTTCACAGCTTTTTTATTATTGTGAAATACAAAGTTGAAACTTCTCCACATTTATTAGTTCCGAATTGATGATTGATCGTTAGAATAAGGTACTTGCACGCTAAAAAATAGAAGAAAATCCACAATGAAGCAAATAATCAGCAATTATTGAACAATTATTCGGCTTAACAGGCAAATATATCATTTTTGAAAGTTCTACTATCTTTTATTTAACGTGCCATCTGCTCGAATTAGTGTGTGGTGTATTGAAGTAGCGTTTGAAAATCTTTTATTGTTGCCTTTTGTAAGACACAAACTTCATGTTAAGATTTTTTATGTCCAATTGATATCAACATTAAAAAGGTTAAAAAACAGTAAAAAATGTACATTAAAACAAAAAAGAAAGCTCAACAATTTTTCTTAACGTGCAATTATTCCATTCTTAAGCTTTTACTATCCGTTATCTAGTGTGCTGTGTGTTTACTTTAATGTGCAAAGCATTCAAGCAAAGTTCACAGTTTTTTTTATTATTGTGAAAGACAAACTGGAAACTTCTCCACATTTATTAGTTTTGAATTGACGATTGATCATTAGAATAAGGTACTTGCACGCTAGAACATAGAAGAAAATCCACAATGAAGCAAATTATCAGTATTTATTAAACAATTATTCGACTTAACGGGCAAATATATAATTTTTAAAAGTTCTACTGTCTTATTTAACGTGGAATCTGTTCGAATTAGTGTGCGGTATATTGAAGTAGCGTTTGAAAACATTTTATTGTTCTCTTTTGTAAGAGAGAAACTTCTTAATTCTTCACGTTTGAATTTATTGACTTCGAGTCGACCACATTAGAAAAAGATGTTTGAACGCTAAGCAGTAAAGCAGTTCAAAGCTCATTTACTTTTGTTTTTGTACAAGTCACATTTATTGATTTTCCATTAATATAAACATCAGAATAGGAGTTCTCCATGCTAAACAAAGGAAACATCCATTTTTCAAAATGCTACCATCCGTTATGTAATGTGCGACTTGCCTAATTTAATGTGCAGAGTTTTAAAGTAACTTATAAAATCCAATTTATTATTAATTTTCGTACGACTTCAGCACTAAAAATCTAAAATTTTCAAAAAATGATAAAAATGATTAACAAGAGAAAATTTTTCTGCAGGTGACATCAACGACAATTCCAGCAACCGCATTGAAAGATTTTTCCACAATAGGAGGAAGAACTTGTACAAAAACGTAAGTTTTTTTAATGTTTATCCATTTATTACACAACGTGCAGCTGGTCTATTCTAACGTTCAATATATTTCACTTTACTGTTCGTTTTTTTAAGGTTCAGAATTCGTTTAGCACTCTTACAAAGTGTCAACAAGATCCGGTTGATATTGCACCACCGGGGCGTGGAGATTTTAATGATGAATTAAACAACAATCCCATACATTAAGCAGCTAACACAATGACTCAAGAGACAGACTTTTGGCATACAATTAGAACACAATAAATCCGGTATTAGATCTATAAATTATAAACAATAAATCACGGTAACGTTGTTATGATTCAAAGTAATTGTGTGTAGTTGGTGGATACGAAAAAAGTACATTCAATTCGAGATTAGTCAATTTGTTAAGTCGCTACGCCTGCTGTACAATTGCTGGTACGTTTGGCGTTAATGAATGCTTACCCAATCATTATATTATACCATAAATGTTACCATTATTGTATCGATTATGGTAGTAGTTGTTATGTATAGATTTAATTCTCGATCTTTGTCCGCTATACACTTTACAGTTTTGTCTGATTTACATTATAAAAGTATAAAATATTTTCATAATTTATTTAAAATGATTTGAATACAATTTACAAGATCTACATTGCAAAATTCCCGATATGATCCGTTGATTGTCTGGAAGTAGAGAACAAGCCAACAATACCTGCTAACATGGTACAGATAATAGATTTTAATCGGTTCAGAAATCACGAAATAGAAAGAACAAAAAAAAAAAGACGACAGCCATGTTCTTTAATTAATGCACACAATTATAATCAACCAAACTATTATTTTCTATTATTAGCTGGTGTTATTGCCCAAAGCGGGCACGATAATAATCGAACAATAACTAAAAAAAAAATTACAAATGTAGATAATATTCGTAGCAGTTAGTAGATAAATGGAGAATTGTTGCTAATTTACAAAACAGTTGGATGTTATTCTTGGTAATTTCTAATTGTTCACAACAATTATCAACAATTGTAGCACACTTGATTGTTGTTGAATAGATCAAGGCTATTTTTCAGATAACATTCATTATTTATCATTTGCAGGAGATAAAGGAATCAGAACAATAACAAAATAGAATTGTATTAAATCGTCGATCGATTTTAACCTGTTGTGATCGAACATTGATGTGTGTTTTTTCTGCGATTATCACATTAGAAAAATATTCACGTTTTTGGAATTAAAATAATTATAAGTCGTTGAGGATTTTTTCACAACGAAATCCAACATTGATTTAATGTGTTCCGTACAAGTTAACGTTATAATTACTGTCGTTCTACATAGATTTATTGTTATGGTATTTATTCAGTTTCAAAGTGTTGTGAAGCGATCAGAGTTTTTCGTCCTGTGGCCTGAATGGACTTAAAATTAGCAAAAAAAAATACTTGAATAAAATCCCTGTTGTGGTGATGTCAATCGAGAAATGCATTTATAGTGGAGATTTCAATACTACATTAGAGGAGAAATTTAACTGAATTTTTCAGCTTTTTCTACCAAAAAAGTGTTCGAACTAAGAATATTTAAATCTTGAATACAGCATTACTAGGATGTCAGTCAAGAAATGTAGTTGTGGTGATTGGAGATTGCAATGCAAGATTAGAAGAGAAACTTATCTGAAATTTTCCAAGTTTTTCAACTGAATTGGCTCCAAATTATCAAAAATACTGTAACTAAATCTTGTTTACGATAATTTTTCAGCTTTTTTAATCACTATGAGTGACCTGAATTGGCTCTAAATTACTGCATTGCTATGAAGTCAATCGAGAAATGTATTGATACCAATCGGAGATTACAACGCTAGATGAGAAAAGAAACTTACCTGAAACTTTTCCTCAATTATTTTTTTCAACCTTTTCAATCAAAAGATATTTGAATTATAATTGAACTGGCGCCAAATTAGCACAAAAAAACTTGAATAAAGCAGGACTTCATGTGATATCAATCTTGAAATACAATTATGGAGATTTCAATGCTAGATTAGAAGGGAAATTTAACTGAATTTTCTCCGCGATGAGAATCCAGCTTTTCCGATCAAAAAGTGTTCAAACTGTGACAATTTTTGGGCTCGCATTGGCTCCAAATTATAAAAAATATAGCGTCGGAGATCGGAAATTTCAACGCTAGATTAGGAGAGAAATTTAATAGAAGTTTGTCCGCGATGATTTTTCAGCTTTTTTAATGAAAAAATATTTGAATTGTAACTGAATTGGCTCCAAATTATCAAAAAAAACAACACGATTTGCTGTGATGTCAATCGAGAAATGCATTTATAGCGGAGATTCCAATGGTAGATTGTAAGAAAAATTTAACTGAAATTTATCCGCGAAAATTTTTCAGCTTTTTTATATCAAAAAGTGCTCGAATTATAAGAATTTTTGGGCGAATAGACTGAATTAGCTCCAAATTACTAAAATCTCGAATCCAGAAATGCATATATAGTAATGAGAATTGGAGATTTCAATGCTAGATTAGAAGAGAAAGTTAACCGAAATTTTTCCTTGATGATTTTTCAGCTTTTTTAATCAAAAATTGTGAGAATTTTGAGCAGGGTGGCCGAAATTGGCTCCAAATTAGCAAAGAATCTTAAAAAAAGCACGAGTGACGAGCGGAATCGGAGATTTCAATGCTAGCTTAGAACCGAAATTTAACTGAAATTTGGTATGATTTTTCGGCTTTTTCAATCAAAAATGTTCGAGCTGCGAGAAAATTTAGGCGGATAGACTGAATTGGTTGCAAATTGTTAAAAAAATTTAAATAAAGCACGATTTGCTATTATTTCATTGCTTAAAAGAGAAACTTTACAGAAATTTTCAGTTTTCTTAATAGAATTTAAATTAGAAATATCTGATATTTATAAAGTTATTAGAATTCGATTGGACATTAAGAAAATTCTTGGGAGATAAAGGGTTCTGATTGGAGGCTGCAGCTTTAGATACGACGAGAAAATGCTGAAAATCCCAATTTTCTTTCTATTACATTATAATAAGCTAATCTTGATGGTTCTTAATTGACCGGTTGTATTAGTAAATGCATTTATAATACTTACGAATCTCTTCTTTACAAATTCTAATGCAAATTATCATTTAACTCGCACTTTAAAGTGTATAGTTTATCTCTATGAATAGCGGAATGGCCCTGGCGTTGTAAACTACATAAGTTATAAAGTCAACAGACCGTCAATGGCTATTCATTGGGAACGTTTAGGGCGTCACGATTTGAAGGTACGAAAGCTGGAAAGCAAGCAAAAGTTTCGGATCGACGAAAGATTAAGAAAAAACCGCAGGCGTGGAATCTGAAAACAGTAAATGAAGACTTGATTTATAATAGAATACGGGTATTCTATTTTGAAATTAAAAGAAAGCAGATTAATATATCAAAAATTTGATATCTCTGCCAGCTCGAGCCTTTAGATGAAATATAACAGCTGCCGGTTCTGTGTTTAATTACATGAACTGATTATTAGAATATCTGTCTTTGACTAGTTGATTTATTCGATAATTTACACGATAATCCAGCTAACTTGAACGAGTTTTGGATATGTCGGATCTTAAAATTATCAAGTCTTAAAAAATCAAGAAGGCACAATCAGTTCGTGGATCAATGTTGAATTAGTTTCCAATAAATTAGATTTGCTGCAAATACATACATCTATCCTGGATACATTTAAGACCTACCATTTGCAATTTTTTTTCAATACTTGCTGTTAAAGTCCTACTTTATCAACTAAAAACTCGATGATAAAGTAGCACTTCACACACCTCAACGGTAAAATGTTTGCTTTACCATTGAGTAAACACTTTACCATCGACCAATTCCATTGCAACCAACAGCAAATAAATAAAAACAATTGCTAGTTGTTTAGAGAAATCCAATAGCAACCAACTACTATTGACTACTGTATGAATAATATAATTAACTAGCCGACCCGGCAGACTTCGTCCCGCCCGTACGGTGATTTATATTCAGAAAATTAACAATATTAATTCTATTTATTAAAACATAATCTGGCATTATATTGAAATGTTTGAATAAATTATTGTTTAATTGTAAAACGTCAAAGAACGTGAGATTAGAATCTCTGTCTATATTTTAAAATGAAAGTGCTAAATTAATCAAAACTTCTTTCTTAGCGATGGGGACGGGTACCCGCTTGTCAAAACTTATTTCCAAAACCGCCTATATTTCAACGTATTAAAACTTTGATGCCCGATTTAACCCTCTTAGGGGTTGAATTTTCAAAAATCCTTTCTTAATGAACGTCTTCATTGTGAAAGGAATATATATACCAAATTTAAAGTCCATCGGACGGATAGTTTCGGAGATATCGTGATGAGTGAGTGAGTGGGAAATTGCTTATTTATATAAGTAAAAGATGTCATAACTTATTAGAAAATTTAAAAAAGTAAATAAATTAAAAAGAGTTTTAAAGGCAGGTATTAAAAAAATCTTCTACTGCACACGGTGGTAAAGTATGACTTTACTGCCTTGTATAGTAAATTACTATTTTTTGATTATTACATGATATCTCAATTGCTCACATAGGCATTTTTAGTGGTCAAACGATGTCTAGATATTGTAGTATTATTGTAGTATTATACAAGTTCTTATTTTTTTAAGATCCGTGCACAAGCAAGTGAGCGCTTCGAATTATATAGATTAAGTGCAACACTGTATTGTCTGGTATTAAGAAAAGGGTGCCGTATCAGAGCGCCTTCGCTTCTAAATCCGCCATTATTTGGAAATTAAGAAAAGCATACTGGGCGTAATGATATGAAATAATAAAGTAGGAATAATAATTTTTTTGTAGCAGTGCAACTGGAATCTTCACAAAGGCATCTGTTTATTTGGAACCATAGCAAATTCGGACCCATCAATCACCATTTCTGTTGCGTCCTTGTTTAGTCGAATTTATTTCTTTGACTTTAGTTCCTTAAGTCATTATGCTCACTCTATTTCGACCACCTTCGTCAGATATATCGCAGCAATTCACGCAAGAATCACTACCAATGTCATACATTTCACTACGCTGACAATAACGTTCTTCAATATCGCTACATAATTTCCTAATATAACATTTTTTAAATCTTACAATTTAAAAGATTAAAAATTATAAAAAATGGGTACAGCAAGACAGACCTGCAAGTTTGTTCTTTTTTTAATTTGTTAGCAACCCACTTCCACGCCACTGCCGAATTGAGATAAGTTTTCACATAAAAGTTTCTAATTGGTCGTTTTTCATACAATAAATGATAAGATTACCTCGCCAGTTTGTGATAATATTTTTTAACTTGTGATAAAGCAACAAAGAAACGTACATACAATTATTCAACAGCCTTTTCTAGATAGTTGTTTTCTAAATTTGACAGAATCAACAGTTGTTTTGAAAATTTGTTAAATTATGAAAGAAAATGTGTAACAATATTTAAAAGATTAGTGTTAGTGTAGTGAAGTGATTAGTGCATCGATTATGACAGGATATGGTATAAGGGCGACTCTACATCCTCTACTAACAATAAGACGTAAGTGCTGGTTGTCTAATCGGGGGCCCACAGAACGATTTAATTAGATGCGTACCAATTCAGTTTAAAAAAGTAGTATTTCTAAAAAGTTAATGCAAATATTATTGTGTTGATTTTTTCCTGAATCACTGCCTGGATTGAAATCAAAATGGACTTGAAACACATTTTCAGTAGTTTTTTTAACAGAGAAAAACAGAAATTTGTTAAAATTAATTGTAAAACAAACTGAAAAGTAGGTTTCTTTCAGAGATTTCAACGATGATCAAAGCGAGAAACTTTGCTGAAAATTATGCTGTTTTCAATTTATTTCCGTCAATAGTACGATTTTATTTAATGCATTTCGCTCAATGAATAGCTGATGCTGGGGGTGAAACTAATTTAGAACTTTTCAGTAATTTTTGCAAAATTGAAAAATTCAAAATTTGTTAATATTTGATTTTTTTGAGTTCAGTACATTTTCATGGGGATCGATCAGTAAAAGCTCTGGCGGACTCTTTTAAACATTGACAAATATTACTCCGAAAAGGGGTCCGTGGCTCCAATTCTACTTACAACAGGGTTTGTGGGACAAAAGAGGGTAACTACCCCTGATTTCTATTAGCAGAGAATACGATTTGTAATTATGTTCATAAGTCGCCTAAAACTTGTATTTTTTACAACTTTAATGATAAATTAGACGACAAACTTCAGTGGATTTTCTTGTGCTTTTAATTAATTTCCTAATATGTAGCCAGTAGAATTTCCAGTCTTTTACTCGAGAGACTCGCTGAAATTTCAATTGTTATTAGAATTCCATTGAGAATCAAGGAATGTTGCTCTTTCTATCACTTAGAAATTGTTGGAAAATCTGAAAATTTAATTGAAATTTTCAGCAGTAAAAAAAGCGAAAAACTGTGTTGATTTTCAAATAAAATCTTTTCAGCAATTTTTTGTAACTAGGAACGGAAATTTGTTAAAATTAATTGTAAAACAATCTAAAAAGTAGTTTCAAAATTGTTGGAAAATATTTAGTTATTTTTTTCGGAGACTTCAACGATGGTCAAGATAAGAAACTTCACTGTAAATTTTGCTGTTTGCAAAATATTTCTCTCCAGTTTAAATGATTGAAAGATCATTGAATTCCTGGTGTTGAGAATAATGTGAATTTAGACCTTTTCAGGAATTTCTAGAAAACTAAAAAATTTAAAACTAATATTTCATTATTTCCTTTTTTTGTTGTCACGGGGTAGATGAGCAAAAATCTGGTGAACCCCTTTCAACATTGACAAATATTACTCGGAGGGTTTGTGGCTCCAGGTCTACTTCTATCAGAGTTTGTGGAACAAAAAAAAAGCAGAATTCCCCAAAATTCGTCTTTTTTCTTGCAGCTTCAATGATAAATTAGACGACAAACTTCAGTGAATTTTTTTTGTGCTTTTAATTAATTTCCTAATACGTAACCATTAGAATTTCCAGTCTTTTACTCGAGAGACTCACTGAAATTTCAATTGTTATTAGAATTCCATTGGGAATAAAGAAATGTTGCCCATTCTATCACTTAGACTGACAGATACGTGCAATAAGGCGAGAAACCGCACTGAAACAACACAAAATGAATGAAATTTACTGGAGAGTTCAACGATAGACGAAGCGATAAACGCGCCTGAAAATTCCATTCTGATACAATTTTCAATTATAAATATCGACATCGTCAAGCAATAGGTCATTCACTCTTCACTAGTGCTACTAAATCACTAAAATGCTACACTTGAACTGGCCAATATTTCTCAACTAATCAAACGTTGATTGTAAATCAAAGCTAATTTTACGACCAATTTCCATATCAATAATTTTCATTATTTACAAACCAAACAGATGTAGTATTATTGATCAATGTGTTGCTCTCCACTCTCGCATACACACACACACACACAATCGTGTGTGTAGAGATAGCTAAGAACTCTTATAAGACTCTCGGACATTGTATAAAGTACCAACAAGGGTAATAAATGATAAAATCAGATTTATACGCGTGTTTATACCAACATTGACTATAAATTCAAAATGTATTAATACATACGTATACAACATACAAAATATACGGTAGTTTCCCGATAAATTTACAACATATGTAAGTACTTGGAGTACCGATGTGTGTGTATGTTTTAATCGATAGACTAAAGGTCGATGGTAGATTATAGAAAAGTCCACAAAAAAATATCGAATCTATTTAGAAACAACACCATAACGGCGCAACAATAAAGGATTAGATGTGTTGACCAGTTGATAACCCCTCTAGTCGGACCCTTTTAAATGAAATTTATGTAAGATAGTTTAGCATTATAATAGGGCAGCTAAATGTACTGCTCCCTTTTTGATATGGTGTAGTTCTTTTGTAAGAATCATTCATTTCTTTGAAACTGGTCGTTTTAGAAAGATTCTAATTAAATCACTCTATTTTCGTGTGTGCTTTTTTTCCTTAATAGAACTTCAAAATGTTGATCGATTGATTCTGAATGTAAATTTCTATATTAACACTCATATATATGGTAATTTTTCTAATTTGTAATTAATTTAAGTCAGAATTTTTGGTCTTTAAAAGTCGTTTTGTTTCGGTACGAGAATTTGGAGCGTTGGCAGAAGCTTATTTCGTAATTCGTTTCAGAGATTTGTGGGGAAATGCGACGATCAAATCAGTAATTTTACGGAAGATTTTTTTCAGTTCAATTCAATTTGAAAGTCCAAGTTGCAATCCATCTTTAAAATATAATAGAAAAATAGATGTTTGATTACAAGCAAACTGTAAACAGAAAATCTAGATTATTCTATGAATAATTTAAAATAAAATGCTGAAATTGTTCAGAAATATCTAACTTTCAGGATGGTATTAGTTTATCTAATTTCAGTTTAAATTTCATTTAGAAAATTATTTCAGTAATTTTGTAAATTAAACCTGAACAGAACACCTGCATATTGTATAGTTGTTGAGAAATATTTAGTTTTTATTAAATATTTGAATTACAGTTAAAGCAAGAAACTGCTGAAAATTCAATTTTATGAAATTGATTCTCCAAACTTTTGTCGTCGAATCTCTGACACATTTGTAAAAATTAATTGTAAAACAAACCAAAAAATATTGGAAAATATTTAGATTCTTTTCGGAAACTTCAATGATGGCCAAGATGACAAACCTTACTGAAAATTATGTTGTTTCCAATGTATTTTCCTCAAGGGTAGGATTTTATTTTAAGTATTTCTCTTCAGTTTTAATTATCGAACGCTGACACTGATATTGACGATACAGTTGATTTAAAGCTTTTCAGTAACTTCTGCAATACTAAAAATTTTCAAAATTTGTTAATATTTGATTGTTAAAAGCGCTCTAAGCGTAAAAATAGCACATTACATTGCGTAATTTGATGAAAACGCAAAAAATTTTGAGAAATAGGTACTCGATAAATAGGCGACTTGAACGATAAATAAAGCGCGAACCATGCCTGAAAATTCTGTTGTTTCTAATTCGTTTCGCCCTATTTGAGTCCTAAAGCATTTTTGACAGTCTAGACACTAGACAAAAGTAGAAAATTGTTAATTTTCAAAGAACTTTCCAATAATTACTACTCAAAGGAAGAGATTTTTTCAAATATTTGATTGGAAAAGAATCTATACACAAAACACTAGCTTATTCTATCATTTAACGGCGTAAAAGTGTGAAACTATTGAGACATATTCAATCTTTATTAGAGACTTGAACGATTGATAAAGTGGGAAACTCTGCTGAAAATAGTGATGCCGTGAGATATCTCTCGTGAAGAGAAATTAATCTTTTGTTTCTAATTCATTTTCGAAAATCACCATATTTGGGTTCTAATCCATGTTCGACCGCTAAGACAATTAGAAAATTGTCAATTTACAATTCTTTTCAGTAATTACTACAATGAAGAACTGATTTCTTTTAATATCTAATTGGAAAAGGAACTGTACACAAAACACTAGCTTATTCTATCATTCAACAGCTTAAAAGCGACAAACTATTCAGAAATTGTTGATTTTTATTGGAGACTTTAATGATAGATAAAGTGGGAAACTCGACTGAAATGCCGTCAAGATAAAGAGATCATTCGTTGTGAGAAATGGATCTCTCGTCTGGTCTCGATTTTCGATAGAAAACTGCGAGACAAGACGAGGTGCAGGTTAGGTCAGATCGACCGTCTCGTCTCGTATCGGATTAAAGACAAATTGCTGATTGTATCGTCTTAACTGATAAAAGCATGAAATTGTTGCAAAATATTCTTCATTGGAGACTTCAATGAGCGTCAAAGCGAGGAACTATTGAAAATTATGTCTTTTAAAACCAATTTTTTCAAAAAAATCACCAAATATTTCATGTATTTTCATATAGTTTGGCATTTTCATAATTGCTATATTTTCAATTTTGTGATTTTTTTTTTGGAATGGGAGCTTTAAAAAAGTAAAATTGTTGAAAGATATTTTGCCATTAACATCAGAAAAACAGGTTCAAATGAAAATTGACTTGCTGGAAATCTAATTGTTGCAGATCGATACAGTTTTGCTTAACTTTTTCTTTAAATAATATCTATCGACCATTTCTTCTCCCCCAAGCCGTTCTTGTTTTCGTAGGGTCCACAATTTATCAGTAGCGTTTTCTTTGGTCCTTGTTGACTACAACAGGGGTTCTTAATCTGGGGTTCTCGGAATTATTTCATGATAAAACGTGCGTGGATTCAATTTGGGGGATCGGCTAGCAAAAAAGGTTAACAACCCCAGTTTCCAACGGGGCCACACGAAATTAGAAAACTCACTACACAAAACGATTCGAATTTATAATGCGTTAATATTTCATTGTAAAACATCGCCGAAAAAACACATCCATAATTTATATTAGAGAGAAAAAAACAACAGAATCGTGGGCGATTAACGATACCCTGCTGAAAATTCCAAATTATTCTCCCATATTCTCAAATACCGTTTAAACATCTTTAAAATATCAATTAATTAACTCCATTCTAGCCAAAATTTCTATATTGCCTAATTTTCAATTTGACTAATTTTCAACGTGAAGAGTATGTATGTGTGTGTGTGTGGATTTACAACTTGTTTGTAATTCAATATTTTCTATACAACTTGTCAAAAACTGATTACTGTATATTAATCGTTTAGATATTTCTCAACCGGTCCCATCAATGTGAAATTTGACAGCCGGAAATTGATTTCAATACCATATTGGTCTAATAATAATCACCATTTAATTAATTTCTTATTGTCAGACGGCGGAGATGTGCTTTTTACTATTTCAAACAAAAATAGAAGAAAAATTAGGACATCTTTCTATTTACACATGATTTCTAATTAAACTTTCAAATTGTGTAATCGTCGAGCACAGCAACAATTAATAATAGAAGACACCAAAAAGATGCCGATATTGTACGCAATATGAAGCGACAATCTTATCTCAATCTGCGTTATCTAAATTGCGAAAGCTATTTTCACTTGGAAATATCGACATGATTTGAAACTGAAAAGAAAAATGATGAATAACTATTCGGAAATCACTTAACAAGTCATCAATTTTATTGTGTACGCTCGTTTTTGTTAAAGAATGTTCGGATTAGTTAAGACGATGCATAAAGCGCGAAATCTAGCTGAAAACTCTGTTCTTTCTAATTCAATCGGATTATCAACCAAAGACTAGGTTTTTCGATCGTTTAATTCGATAAAAAAGTTGAAATTGTTTGGGGAATACTTCAGGTTTTATCGGAGACTTCAATGATAGGCAAGGCGAAAAACTCTGCTGAAAATTATGTTGTTTACAATTTATTTTCAAAATAGGGCGATTTAATGATACTTCAATGACTGCACGCCCTTTCAGGTTAAAGTCAATTTACAACAACTTTTCAACAATTTCAGCAAAATAGAATCATTCATAATTTGCTAAAAAACTGTAAAAAACGCTAGAAACAATAAAAAAGTTGTAAATCACTTAACAGGTTATCAGTTTTATTGAGCACGTCCGTTTTTGTTAAGTAATGATTCGATTAGTTAGGTCGATGCATGAAGTGCAAAACCAAGCTGAAAATTTTGTTCTTTCCAATTCAAACGGATTGTCAACCAAAAACTAGGTTTTTCGATCGTTAAAAAGTTGAAATTGTTAGGAAAATATTCAATACCAGGAGACTTCAATCCCAGGCAAGATCGACGAAAAACACTGCTGAAAATTATGTTATTTCCAATTAATTTTCAAAATAATGCGATTTAAAATAGTATAGGTTCCAGTTTCGATGACTGAACGCCCCTTCAGGTTAAGGTCAATTTACAACTTTTCAACAATTTCAGAAAAATAGAATAATTCATAATTTACTAAAAAAATTGTAAAAACACTATACAAACAAAAAGAAAGCAGGATATTAAATTGTGTAAATTGATAACAAATGTCATCAAATACTCAACTTCTCTAGCAGTCCACCGAACTTTGCTGAAAATCCTAGTCTTTCCTTTTTCGAAAATCATAACATTTGATTTCCAGTCTCGACGACCAACTTTTTAGTGATTACTACAGCGCAGAAGACCTGAAATTTGTTAGTTGATTAAAAATGCACAAAAACTGAGTTTTTTATCAATTGGTTAGATAATAACTCGACATTTTCAGTTTTTTCATAGACCTTAGCCATGGCCAAAAAGAAAGACTCTGCTAAAAATCATATTGTTTCCAATTTATTTTCCAAATAATACGATTTAATTTCTTACTTTTTTTATAATTTTTTAATTTTTCACTATTTGATTGTTAAATGGGCTGTAAAAATAGCACACTATGTTGCGTAGTTTAATAAAAATAAAATGAAAAATTTTGAGAAGTACTCGAGAAATAGAAGACTGCATTGGTGCATAAAGTACAGAACCGTGCTGAAAATTCTGCTTGCTATTCCTAATTCACTATCGAAAATCATTATATTTGAGTTCTAATACAAATTCGACAGTTTAAACGATTAGAACATTGCCAATTTTCAGTTTCAGTAATTACTACAACACAAAACTAAAAATAACTTGTACACAAAAAATGCTAGCTTATTCGATCATTTAGTAGAATAAAATGGCGAAATTGTTGAGAAGTATTCAATTTTTATCGGAGACTTTAATGATACATAAGATAGAAAATTCTGCCGAAAACTTGGTTGTCGCCTAGTTTTACATTCTTTCCCTCAACAAAATTTATCAGATTTGATTGTAAGACAAATTGCAAATGACAGCCTGAGTAATTGCGTCATTTAAATTAATTCGAAATGAAAATTGCAGGAAATATTCAACTTTTGTTAGAGATTTTAACGACCAAAAGGCGAGAAACTCTGCTGAAAATTCTGTTTCCTTAAATTAATTTTCCATAGAAAATTACTTAATTTCCGCCGCATTTTCACACAGCTTTAACGATTAAATCAGCAATAGTTGATTAGTTTTCAGTTTAACCTTGAATCTTAACAATTTTTCAATAAATTCTATAAACTAAAAGATTTAGATTTTTCATTAAAACAGCTTCAAACTAAGAGATGATTTGCTGCATCATTTTGATTGATTTGATGACAATATATAATAATTATTGCAGATTTGCATAATTGATAAAGTAGCGTACTACATAATACATTATGTAGTTTACTAAAAAGCGAAAAACGTTGAGAAATTATCGATTAATAGGAGACTTCAACGATGAATAAAGCGCGAAACCTGACTGAAGATTCTGTGCTTTACAATTTATTCTTCAAAATCGTCATAATTGAGTTCTCATCAAATTTCCTCTGTTTAGTGGATTAGAAAGTTTTCAAATTGCAGTTAACTCAAAATAACATTTCAGTAATTATTGCAACTGAAATTTGTGGATTTTTGATTGGGAAAAGAAATGTGCACAGTAAACTAACTTATTCTATAATTTTACATCGTAAAAGCGTTAAACTATTGAGAAAGATTGAATTCTTATTAGAGACTTTAATGATAGATAAAATGGGCAACTCTACTGAAAGTAGTGATGCTGCAATATATCTCTCGTCGAGGCAAAGAGATCTTGCGTTGAGAAATATGCATCCATCGTCTTGTCTCGATTTTCTTGAGAAAATTACTATATCGTCTCGGTTTCTCTCGTCTAAACAAAACGAGGGACACGTCAGCTCAAGACGATCGGCTCGTCTCGTAACGATTACAGATAAATTGCCGATTGTATTATTTAAACTGATAAAAAAGCGAAATTTTTGCAAAATATTCGATCTTTATTGGAGACTTCAATGAGCGTCAAAGCGAGAAATTACTGAAAATTCTGTTTTTTTAATACTTTAAAAACGTTGAAAAATTATCGATTAATAGGAAACTTCAACGATGAATAAAGCGCGAAACCTGACTGAAAGTTCTGCTCTCGTTAATTTATTCTTCAAAATCGTCATAAATGAGTCCTAATGATTTGTCAAAATTAATTCAAAACTTTTCAGTAACGACTATAACTGAAATTTATTAGGTAATATCCACTTGGAAAAAGAACTGTGCACGTAAACTAGCTAACTCTAACATTTAGTAGCACAAAAGGACCGAATTGTTGATAAATAATCGATTTCCAACAGAGACTTTAACGATAGACAAAGTTGGAAAACTGCTGCTTTTTTTCTCTTCATCGGCGCACATCTGGAGACCTTCGTTATCAAATTGAGAAAGCTATTTTCACTTGAAAATGTCAATGCAATTAAAACTGAAAAAATGATGAATAACTATTCGTAAATCATTTAACAAGTCATCAATTTTATTGTGTACGGTGTTTTTTTGTGTTGTTGTTAAAGAACGTTTGGGTCGGTTAGAATGCAACCTGTTTGTGGGGATCAAGTGTCCTTTTGTCCTCGACAACAGCAACAACAGGTATAGATGTAAAAGGTCCCATTAGGGAATATAAAACTGCCGGTGCCGGTTCGTATATTTATAAAAGAAAAACAAGTCTAAATAGAAACGCACACTTCAAACAATAACAAAAGACTTAACACCGTAAATGGTTAACTGGACACGTGCCACATCTTTTAAAGTCCCGTGTCGGCATGTCAAACACTTTCAACAAGATGGCTCTCTCTTTCAGTGATTTATGTTTATTTGAATAGCCATCTGAATAGCAGTAGTTGTTGTGGTTGTTATAGAAGACGAAAACGACGAACAAATCAATTGATTTATTGGCCACAAATCTCGAAAATAGCCTCTTAAATTTTATTAATTTTATTACATGATTCTTTCTTCGTTGTTTATTTTTTTCGTCTTCTGCTGCTGTTGCCTTAATCAAAGATAATTTAATTCAAAAATCTGGTTTCTCTAATAAAACGTTAGATTATTAATCATACTGGTAATGACGCGTGGATTACGTCGTCACCGGTCTATTACGAAAAATCTCTTCGCGGCGTTGATAAAAATTCACCCCTAGACTAGTATAGAAACTATTCTTGAATGCTATGGACCAGAACGGTTATCTGCTCTCTATTCGTGGGAAAGGATGTTACTGACAAGTTTTCAAGACTAGGAATTACCTATTTAAGGGGGAGATAAATTATTTTTCAAGCGAAAGACTATTATTGTCTAGGGTAAAACGAAAGTTTTCTTATAGAACCGGTCGGTTGGAAATACGACACCCGACCAAATCTCTAATCTAGTCTCCCCTTTCAGACAAATTTTTCAAGCCCTAATAGAATGTGTATTCAAATTTATTTTGTTGGCTTTTTATTCAACACACAGATCGCTTTACGGTTCTGGTCGGAATGGCGAAATTGCGCCAAAAGTGACAGAAGGTATCCAAGGACGCCAGAAATTTGATGATTTGGGGAGGGAATTATAAATTTTGCACGTTTAAATTGAACGTTTTTGTTGGAGACTTTAACGATAGACGAAACGAGAGGCTTCGCTGAAAATACATTTTTTTTCAAATCTTCTTTGCAAGAAGAGCCGATTAACTTTCTGAAATATTTTATTCACCTTTAATGACTCAATATTCAACATTTTCAGCTTGAACTTGATTTACAACAATTTCTGTATAAATTTGTCAGTATCTGATTTTAAAACAATATTCTAACCCGAAAAATTCGTTTTTGTAACGTTCAAACGGACAAAGTGTAAGATTGTTGGAAACTTGAATTACCAAGAAGGCGACAAACTCCGCTGAAAATTCAGTTTTATCAAATTGATTTTTCAAAGTTCTATTGTTGAATTTCTGATGCGTATTTAAAGAGTTTTGATTGCTGAATCGCTGCAGATTTATTTAAAAAAAAACATTAATTTGAAACACATTTTCTGCAAATTTTTCAACAAAAAGTACAGAAATTTGTTAAAATTTTAACAAAGCAAAGTATGACTAGTTTTTTTTCCGGAAACTTCAACGATGGCCAAGACGAGAAACTCTACTGAAAATTATGTTGTTTCCAATTTCTTTTCGTGAAGTATTTCCCTCACTGAACTGCTATTGTTGAACATAACTTTATGTTTTTGAACTTTTGACTAATTTCTGCAAAATTTAAAAATTTAAAATTCGTTAAAATCCAACACATTACATAGCCTAATTTGATGAAAATGCGGAAAATGTTGAGAAATACGCGACAAATCGGAGACTTGAACGAAAAATTAAGCGCGAAACCTACCTGAAAATTCTGTAGTTTCTAAATCTTCTTCAGAAAACGCCATATTTGTTAGCTAATGCATTTTCGACAGTTTAGACAATTAGAAAATTGTCAATTTTCATTAAACAACTTTTCAGTAGTTACTTTAACAAAGAACTTGACTTTGACTTGATATTTTTTTACGTCACACAAGAACCTAGCGTAAAAATGTGAAATTATAGAGAAATATTCAGTTTTTATTAGAGATTTCAACGGCCAATAAAGTGAGAAATTCTGCTGAAATGGTTCTGTCGTATCGTCTCGATTTTCGGGAGAAAATTTTTGATTCAGGGTGTGAAGTAGTTATCAATTTAATACAACAAGAAAACTTACCGTTGATAGATTTTTTAACATTGAAAAGAACAGGTGTTAGAAACTATAGAAGGAAAGCTCGCTCAAATCATTAAAACTTCAAATTTTTATTGGAGACTTTAACGATAAATACAAAGAAGAACTCTGCTGGGAATACAATTTTCTTTGAAATCTTCTTTGCTAAATAATCCCGTTTATATAACTATCTGAAATTCTTTTTACAACTATATTGACTCTACATTTCCAACTTGAACTTTATTTAGAGCATTTTTCGATAATTTCTGTATAAATTAATCGGTGTTTGATTGTGAAACAAATTTTAACCCGACAAATTTGTTTTTTGTATCATTTAAACAGATAAAGTGTGAGATTATTGAGAAACATTCAATTTTTATTGAGTAGAGTCTTTAACATTCAATAATTATCTTGAAAATTCGAATTTTTCTGATTAAGTTTTCAATTATTCGTATTTTTGTAGTATAATTTGTTGTATAATTAACTGGTTTATCAGTTTTCTAGTTTCGACTTGTTTTCGAACACCATTTTACTAATTGCAGCAAAATAGAAAAGATCAAATTTATCGGTGTTGGGATTGTGAAAGAAATCCTAAATAAGAACGTATCGTTTAGATTGTTAAAAGACTGACAGTATTGGAAAATATTCGGTTTTTATTGGAGACTTTATCGGTAGAGAATGTCCGAAACTTTCAGAAATGTCTATTATTTTGAATTAACTGCCTAAAGTTGCATTAGATTTCTGTTATTTTACATAGTTGATGACTTAATAATTGTAGGTCTATCGATTTTCAGTTTAAGTTGGATTCAGGGCAATTCTTCGGTATTTTTTGTAAAATACAAGAATTAAAATTTATTGACATTTGATTGTGAAATAAATTCTTCCAAAAAACTTTTTAACGTTTATTTTGATAAACAAAACGGATTGTTGAGAAATATCCAGTTTTTGTTGGCCACTTTAACTACAGCAAAAATTCATTTTTTAACTGCTAATTTTTAGTAATTTTTATAATACAAAGAGAAGGAAATTTTAAACCAAAAGCTACGTTTTTCTGTCGTCTAATTCGATAAAATTTTGAAATTATTGAAGAAAATATTCAAATTTTATCGGAGACTTGAATGATAGGCAAGGCGAAAAACTCTGCTGAAAATTATTATTTGTTTTAATATAGTTTTGCGATTGCACACTTGTTCAGTCTAAATTTGATTTAGAACAAATTTTCAGTAATTTCAGCAAAACAGAAACGCACTACAAACGGAAAAAGTAAGACACTGAGTTGCTTAGTTGAATAAAGAAAGTTAGAAATTTTTACAAATAGGTATTCAACTTCTATAGGAGACTTCAACAATGAATAAGGCGCCGAGTTCTGCTGAAATTCTTGTTGTTGCCATTTTCGGAAATCATAAAATCGATAAGTAGCAACGTTTCAGTAATTATTACACAAAAGAACTCAAGTGTGTTAATATTTGACTGAAAAACAAACTGTTCACAATAAACTACTTTTACAAAGTATTCAGATTCTTGTGAGACTTCAACAATGACCAAGGCGACACACTCTACTGAAAAATTGCCAAAATAGTACAATTTTATTTAATGTATTTTTTTCACTTTTGAAAATTGAACACTAAAATTAATTTTAACAATTTTTCAGTAGTTTCTTGCTAATATTTGATTCTTAAACAGCGTATAATCGAAACAATAACACTCCATATATTGTAGTTTGATAAAAAAGTAAAAACTGTTAAGAAGTACCTATTTGATTAATAGGAAACTTCATCGATGAATAAAGCGCGAAACCTGACTGAAAAATCGATTCTTAATTATTTATTCTTCAAAATCGTCATAATAGAGTCCTAAACAATTTTCAACTGTTTAGCGGATAAGAAAGTTTTCAAATTTCAGTTCAAAGTTAATTCGAAACTACTTTTCAGTCACTACTACAACTGAAATTTGTTCATATTCAATTGGAAAAAGAGCTATGCGCAGTAAACTAGCGAACTCTATCATGAAGTACGAAAGGACGGAACTGTTGAGAAATAATCGATTTTTAACGGAGATTTTAACGGTAGATAAAGTCGGAAACTTTGCTGAAAACTGTACACCCTTTCCCCTCAACGGAATTTGTTAAGATTTGAGTGTAAGATAAATTGCAAAGGTACATCTTGCATTTAAGTTAATAAAAAAAGTGAAATTATAGTGAAATGTTTTTTTTTGGAGACTTCAGTGACCAAAGGCTGAAAAGTCTATTTCTTTAAATTGATTTTCCACAAAAAAATTACTAAATCTCTGATGCATTTTCGTAGTTTTAACGATTAAATCAATGTTATTTTATTAGTTTTCAGTTTGACCTTGAATCTTACCACTTTTTCAGTAATTTCTGTAAACTAAAATATTTAGATTTTTCAGTAAAACAACTTCAAACTAAAACATAATTTTCTGTATCGCACTGTTTGATTTGCTGAGAATCTACGGTATTTGTTACAGCTTGATACAGGTTTCTATGTCTCACTCTTAAAATAATTTGTAACGAAATAATTTTTCAGCCTTCAGTAAGATTTTGGACTTTTGAAAATATGCGGCCCAGTAGAATGTAAACTAACTATTCTATAATTGTGTAGCAAGAAACTGTGGAATTGTTGCGAAACATTCAACTTTCATCAGAGACTTTAATGGTAGATAAGGCGGAAAACTTTCCTGAAAATTGCTAACGAGGCCCGCATATCGTCTAGTTTTACACGTCTTCGCCCTTAACAAAATTAGATTGATAGATGCGGGAAATTGTTGCGAAATATTCATTCTCAATTGGAGACTTTAACGAGCGACTCAACGCGAAACTCGACTGAAAATTATGTTTTCAATCCAACTGTCCAAAATAAGAACACTAGCTAAAAATTACATAACTGTCCATTTATCAATTTTCAGTTAAAACTGGAATCTGAACAGTTTATGTAAATTAGAAAATTGTTAAAACATATTTTTTGTGAAACACTAAAATTTTCTTGTATCTCCTCGTTCTGCGCTTCCTGGCCGATGCTACACCACTTGAGAAACACCACAATACTGCATTAGCGACAAACAAGGACAGACAAAGAATTTTCTGTAATTGCTTATTTGAATTTACAACTCTTCGATATTGTTGACATAAATCAAATGTTGTTGATCGATAAACCGTTTTTTTCCGACAATTTTCATGATTCAATCTGATATCAGTAGCTTGTTATTTATATGGGAAACAAGAATTGTTTCATAAAACACCCTGATTGAACCGTTATATTCAAATATTATTTATTTATATATTTATTTAAACAAAAAAAAATCCAACAATCTCGATGACAGTCTGTCACATTTATTTGGAATTTATCATGAGAAACTGGGCGAGTTTCATATCAGTTTTTCTTTTAACTAATAAAACAAAATAAAATTTCTACTGTTGGCAATATTTCATTGTAATAAATTGTGAAATAATCGGTTTTAATGAGCGACTTCAATGCTAGATCAAACACACACACAAAAAATAATTATCCAGATAATGTCAACGGTTATTATGAAATACAAAAATAGAGCACTTTAGTTGATATTAGAAAAATTCCATTACAGATCCGATTAGTGGAGACTTCAATAGACGATAGAGACAGTAACGTGACGAAACTATTTTTAAAAAAAAATTAACTGAAAATTCAATAATAAATGACTGGATAGTTTCGTTAATAGAGCATGTAATACTTCATACATTATTAATCCGCATTATCAATCATCGTGATTGACAATTCGATGACGGAGAACCACCCATTTATGTTTCTTTGTCCTACAAGTTTGGCGATTTCAACGGTACGTGACGACACAGAATCAACTGAAAACTTCCCTGATTCGCAAATATTAATCATTCGACGGTGTGTTGACGGATAGTCTTCGATAAATCAATTGCAACCATTACAATGTCGTCGATTTCAACACAGAACCCCTTGACTTTTCTCTACAATTCCGCCGATATCCTACTGTGTGATTTCTTCTTTATCTGACTAACATAAACATAATGTACGTATGAAATATAAGCAACCACTAGTGTTGAACTATCATCGATAATGTCGTGTTTTTTTCTGGTATGAATCTGTTTCCTGGAATGTTGGATGCGGGTGGTATAAAGGAGTGATGACCGAAAATAACCATCTATAAATGTCGAATGTATTACTACCATTTTTATGAAGTATTTGAACGAAAAAATACTGTTGCAATGCTAACACAACTTGATATATAGTCGTACTATAGATCTTTATTATTTTAATTTCAACAGCACGCCTATGGGGCGCCGCGGGTCGTTGAGCATAAGAGAACTTTTTTCTAAAGCAGCTTGATTTGCAGATGTTGTACTGTTGTTGCGAATAAAAATTTTAATTTAATTTTTTTTTCTTCTAAATGTTGATATGTCGAAATAACAATCTTAATAGAAGGAAAAACATTCAAATTGCCTATGGATGATCAGATAAAAACCGGTAGAGAGTTGGATGGATTTTTTTTGCTGTTGTTGCTGGCTTTGTAAACGAAACGAATAATACAACTCACGAATTTCATACGATAACATAATTTAGAAATCAATAAACAACATTTTAAAGCCATTTATAGTAAGAATGGTGAACTCATTCGATTCGGAACAACAAAAAAATAGGACACGTGGCTATTGTTGCGTTTGTTAATTAATTACAACGATAAACCAATCGTTTCGATTAAAAGTTGTAATATTTCAACCAATCGTTAGAATTTCTTATTTTTCTGTTTGTTTTTTTTTCTACGATAACTATTACAATGTTTTTCAATTAAATCTAGCATAACTATTGACAATTTATATAGGTTTTCTAGAATTTTTCGCAATTAACAACTCAATCGGTTTATGTATAAATGCACACGGGTACATTTAAAATATTAGTTAGACAAAGATAATTTACGATGCATGACTATAAAATGATGGGTAGCAACCGCACCTACTCATTTTTCACGAGTTCATATAAATTACACATTATCCTAACCGTTTTTGTTATGTAATAAATGGTTATAAAACACATACAGATTGGTAACGGAGTTTTGTGCACGCTAATTGGACGTTTAAAAAGAGTTTCACTTGTTTTTACAAGACAACATCTGTCGGAATTTATCATTCAATGTAGGTATAACGAGTCAGGGACGTCTTCAGTGTGCTCTAGGGCAAGATTGGAAATTACGCCAACCAACGGAAAGTTATAATGAGGACGCATCAATTTTGCGCCTCAAAGAGTGCCGCGAGTCGGACGATTCGCCGCAAAAAACTTTTTGTAGAACGAGCCAGGGACGTATACAAGGTGTGGTGCGCTCTATGGCAAGATTAGAAATTGTACCAACCCATCAAGGGCTCCGATGCAAAATACTCTTTATATAACGAGTCAGGGACGTCTTCAGTGCTCTCTGAGGTAAGATTGGAAATTACGCCGACCCAAGGAAAGTTATGATGAGAAAGCATCAATTTTGCCTCTCAAAGTGGTGCAAATAGTCTTTGTATAACGAGTCAGGGATGTCTGCAGGGTGTAGGGCGTTCTGAGGCAAGATTAGAAATCGTACCGACCCATCAAAGGTTATGATCTCGACCGCAAAGTGTCGAGAGTCGGACGATCCACAGTGATGCAAAATGCTCTTTATATAACGAGTCAGTACTCTCTCAGGCAAGAGTGGAAATTACGCCGACCCACGGAAGTTATGATGAGAACGCATCAATTTTGCGCCAAAAGCTGGACGATGCGCAATGGTGCAAAATAGTCTTTGTATACCTAACGAATCAGGGACGTCTGCAGGGTGTAGTGCGTTCTGAGGCGAAATTAGAAATTGTACCGACCCATCAAAGGTTATGATCACGACCTCAAAGTGCACAGTTCTGTAAACGATAACGAGTCAGGGGCGTCTTCAGGGTGTAATGTGCTTTGCAGCACAGCAATTTAGGCTTCACTTGCTTAGAATCTAGAGTCGTATTTGTAAAGTGTAGAAAAAGTGTCGAGAGTCGGAGGATCCACACCGTTGCAAAAAGTTCTAAAAGTGGGCCAAAATCTGAAGACTTTTGTGTATGGTAGAATAGGTGTCTGTGCATTATTTCCCAAAAGAATTTAAGGCTTACTCGTATACCTTAAGCCTCAGTTGTTCTCAAAAGTTGATGTCGTTTGATCGTTGCTCCAAAAATCACGTTTCACAAGAATTACTATATTTTTTAGATAAAGTAAGGTTCTTTAGATTCTGTTTGCGTGAGGATGTTTCTGAAGGTAACTACGATAATTACGGGTGCGTTTTTGTTGATTTTTCTACTTACAATTAGAAGTGTATGCTTATGTAGCCTAAAAATGTTCATGCTGTTGTAACCTATTTATGTTTTTCTTTCTTCTTTTTGAAAAAAAAATGTAGTCTACCTAACCGATCCATAGAGTTTAGCTTGAACATTCTTCTATAGGTATTTCAGAGATATCTAATAGGGACAATTAGCAAGAGTGCTCAGGAAACGCCCTATAAAGCCATTAAAAGGTATTGAAGCTTTTCTCGCAGATATTCATTCTCTTTTATCACAAAATTCACAAACTACGCATTTATAGCAGATCTGCTAAACAAAGAAGCATTTTTCAAACGTTACATTTTATTTGAAGTTTTCAAGATTTTTATTTTCATATCTGTATGTAGAAACCAGAATAAATTTTGAAAAATCAAGCCGTTGAAAGTTTTTAAAAACATTTTTAGCTCATTCGATCTTAGTAGTTAGGTTAAAAGAATTTTATTCACTTTTTGTTGTTTTTTGTTATTTTTCAAAATTGTTATACAGACTGTTTCAACACAAACGTCCACCTTTCACAACTTCTTCAATTATTGAAATATTCGTATGCAACCCTTTAGAACTTAAACTAGGTCACCTAAGCACCAAGGGACCTAAGAACGTCTTGTGACCTAGTTTAAATATTAATTGAAGAAGCTTTGAAAGTTGGGCTCATGGGCTGAAACAGTTTACATGTGTTGAATTAGCCTCTCATGAGCTGATGATGTTTAAAGGCCGAATCTAGTCTCCAAGGGTTTGCTCAATTAGACTAAAAGACTATAGAGCATGTTTTTAAACGCTTCCTGATATCTTTCCAGCTGCAGCAAAGGGCCGCCATACTTTCAATCAAAGCATTATAAATTGTTGCTCCGAATATTTTAAGTGCGAATAGGATATCTGAGGGTAGACTGAGACGGAATTCTGACTGGCAATACAGTTTGAAGCCACCCTAAAGGCAACTAATTTTAGCTAAAAACCGCTGAGTACTTTTTGTTCAAATTAACAGCTCGCTCGATTATCTGGTGCTTTTCAAAAACAACCTGCCCGTATGCGCATCATTTTCTCGCTCTGAAGTCTCGTGGTCTCGTAAAGTGATTTCTCGATTCCTAATGACCGGATGCACATGTAACATATTTAAACTGTCCCGAGAAGAAATTTTAGTCAAGTTTTGATTTGGCCCGAACAGGGCATGCGGAATTCCATATGTGAGCCAAGTGAGGCAACCACAGTAGGCTCGAGTTACAAACGAAACGCAGCGCCGAGTTCGTATCTAATTAGGTTTCCTGCTTAGATGGAAATTTGGAAACGACACTTGTAGCCTAAGCCTAATTCGCATAAAATTGGTCTTTCTAATTAGGCAACGACTTTGAAGCCGTTCTAGTAATAATAGTATCTCACAGACTTTCCTTATTACATTCGACTGTAGCATTCCTAACTTCGGTAAATTTTTGCCCTAGTAGAAATAAAATCGAGGCGCTGGCAAGGCTCTGGCTAGTTTGCCTAGATTGAAACCAGGCGCTAGCCAGTACACGGAAAACGTATAGGAGCTACATGTCGTAAACCTGTAACATGATCCTGTAGCAGCAGCAGGATAGTCCTGTAACTGCAACAGGACCAACACTGCAACCACAACAACACTACTCTTGTATTACCAACAGGAAAGACCTGTAACTACAGCAGGACTGATCCTGTTGCTGCTACAGGATCATGTTATAGGTCTACGACATGTAGCACCTACAGGTTTCTTTCCCGTGTACTGGCTAGCGCCTGTTTTCAATCTAGGCGAACTAGTCAGGGCCCTGCCAGCGCCTTGATTTCATTTGTACTAGGCTGTGACTACCAATTAGAAAGTCCAATAGTATACCAGACTTAGACATTGCCAACGACTTTCGTCCCTATAACCGAATTGTTAAATTTTTCGGCATGCCAGTTGTCGCTTTATCGCATGTGAGCCTCACAAGGTTGAAATTAGGCTTGCTTAATCTCGGAAAACCTAATTCGGACCGAACTAAATTTCTACTCAGGTACGTTTACACCCAGAAAAACGTCTCCTTAGGCCCCAAACGACTTTTCCTCATCCTTAAGATCAGCAATACTAGTTGTACCTGGTTTTAGAAGTACTCTGCTTTTTGAGTCTACACGGAACACAAAAGTTGATGCTGCTTCTACATCTGCAACTGTACCGTACCGTTGCGTGCATAACTCGCTCGCCATCCCTGTATATTAGAATATTCTGTATTTCTCCATTTCCAAAGCATTAGTCAAGATCACGCATTTCATGCTATTCGACACGGTTCTTGATGAATATCATTGTAAAATGCTAATAAGCAATACATACTTTTACACACACACACACACATACACATATTTAAGTAGAGTTCAGATAGATATAGATAGATAGATAGACGGCAGCAGCTGTACCATTTCCAACCATATCTTCATCTACTTATCTTTCAAACTATAGCGGTATTGCTGGTGTATTATAAGAGATGCAGATAACAGCAGGTCATCCATCATAGAACTGGTACGAGAGAAAAACGAGACACTCTTCTTTCTATATATAATATTATAACTCTGTGTAGCCGTGTACCACGGGCTTCTCGGTTCACCGGAGACGACGTGCTTTAAAGTCAACGCCAGTTGGTTTTCCTACTACTACTACTACTACTACTACTACTACAACTACTAGTCGTCCTCTTCTTCATCATCAACATCATCTTCGTCTGCTTACTATATTATAACAACTACACCCGCGTTCTTTATATACATACACCTATTATTTATTAACCGGAGGCTGAATTGATTGTCCAACATTTATATGTAGATTGGTACAATGAACTATCAGATTTGTCTTATATAAGTAATAAAATTCGAGACTACTACAACAACTATTACAACAATAATAAAAAAAATAATTCATAAACTTGTCAACTCAGTAGGGTGTAATTCGTTTATATTTCCCATAGATTAGATATCTAACATAATTCACCCTAAGTTGATTTTATATTAACTAATACCAGTGCAAATGTTGCTAACATAAATCGTCCTCTCCTATATTTATCTCTATACAGATAGTTTATAATATTAAAACTTTACACAACAACATATACGGCCAGTAATCCAAGAAGTCCGTATACATAAATTCTGTTTAGATCATAGGAGGCCGATATTAATTACCCCTCTAGTAATTATGACCACTCCCTGATCAGGCTCTCATTCTCTCTATATATATCTCATGGTATATTGAAGAATGTGTGCGTGTATTTCAAACGAATATTTCAGCATAGAATTAATAAAAGCAACAATATGAAAAACAGTGAGAGAACAGCAATAAATTGTAGGCGTTAATTGGATTTAGTTGCCATAAAGTAGCGATAATTGTAATGGAAATCACACTAATTCGGTGTAATTAAATTGTCATCAAAGGGCGAAGTCAGGAGCCCGAGAAAAGCAATTTTTCCTGAATCGTGAAATTTGTATAAACATTGTGACAACTTTCAGCTGCTTTGATCAATGATTTAACTGTAATACTGCGCTAGGTCTGTCCTTTTCGCAGTACCATATACCTGACATGGTATCTATCTTATCAGTGAATGAATCTCAGTAACTTAAGCAAGTCACTAAATTTAGCCACTTGCATTGTGTACTAAAGCACTAAAGTTTCTATTGTCTTTAGTACTAAATCAAACGTTTACACAATGCAAGTGGCTAAATTTAGTGACTTGCTTTAGTATACTGTCCCCGTGTAAATTCACATTAACTCAACTTGGATATATCAAAAATAAAATGGTAATAACGCAGTAATCAGATGAAGAATCATACTGAACGTTCTTAAAAATGACCGTAATATAAGCAAATTAAATTTGCAGATTCAGTAGAATGGTGTCATCAACAACTTTTAAATAATGAAAAATCTGACGGTGCAGTAAAATCGAGTTTATTTTTCAGATTAGCGCAAAATTATTGTCTATCTTTTTCACAAATCAGGCTACATATAGTTCTGAATCTGTGGGACAAAGACAACAATACTTTATACTGGTTAAAAGCATTTCCAAACAAAATTGGAATGACTCAAATGTGATAATTCAGGACGTTCAGCGCCTGTTTCATCTGCCAACACTGTATAGAAGTTTAAGAATTCAAGCAGATTTAGCAAATTACACGATAAGCTTTTTAGAGGACAAAAATCGTTTTCTTACATCTCAGCAATTCTCTGTTAAGCGTTTAAATACCGAAATCTCTCCACTGTCGCCGATTTAGAGACCATTACTCGCAAAAACGACCAAATTAGCAGTCCAATGATTTTCTGTTTGCATTCTGAAATTGCTCAAACCCAGCATTTTTTACTGAAAGTCTAAGTGAAAGTAACTTCTCAAGACTTGAGCTACTGAAAACGTCTTAGAACAAATGATTTTCCAGTGTCTAAGAAAACAAGCTTTATTTTCTATCTGTGCCACTTCTCTACAGCGATAGCCATTTCTTTCAAGATATGTCCAGAAATGTAAATCTTTGGATATAACAATTTGTCTATAAAAAATGTCAACAATTTTTGGAATTCATGCAGTGATCAAAGGAACAATCATTGATATTGAATATTCGGACTTCTGTCCATATGAAAGCGCCTGTTTCAAGCAAGTTGTTTGGTTTTCAAGCCTGTTATTTCAGTTTTAACAACGACCGTAATATAAGCAATTTAAATTCTTATAAATAATGAAAAATCTGACGGTGCAGTAAAATTGAGTTATTTTTGGATGAATTGTACGTTTCTACGAGAGCTTTCATATTACAAGTAGCTCCACTATTCGCCTGATAACTAAGGCATGAATCCCAAAAATTAGTGCCTTTTATTCAATATTTTTCTGTAAATAAATTGTAATAACATTTTCAATATTGCTACTGCGCAGTGTGTCCAAACTGATCAAATCAAAACTGATTGGAAATCTTGAAAAGACTCTTGAAAAAAGCAATTTTTTTCTTTGCTCATTAAATTTAGTTATTATTTTATATTAACGTTTTTCAGGCTTTAAAATCAAAACCACTGATTAGTCTCTTTTATCACATTTCAAAACTTCAGAGAAGATTAAAAATTATCGATACCTTTCAGCTCTAATACGAAAAATCCAACATTTTCTTTCTGTATTTTGTTTTGCAGACGTTCTAAATTTTTCCGCACCTCAAACCGTGCCGCTCTAAGCACGAGCCTTATCATCATAAACCTCTAAATCGACCAGTGGCGTCCGTTTCCCAAAACTCTTCCAAAAAAAGTTGTTTTGCGGTGACCTCAATATCTCAGGACTGAATCATCCGAAATGGAAAAACAAAAAACACTTCATCAATGTACCTAATATATTATCTAGAGATTGATCGAAGGATATTTTAACAAAATGGTGGCTTTTCAAACCACAAATGCAAATTTTAGATACAAATTTTGGGCTTAATTGTTGGTGAAATAGAAATAATTTGTCGACGAGAGAAAACCTTCGATCAATCTCTAGAAAATATATTTATTAGGCTTGTGTCCAAATTTGAGACTGATCGGAGCCGTTTCCGAGAAATCTTGTTCACTGACTTTAAAAACAGAATTTAATTGGAGAAACAATCAAAAGCGCCGGTGTAGTCTCACCTTTAGTTTTTCGGCTAATTTCTGACAAGCGTATAATTCACAGATTTCAGCAGGATGAACTTTCCAAAACCAAAAAGAAAAACTAAACGGTTGTTAGATTTATTCTCATAACAAACATTGAACTCATTAAGAAATATCCATCTTCAACACCTACGATAGAGATGTAGTGTACAATGTGAAATTGTTTGATTTATTGGCTTATGAATAATAAATTCCTATATGGTAGAAGATCGTTTGAAGCTACATTAAAAGTTAATCATTTGTGTTCAGTTAGAGTTTTTTTTTTTTTGTTGTGGTTTGAATAATAGTAGGATTTTTTTTGACAAATTCTCTATTGTTTCATGTCAAAATCGTTGTGTATAAGGTGAATTCGATGAGAAATGGCCTGCTGTGTGTACAAAATTATTAGAAAAGGGCAATTTTGTGGAATTCTGTGGGAGACTTTAATGGCAGATGAAGGCAGACACTTTTCCCATAATAATACGTAAAGTCGACCATACACGCACAGCTACAATTATCGTCATTTTATTATTCAATTTATTCAATTATTAGTGCGATCGTTAGAATTACCAGTATTCGATGATTTTTGAAAATGGAATAAAGTATTCGGGTACAGTACTCGAAATATCGTAGAATTTGATCGCGCAAGTTCCTTTGTAGCTACTTAGATCATTTCTCAGTTCAATCAGGATAGATATAAACGTTAAGAGTCTCGTAATATTGCGATATTAAAGAAAGATAGTAATACGCAGACTCGATTACAGACTCCACTCGAGTTCTTCGACTCCTAGGGCAAAATATGCCGAATATACTAACTTGAATTGTGCCTTTTTGTAATAAAGTGGTTTTCATGCTATTTTTCTTTGTGTTACAGGAACTCTGAGCGAAAGAGACGATTTCGGATAAAGGTAAGTTGGCTTGAATTTTTCTACTGTTAACCCGAAATTCTGTAGTTAAGCTGTGCCCCCACCTTTTGGAGACACTCTGTATTCTTTTAGCTCGATTTTATTTGTATTACAAAACGATTCGGGCACTGGAATCGAGTCGGATGATCTACGCATCGATAAAAACTAGATTGATGGCTTGATTGACGGTGTGGTCTCGCCTTTAGTTGATGCTTTTAATTCAACGGATCTTCCCTCATAATTTACAATTATTAACGGTACGGTTTTAATTAAGAACAAACAAAAAAGAACAGAGTGATTAAATAAATACACTGTGAAAAATGATGCAATAAAAAAAGCGCATAATACATCTTTGAAATTGTTATTATGCAATACTTAAAATAGTTAGAGATAATAATTATATTTTAGACATATATGTACTTAGATGTGTACTAATATCGTTATACACTCATACAAATAATAATAGCAATGTAACTAGTGTTGTTATTAGCATTATTATTATTATTATTATCATTATAAAAGAAACATATTTCCGAGTGCACTCTACTGTGTTTCTGTCAAGTCATCCATACTAATTATAGAAAAGGTAATTTGAAACCGACACCCATATTCGATTCTACAATATCAAAACTAATAATAATAATAATAATAATAATAATAATAATATTAGTAGAAGAAATTTAGAACACTATTACAAAACGTTTGTATTAATTTCAATCTCATTTTGAAAACGAAGGCGCTTCTACAGGAGTGGTCGTCGAGATTAGCGCAAATTTATTGTCTATCTTTCTCATAAATCAGGTAACATAGAGTTCTGAATGTGTGGGACAAAGACAACAATACTTTTTAAAGAGGTTAAAAGTATTTCCCAACTAATTTGAAATGATGCGCGATTTCGAACGACTTAAATGTGGTGGTTAAGAATTCAAGCACATCTTTTCAGAGGACACAACTCGATAACGCATCTTAATTTTGTCTTGCATCTCAACAATTCTCTGTTGAGCCTCTGCTGTCGTCAAATGAGAGAACTTCATTACCCACAAAGACGACCAAAAGTGCCGAATTTGCTTTTCTTTTAACAGTCTTTGCATTCTTGTAACAAATTGCTCGAACTCAGGATTTTTTGCTGAAAAGCCTCAGTGAAAGCCGCTTTTCAAATTTTCAACTACTGAAAAAATCGTGACTTATAGTTTTACATAATTCGGAACAAATGATTGCGCAATCTTTAAGAAAACATTCATTTTCCACTTACACCACTTCACTACATCGATAGCCATTTTTCTTTCAATATTCAGTAAATGTCACACTTTATTAACTTAAAGAATACTCGATTTACCGCCCTGTGTATTATTGAAAGGCTCATTGTCTGTTGTTGTGCGATGTCCAATCGAGTTTTGCTCATTTTCAACATTGTTGTGGTTGTGCAGAGCTAAAACGGAGGCGGTTCGAAATGAATAGTTCCAAACAACTATTAAGTACCAATTTTACGGTTATTTATCGATTATTATTGATGATCTTCGTATAGAGAGAGAGAGAGAGGTGTGAATCTTAACATTATTAAGAGCTACATAAATAAACAAATAAATATAGACTTGAAAAGATCTAAAGAGATGATCATCATTATCAATATTATTATCGGTATAATTGAGCTGCATCGAGTCGAATATCCAAGAATATTAAGTGGAACAAAAGAATATTTTTACAAGTGCACAGCTACGTGAGGTGGTTATTGAACGTTTCGTGTCTTCTTTGTTTTTTGTTTTTTTCTTTTTGGTAAAGAATTGTTCTAAGGAGCTATCACGAATCTGTAATTTGTTGAACGATATTGACAGGTAATTTATTGGGTGATTGGTGTGGCGTGTGCGCGTTTATTTGTACTCTTATTTTGATTAGAAATGAATTTTTGTACTATATATCACAAAATTAGAACAGTAGCTAAATCAAAGAGGGGCAAAAAATGATCGATTTACAACACAACACTAAACGAGTTTTCAAGAATTTATAATTTGCAACAACAAAATAACGAGTTATTTTGTTTATATCAACGTTAATTATTATTCTATATTCTATTGATTTATTCGTATTGATAACAAATTCACTTTATATTGCAAGAAATTCAACATTTTACATCATGGTAAATGTTAAAGTTGGTTTATTAAAATTTTCTATCGAACTCGTAAATAAATTTTGTCGATATTAGAAAAACTATTAGTTGATTTTCTAATTGACTGATTGTATACAACGTGTTCCAAGTGACAGAAACAATGCTGTTGTAGATTTTATACTGTCTCTGATGATCTGTAAGTGTAAATGACAGCAATGCGCAGAATCGATGCCGTATTCGTATCGACTCGATTCGACTCGGTTTCTCAGTCACAGGATACGAGATTTACGAACTTCTGAATGTGTCTTTTGATCATAAAATATTTTACAGTTCCTTTCATGCTATTTATCCAGAAAAGGGAACAAATGTTTCTCTCATTTTCTCTGTATCTCTCTGATCTACGACACAAGTCTCTACAAGCCACGTCTTCTAATGGTTCCGTTACATGAAAAGATCTAAACTATAACTAAAGTGCGGATTGAAGGTCATTTGATTAGAATTACAATGCACGAAATGCACCATTGGCGTAGTTTAATTTTAATGCATGTATTTACATAAATTTATAAGAAAAGACACGTAGAACAAATAAAAAAAAATGTGTTCATAATTTTAAAGTTTTTTTTTATTTATTTTTGTCAAAAATTGTTGTTTTTTTTTAAATTTTCTATGGCAGAAACATCAGCTTGTTGCCGCTGACGAACCGTCTTTTAATGAATGAGAGATAGAGCGGCCAGAAATTCATAGAAATGCGGTATAACTAGGCACCTGTTTTTTCGCCGTAACGTCGCTACGACACGGTAGCAGTTCAACTGGTCCACTGCTTCTCTATGTGCGGAGTAGTTCGGACTTTATTTGTAGAGAAAAACGTTTCACAAGAAAAGATAGATTATGCAAGTACAACAGCTTTTGCCAATACACTCTATACGAATTTGTCGGGAGACTAGAATTTGCCTTGCTCCAACTTGGAGCAGATATCCGCCCTTTAATTATAACATAGTCTTGACAAATTTTCGATAATTTTGTGCCCGAGTATCTACAGTTTTTCCAGTTGCATTTCAAACTGGTCAGTGGGCGACAGCGGTGTTTCTATTTTCCATTTTCCATAAAGTATGATGTCTCGTTTAAACACACTATGCCACAGTATTCTTCTTTGCGGCTACTGTAACGCACAGCTACAGAGTGCTTCTTGCCACTTAGTTTCTCTCTCTCTCTGTCTCTCTCGTTCTCTTCATTACGACTAACGAAGAGCGAATTGAGCACAAGGATGATCGAATATCGCGTGGTGTCTCTTATGAAATTTTCTTCTGCTATAGAGTGGCTTAAGATCGGGGTGTCTGCCGGTTTAAGATCCGACCCGGTAACTTGGGTTAGAGTCGTGGAGATAGTGGTTGAAACTCCATGCGAAATAGGAGAAGTAGTGCACCCCCGAGGGGTGAGCCAGCGCATTTCCGGCTCTGATACTGTCCTGGAGAGACTGTAAAAATTTAGGTAACCCTCCGCTCGCCCAAAGTGCTAGAGCAGCCTGTAGCTCTAAAGGAAATCGGTAGTCAGACTTAAACGACAAGGACCACGCTGTTGATCAGGCAAATCTCCTAATCGACGTATTAGGGGAGCCTATGGGGGGGGGCGTGTGGATTTCGCCAAAAGACAGGAGTTGTAGTTAAAATCAACGGACTAAACTAAGCTAAGCTGATTATAGAGAGGCCGCTGTTGAATTGAGTGAAATAATTTTAGTACCTTCCTTGCCCAAGTTGGTTAAAATATCGTCCTTTAACTAGCAAGTCTTTAATGTGTTAGAAATGAGGCAGATGCTAATTTCGTGTGTCTTCCATTTCAATTCAATTCTCTAAACCTCATCGCTTGATTTGTTCTTAAACCGACAGATTTTGTCATTTCGATTGTGCTCACAACTAGTGATTAGCAGCAGTCAGAATCGAGTACTTCTAACGCTAGAATACACGGTGTTCGAGTATTTTTCAAAATCGAATACAGTACTCGAGCATGACGTTATATAGCGAAATGAATTCGACTTAAAGACAGTTTTAAAGAATCGAGTACCACATTTTCATTTAAATATAATCACGAGGTGGATGGAAAATATTATAAAAGTTACAGTGAACGCAACGACTTAAGAGATCGAAGTCAAAATGAGGCAATTAAGATACAATAGAACCGATAACAAAAGACGTCATAGAGATTGCCCTATTTTGTATCTTACAAATTGCTCCTGAATAGAAATAATCCACAGTATCCGTTACAAAAGTAATATCTTTTGTTACCGCGCCTTTTGTAAAATAATTTCATTATTGTGACTTTAATCTCTTACATCATTGCAACCACTATAACTAAATCATATTGACTTCATTTTATTTGTAGAAATAAAAATCTCCCAATCCGTACTCGAATACTTTGTACTCGATTCCACTTGCGATCGATTATACAACCTCCGATTCTTTGTCTTCTCTTCCAACTATCACTGTTGTTAGTGGAAATAACGATTATGACATTGAATTTTTGCCGCACGATTTGTTTATTGTTTGTTTACAATAAAGGTGGAACGGCCTGTAAACTCGACAAAAAAAAAACGATCCAGCTTACTATATACAATAATTACTGATCGAAATCTTGGATGGATTTATATTGACCTGGGCAGGAGCCATTAGCCATGAACTATTAGTCAAAGTAACGCTAAACAAGTCGTGTACTGTTATTTTAATAGTTTCTACTATTGTATTTAACTATTATCTTGTTGTTGTTGTTTTTTTTGCACAATTCTACCACCGAAACAACACAATACTAACAATAATAATAATAAGGATTAAGATAAATTTTGTTGATAACAAAAAAGGATGAATACAATATTAAGAACAATAAAAAAACAATTGTGAATGGACGATTTACATAGACATCTCAATGGTTTTAATATACTGACATTTATTAATATATAAATCGTTTTTGTTTATAACACACACCGCTTTTTATAGTCGTTTTTATAATACCACACTATATTACATACATATAACACTTGTCACTTATTTATGTGCAATAATTATAATCATTTTATATTGGCCAATAATATTTGAGGTCGATTTTTTCAATGCATTTCAAATCGACGATATAACCGAGCTAGCCAAGCCGCGTCCACAATCCCAAAGCTAAATATAAGCTGTCCAAAAGCATTTTGTCGTGCTCCCGAAGAAGATTGTTCTACGTGTAAAAAAAATTAGTGAAGATCGAATGTCTAATTAAATCCAGGGGAGTATTAGGGCGAGAGTCGACTTACAGCTGAAATGGGAAAAAGCCAGTTGTATTCAAACAGAAATTGCTATTGAGTTTTGCTAGAATATAGCATCGTTTGGATTGTTTGCATGACTTCTAAACATTAATATTTCTACAAAAGTCTCTATGTAATTTTTTTTCGACAGTTTTCCTAACTTTTGGAGGAAATTTCTTAATTTTTCTTGGGAAACGTGGTAGTTTTTCTCGATTTTCACTAGAATTTACCGTTACTTCTTAGCACTCGAGAGTTTTTGAGAAACTTTGCAGTCTTAATTGATTTTTATAAAAATTTGTGAGTATTTTATCGAAATGGAACTGTTTCCAAGAAATCTCATAGATTTCGCTAGAATTAACGTTCTGTCCTTAGTATTTAACCGTGTCCAAAAATCTGAAAAATTATACAGTTTTGAAGGATTCCCCCTGCAGTTTGGCATTACATCAATTACAGCAAAAATTGGCTTCAAAGATTTTTCAACACATTTTTTATTTCTCTTCAAACGCAGCTACCACTTGACTGACTTCAAGAGAACTTATCTGTGGTTTGTTTTGCTATTTTAAAAACGTTTTCTTTAAGTATCGTTGCAGAGCAGTTATATAAAACTTGACTTGCCATTGATTTTCGCTACAATTTTGCATCGTTTAGTCAAAATTGGGTTGCTTGCATGACGTTTTCAAATCGTTTCTTAATATTTCTAAAGAAATCGCGTTCTTCTGGGATAAATTTCTCAATTTTTGCTAAGAAACTTTGTAGTTTTGATCGGTTTTTGCTGGAAATTAGCGTTAATCCTTTGCACTTCAAGAAATCTTACAGTCTGAGTCCATCTTCGTAGAAATGAAGCACTATTTCGTCGAATTAGAACTGCTTCCAAGAAATCACATACTTTTCCTTAGAATTTAACTGTGTCCAAAGATTTGGATCCAATTTCTTTGTATCTATTGAAAAATTATACAGTTTTGATCAATTTCCCCAGAAACTTGCCGTTGAGTCTTATAATAATTACCAATCCTCAACGAATTCAATATTGTAGAACAGAAGCTGCGATTGATGTTCGCTAGAAATTAGCATTTTTTTGTCAAAATTCAGTTGCTTTCATGACTTCTGGAGAAATTGCGGTCTTTTGGGGTAAACTTCTCATTTTTTGCTAGTTTTGATCGCTTTTCGCTGTAAATTAGCGTTGATCCTTTGCACTTGAACTGTTTTCAAGAAATCTGTCAGTTTAAATCGATCATCGCAGAAATAAAGCAGTATTTTGTAGAAATAGGACTGCATGGTTTTCGCTAGAAGTAACGTTTTTGAAGTGAAACTTCTTAAGGCGCACTAGAGTAGTAAATTTGTTCGGAAACGTAACGAAAATGCGGAAACCCTTCCCCTCTAACAAACAGCTGAGAGGGAAGAGTGGGGGCGTTGCCATAGCGTCGTTTCTATTCTGTCAGTTCTGCCAACTGTGTAAAATAAACACTAGAGTCTAAAGTTGGTACCATTGATCGCTGTACAGCGCCCTCTGGAAATTTCCTGGCCTACCGCGATTTATGATTTGTGTATTTATAAATTAATTAATAGCGTTATATGAATATTGATCTGAGATCAGTGAAATGCAGTAAAAGACAACTGCAGAAAAGAATCGAGCCTTCAGGCAACGACAGAAAATCAATAAAACCAATAAAAAAATGAACTTCATCTCCAACCTAAGAATTTTCACTTCTAACGCGCGGTCTTTCACGCACTTCAATTTTTCTTTAGAATGTAACCGTGTTCACAGATTTGAAGCCAATTTGTCCGAATTTCTTGAAAATTTATACATCGATCGATTCCCCCTAGAACTTGACGTTACATCTTAAAATTATTACCAATCCTCCAAGAATCACTGAGGTGGAACACTAATGTAGTCCAATCACAGCAAACATTGCCTCCAAAGATTTTTCAACTTATTTTTTGATTTCTACTCAAACGCAACTACCACTTGTGTGGCCTCAAGAGACGTTGTCTGGTCTGTGTGACTTCGAGCAGTTGTTTTGTTATTTTCAAAAGCTTTTTTTTTCAGTATCGTTACAGAGCAATCATACAAAACTTAACTCAGTAGTTGCCGTTGATTTTCGTTAGAATTTTGCATCATTTCGTCAAAATTTGGTTGCTTATCGCGTTTTTTTGGGGTAAATTTCTCAATGTTTGCTACTTTCAAGAAATCTCACAGTCTGAATCGATCATCGCAGAAATGAAGCACTATACTGAAATAGAACTGCTTCCATGAAATCACGTAGTTTCCTTAAGATTTAATTGCGTGGATGGACTTGGAGCGAAGTTTTTTCAATTTCTTTAAAAATCTTGCCTTTTATCGAAACATCTAAGCCTCTATTTTCAGTAGAATCCTTTATAATGTTTCTTCATAAAAACACTTACAATTTGAAGATTTTACGCTTTTTTCAGAAGTACTTGATATTTCCCAGCCCTCACCGGTAATGTTCAGTATTACAAAAGTCAGAGCAATAACTGGAAAGAACGAATTATAAATAAAACAGTCCGTTATTGAGAGCTGGATGCTACTCGATTGTATCCGTTACTTTGAGTTTCAATCAAATATAATGAATGGTATAAACGTAGAATAATTCAAAACAATTGCCATAATTATCATATAACTTGTACAGGACCTGTACAATATTCACATAATTAATTGTTATAAAACTTAATAGATTTCATAATGAAATTCATTATAGAAAATGTCGTTTAATTAATAATAACTAACTATAATCAAGTTTGATAAATAATTGAATATTAAAAATCAATTTCTATATTACTGTTATTATGTTATCTATATCAAGAAACGCTAAGCCGAAAAAAAAAATGATCAACTGTGGCAATTTACATATAAATATAGACGACATGAAATGGCTATTTATTTCTTGAATTTAATTGTAATGACAGTATAATGGAATGGTTGTATTACAAAACATTAATATGTTATTACAAAAGTTGTTGTAGTAGTTGCAGTAGGGTGATATTAAAAGATCATTATAGCTAAGGAAACAAAATGAAGAAAGATATGGTACAATTAACCGTAATTGTCAATCTCATTACTTGGTAATTTTCCTATTTTAATAAGTATGGGTAGAAAAATTGACGAATGTAAAAAAAAATGTACAAGAGAAAAGCAAAATTGATTGCAGAGACAATCAAAAGCAGTCTTCAGGTGGCCTTCAAGAAGTCTTCAGCCAAATCATTTCAGTTGAATTCAACCTTTTGATGACTTAAGAATTGTAGAGTTAGTCAGAGTAAGTCTTTAAGTAAGTCAGATTAAGTATTTAAGTAGAAACCTGGCGGAGATCAATTTTAATGCACTAACTCTGTCAAAATTTATCTTTTAAAGTGAAGCTCTTTTAGGGAAGAGTGGGAGCGTTGCCATAGCGTCGCTTATACTCTATCAGTTCTCCCAACTGTGTAAAATAAACACTAGGGTCTAAAGTTGGTACCAGTGATCGATGTACAGCGCCCTCTAGAACGAAACTAAAATTTCCTGATCTACCGCGGTTGATGATTTTTGTATTTATAAACTAATTAATGACGTGAAATTATATAATAATGAATATTGTTTTGAGATAAGTGACATGCAGAAAAAGACAACTGCAGGAAAAAATCTAGCCTTTAGGCAACGACAAAAAGAAAATAAACCAATAAAAAAATGAGCTTCATCTCTAACCTAAGAAGTTTCGCTTCTAACGCGCGGCGTGGCTCTTTCTCGAGTCATGCTCAAATAAAAGGACGTGCTAGATATGTTCTTCAAAGAAGCAAATTTCTTTGAGTTGCTCGAAAAAAATAATGAAAAATAAAGTTGCTTAGGCAGTATTACCAAAAAAAAAAAAATAGGTAGTCTGAGCTCGAAGCATTTAAATAGAAAAGATATCCTGTAATAATAAATTGTTCCTAGAAGATCCACTCTAAGGTGTGCATTTTTTAAATCACTGCATTTTCCGCTCTTTAGGTGGCACAATTCTATCTAAAGAAGCAAACTTCCTTAAGCTAGATTCCATCTGATTCAAAACCACCAGATTTCTTGGGCAGCATGGCCAAAGTAAGTCTTCACAAGTACTTAAGTAAAAAAATACTTACCTTTTCTTCAAACAAGACTAGTGTCGCTTTCTTTCGATTCATGCTTATGGTAGAGAAAGCGAGAAGAAAAAGTCTTTTGGAAGATTTAATATTACAGCATTTTCCATCCTTTAGGTCGCTGATTTTAATTTAAAACGGCCCAGTTCTATCGAAAGAGGCATATTTATTTGATTAATAATTAATGCTCAATCTTCTTGTGTTGAGCAACACCACATGTGGAAAAAACTCAACAGAAATACTTGGGCAACATTGACATAAACTTGTAGCTAGACTAAGATCGTAGCATTAAGTGGAAAAAATGTCCTTATAATAGAAGATCAACTCTTAGGAGATACGTTTTTTAAATCGCTGCATTTTCCGCTCTTTAGTAATGAATTGCCTCACGCAAGGCCGGCCCAAGGCCATAGCAAAACAGTCAATTGCCTGGAGCGACATAATTCTAGGAGTGACACTTTTTAGTGGATCCTATATTGGATATGTAGTATTTTCTTAAGAGGAGTATGAAAGTATAATGAAAAAAAATATATTAGAACAGTCTTAACTCTTGGGGTACTACTACCTTAGAACTCTTTGGAACTACGTTACATCTTCGGTATTGATAGATCGTAAAAGAGATTGAGTTTTTGGAAACTTTTCTCCGTCAAAATTTTAAGATAAAGACAATTGGCTTCAGTTTGAAAGTACAAAAAGTAGCAACCCTGCAATTGAATTCTGCCTAGCACCTGGAATTTTCTAAATCCACTCTTGGAAGTTTTTCTGTAGTTTCGAATTGCCTCCTTAGTCCCAATGTCTTCACCTGTATTGTATTCTTTATTTGGGCAGCCAGATTTTCATTTAATATTTTTCCATCTTCTTTTGTTATTGTGATTAATCACGTATGTACGTTCTTAATAAGAACCGAACAAAGGACACTTAATACTCTTTGTTAGATTTGTTCGTTCTTGCTCAGTTTTATGTCAGTCTTTGAAGTGTTAAATTGTTTCGAAAAATTGTGTTTATTTTTTACAGTTTTTCTTTCAATTTTTAAAACGAAATCTTTTATAACAGTTTTCTAAGGACACTAAACTTTTTTATCACGGATTTATTTAAAATTCAACAGATAATTATCAAAAGAAACTATTTTCTTATATAAAACCAGTGCACTCATTATTAGTTTCTGGATAGGGGCGTCGAAAATAAACTTGCCTGGAGCGCCAGGAAAGCTCGGATCGGCTCTGGGCCCACAACTTAAAAATTGTAGAGTTAAGCTGAATTGATTCAACACTCAATAAAATTGGTTAGCCAGCCAAAAAAATCTTCAACTAGACTAAAATCGTAGCAATGAAGTAGAAAAAATATTACAATTTTAAGGCACTAATCCCACATGTCCTCTATCAAAAGGTTTTGTTATTCCTCAAAAAAATGTCTTTTGGAAGATTTACCACTCATTGGCCCATTTCTGTCCAGTGAAGCAAATCTCTTTAGGGCTATCTAATCATTAATGCTGATGTTTTTGTATTAATCTACTTCACAACTCAAAAATTGAGGGGCTAAGGCTGTGGGGAGGCAGATTCAAAGCCAGTCAACAAAATTGCACGGGCACAATGCCAACAGAAGTCTTCAGGCAAAAAGCATTCCGGACGTCGGATATCCTCGGTCAAAAAATGAACAACGCGAGTAGTTTCTGTAGTCAAACTGTAGAAAACGAAATGTTAAAAAACTCCTTAGCATTACTTCTAATGCGTTTCGCCACAATCACGCATATTTTAGGTGCATTACAAAACGCCTCTCAATCCGCGTAAAAGTTAATTTGGCTTATCTCTTAACCTTATGGCTGATTTACGGCTAGTTTGAGTGTTGCGTGATCAATTGTCGTCCGTTTCAAGTTCAACAACGAAATCCACTTAATTAGCAAAATGCTGCATCATAAACAAATCAATTCGATTTCAATACGACCATTTCTACCAAAACAAAAGCAACAATTCTACAGACACTTGTATCCTAACATTTACGACTTTATTATACCGTCGATTACACCAAAAAAAAACAAAAAGAATCGAAAAATACGTACGTTCCAACGACATTCGAACATTAATGTTTTTGCTCTGATGTTATCGCATTTGAACACTAACGACATTTAGTGATTGACTTTTGATTGGCGATCAATAGATAACAAGACAAACAACAATTTATTAACATACAAACGAAGAAACAAATACCTAATCTATCTATCTTTAGAAACGGAACGCTTTTCAGGATCATAGATTTATCAACTATTCACAATTCTTTTAAGTACATACTACGACATCGTTATTTCGTTTTGTTTGTTCTTATCAATTGTTGGTCGGGATCAATTTGTAAAATCTGTAGGTGTTTAAAACATGTCCAAAAGAAGAAGAAAAAAACCGGCACTTATCGTGTTGTTTATTGGAATATATTTGTGAATTGTTTTTAAAACAATACCGCAAACAATTCGCACTTAATCTAACTGTATTGCCAATAAACACAGACATATGGGTCCGCACATACAGATAGTAATCCCAATATCATTATATTACGTGGCCGACAGCGCAATATACAGCAAAGGCGTTTGGAGTAAGCACTCGAAGAACACTACCACCATTCACTGAGAGACCTGTAGCATTCGTCTGGTATCAAGTTGATATTTATCCACTTTGTCAGGGTGCTGATACTGTATAAAATTAACTTCCAGCAATGTATCGATTGAATTAAGATAGATATATTCAAATATTTTCAGTATTATTACTAAAGGGCGGATTGAAGGTCATTTGGTAAGATTTACAACGCTCGAAACGCACCACTGGCGTAGTTATTTTTTAATGCATGTATTTACATAAATTTATTAGAAAAGATATGTAGCACAAATCAACAAAAATGTGTTCATAATTTTAAAGATTTTTTTTAAATTTATTTTTGTCAAAAATAGTTGTTTTTTTTAAATTTCCTATGAGAGAATCATCAGTTTGTTATCCCAGACGAGCTGCTTTTAAAGAAATTCGGTACAACTAGGCACCTGTTTTTTCGCCGTAACGTCACGACGTCACGGTAGCAGTTCAAGTATTCGACTGCTACTCTACGTTCTGACACTATTTGTAAAGAAAAACGTTTCACAAGAAATATAGACTATGCAAGTACAACGGTTGCAGCCAATACGCTTTATACGAATTTGTCAGGAGACTAGAATTTGCCTTGCTCCATCTTGGAGCTGTTATCAGCCCATTAATTATTACATTGCCTGGCCGACAATGCAATATACAGTGAAGGCGTTTGGAGTAAGCACTCGGAGGGTACTACAACTATTCTCTAATGTTTCAGGCACTGTCAATCTCTCTTTCGCCTCATACGAGCCCTGTAATCTTCAGAAGCCTACAATCCGTCTCGTATCAAGTTGATATTTATCCGCTTCGTCAGAGTGCCGATACTGTATAAAATGAGACAACTGAGAATTCTGCAATTTTTCTTTTTTTTTACTCAAATCCAGAAATATATCGATTGAATAAAGATAGATTCGGCTTGTCTCAATATTATTACATTACATGGCCGACAATGCAATATACGATGAAGGCGCTTGAAGTAAGCAGCACTCGGAGAGTACTGCTACTATTCTCTAATGTTTCCGTCAATCTCTCTTTCGCATTATACGAGACCTCTAACATTCTTTAGAAGCCTTCTATTCGTTTTATATGAAGTTGATAATTATCGATAATTATCGAAGCGGATCCGCTTCGTTGTAGTGCCGATACTGTATAAAACTTGAAATTCTTCAATTTCTCTTTCTTTGTCTCAAATCCAACAACATGTCGATTGAATAAAGATCGATATATTCACATTGGAATTGTTCTGTTTTGTATTCTATAGTTATTTGAATGCAAAAACATATAATCGTCGACATTTATTAGGTGATTACGTACGTATAATTGCCACAATTTAATTCAAACTTATCGGATATACATACGGAACGAACGAAAATCGTAATTATTATACAAAATACATCAAACCTACACAATTCTCGATATACTAATATTTATTAAGAAAGTTTGCTAAATTATCTTGTGTGTTGGTTTTTGTTTCGCTTCACGAATAGTTCAAGCATAATTAATAGATTCATTTGTAATTTTAATTGGAAAACACCTACATACGATTAATAAGATTCTTTAAATTATTGTCATAATCCGTTAATATAAATATGTCTAAAGCTAGTTTGGAATTAATTATTTTAATTGCACATGATTTATTGACATTTTCAATTAGATCAAAAAACAAGTTCATGTTCATTAGAGTAATACGAGAAATGTAGGAGTCTAATTTTTAAATGTCATTACGGCTCGGCGATTATACTACGTTTCACGTGAAACAACCACACGTTCCTGCAACTAGTGTGCCTGTTTCATTGGCCGCCACTGTATTTAGTTCAAGTTTACATCCCCTTCTATAACTGGAGAAGAGAACTGTGCTTATTTTACTAATATACAGCGAAGGCAATATGTCTATCTACAAAACAACAAGATTAGACAGGAAGAAATAATTTAGAATCCTTAGAAATGCATCTATTGGAATAAAACAGATGTGGGAGTCGAATTTTGCATTGTCATGGTAACTTGGAGATTACACTACATTCCACGCAAAATAGCCGCACGTTCCTATAACTGGTGTGCCTGTTTCGTTGGCCGCCATTGTATACAGTTCAAGTTAATATCTCTTCTACAGCTGTCCAGTAGAGAGAGTAAACAATGCTTATTTTAGAATTATACAGCGCAGGCACTTCATCTAGCTAAAAAGCAAAAACCCTAGGCACGATAAAATAAGTTAGAATTTTCAGAAATGCATCTGTAGTGTATAAATTGTGGATCTTGAAACAAATCTATTCTGTGTTATTCTATCTTTATCCAAGATATTGGTCTACAACTCGTTCTTCAATATAATCTAGTGATTCTAGAGTACTTAGATCGAACGCCAACCCTGTATATTTTCCATGTTTTACAATTCTGAATTTCAAAAAGTGCAAAATTGTAAATAATTGACACGTTTACAGGAAATTCTTTTCAGTCGATGTACTGTCGACGTGACACGCCTTCTTTTGGATGTTTTAAATGAAAGAAGCTCTAATAATTTCGTTATTGTTGTTGTTGTTGTTGTTGTTGACAGGTAGCTAGAGCCATTCGAAACAAGAACAATAGGGACATTATTTAGCGTTTTCCGTATTTTTGTATTTTAAACAAAAGATATCAACAGGATTTTTCCTTTTAAATTGTTAGAGCAAACAAATTTACTACTTCATGCTACAGTGAACTGTAAATGTGATTATGAATTATGGCGAAGTTTATAGTTATTCTCTCTCTCTCTATCAACAATTTCTTATACAGCTCCATAAATATTTACTATTTTCTTTTTCTAACGTTATAGTTTTGTACTGTGTCGGTGAAATATCACTGCTTTCGTTGATACAACTTTTAATGAATTTCTTCTGTGATATTTAAAGCACACTGTTTCGACACGTAAGAAATAGGTTTATGGTTTAAAAATAAATAAAAACTTCTATTTATTTTACTTCATATCGGAAAGGTGTGGTTTCTGGCGAAGGCGTTAAACAGTAAAACTTCCAATAATCAACACCTCTTCAATAGTGGATGCTCTCTATAACTCGTCGAATTAGTACAACTTTTGTTACTTGTCTCTTAAGTTACTTTTTGTACCAGCAAAGCAAAACGATGGCTAGTTAAGACAATTTATTCAAGCAATTATCTGATTTAAGGATGATCCTTGAATTTCTTTACAACGTAGTGTTATAGACTTTTTATTTTATTTTTACAGCGGAGTGCATATTTTAAGAAAAGCCTTTTGCATCCGTTTCTAGTGATAATGAGCTATAGCTTCAAATGGGAATTTATTGGAAAAATTATTTATCTTCCCGGAAAGACATGAAAATTTCATGCTTCATCCATTTCAAATCAAAGTTTGTGTTTTCTCCTTTGTTTATTAACGTAATTCGATGACATTCTTATCAGTTATAGATGATAAAGTGCTTATTGTCTGTATGAATTGTTTTTTTCAAAATTTGCATCCATTTTTCCAGAAAACTTGATAGTTAATGCATTTACTGGAAAATAGATGAAAATGTAGAAAAAACAAATTTATTCAAACATTGAGCACATTGTCCTTCATAATTTCTGTGAATTTAACTGGATTCTGTTGATTGGGAAAAGATAGAAACGAAAAAAATTAACTTAAACTGGATCAACTTTTTGCCGTTTTCCTCAAAACTAAGCAATGTTTAATTTTGTGTATATATTCAACCCTTAAAGGGTTGTACAAGACAAAGGCTTAATTTCTAAAGAGGAACTCTTTTCCAAACTAACAAACTAACAAGAATTGTAAATTGCAGGTCAGTTTTTGCTGAAGTTGAAGTAAAAGTTTATTTTGCAGCCACCCAAATTTATTGTTTTATTAATATACAGTTATTATATACGATTAACTTAGCAAAATTCTGAGGATGATTAAATGACAAAATGTAAAAATCTAGGCAATAGGGATACATTATGGTGTAATTTTTAACTTTTACGGCTAGAGCAATTTTTCTCAACCTTTTGTGATCCATGAAATGGCTTCTTACAGTCTCTCCTGCTGCTGTTGGAGTAATAGAATTAGTGATGAGCAAGGCAAGACCAAGCCCAAGACTACAATAGTCTTGGTCTTGCACAAATTTTTCTAATCTTGGTCTTGGTCTTGCGTATTCAGTCTTGGTTTAACCATTTGGCCTATTACAAATATTTTTCTGGGGATTTTTTCAGATATCTTATAGGTATAAATTATAAATTATGCAAAGCTCCCAAATGGAGAAATAGTTCGAAGAAAATATTTATTTTACTCGGTATCAAAAACTTCAGTTTTTTGGGCGGCTCATACCCACGCGGCGGCCCTTATCCAGACATAGGAACAAAGAACACTTACATCGAGCACATTCTTGTAGATGTATTTTTCCAAACAATGGTATAGTTTGTTTATTTTTATATTTAGAGTTAAAATCTAGTAGAGCAAACTAAAAATTTCAAGTACAAAAAATATTTCGTGCAAAGAAATGAATATATTAAAAGTGTTAAAAGTGTCTTGGTCTTGCATATTCGGTCTGGGTTTTGGTCTTGGTCTTGGTCTTGGTCTTGTTGCATAAAGACAGTCTTGGTCTTTATCTAGCATTTTTGCAAAAGCGTAAGACCAAGACTACAAGACTATAAGACCAAGACCAATTTGGCTCATCACTAAAAATGTCACGTCCCACAGATTGAGAAACGCTGCCCTAGACAATCAAGTAATAAAAGTATTTAACAGCTATTCTAGAATAAGTCAGAGCACATTATCGCCTGAATCGGAATAGAAAAGACCCAGAAACAATTGCTTTATTCAAAGCGTGCAAAATGACATAATCGATTAGAAATTACTTAATCGATTAGAAAACCCAAAATCCTCCAGACTCCGAAACAGTATACATAAATAAGTCAGTATTTCGCCTAAACAAATGTACAGCTTGTCAAATCTAGCATTGCGAGTGAAAATTTCAAGGGATTCTCAAATGAAGAAGTGAGAAAGTATTCGGAATAGAGAGATGGAAATATAAGACGCTCGAAAGTACAGTCTGTGACAGAATTCTGTTCTATGAATTATAGGATACAATTATTTAGAATAAAAATAATATATTTATAGATCATTTAAATCATACTTATAAAATTTTACAACTAATAAAAGAAACAATGAAATCAAATTAGTAATTATAGAATGCTAAAAAATATAAAATGGAATTAAGCAGATAAACAGAAAAATTACACGTAACCAATTACTTCGCTTTTTTTCCATTTTGGAGCGTTTATCTTATAAAAAATCCACTGAAAATACGAATAAAATTCTAGCAAAGCTAAGTTTAATTCTGGGAATATTTATTCAGTTTTAATAACATTAAAAAAAAACAAATCCAAGATTTCACTCTTGTTTATAATTATAATTGTTTCCATAATCATTAAGTGGTTTATGTAGGTATCTATAATAATTTAAGGGGTGATTATGCGATTGCTGTAGACGATATAAATCGTACGGGAATCTATACACAAATGAAAAAATTACAGTAATACTTTTGCTGTTGAATGTACTTTAGTCAGGTGCATCAAATTTTTCTACCATGCAACTAGGTGCGGGACTATATCACCCGCAATGCTAGATTTGACAAGCTGTACTCGGTCACATGCCAAACATCTGCAACTCGCCACATTTCTCACAAATTCCATCAAAACGAATCGATCAGATCCCGATTAAAGTTGTAGAATCTGCTCGTTATCGTGCCCATTTCCTCTACATCTTTAACTAATTTAAAAACTAACAACAACTCACCGCAGGCTATCCTCTTAACATCCATCCATTCATTATTATTATTATTAAATATATCCTGTTACAAATTATTGATCTTATAGAGAAAAAATGTTGTATATGATTAAATAGAATAAAATCTCCACATGTATGATTGATGTGTTTGTACAACAAAAATGAGGAAGAGAAAAAAAAACAAATAGATATAAACTAAAACACAACAATTGTGAATAACTTATGACCTCAACAATGGACTAATAAACATTCCAGTTGATTTCATTCGTGTTGCCATCCACACCTTAGGTCAGAGCCAGCTAACCAACAAACTATCCCGCTTCGTTATAGCGACTCTTTCATCATTTCGTTTTTGATTATTATTATTTTTTTGGAAAGAATTCTATCCGTTTCTTACATTCCATTAGCCTATATATTACCGTTGGCTTACTACAATACAATCCAATAATGTGTAATGTCGTTGATTATAGGCTGCCACGTGCTTCTTAACTCTATAATTTGATAATTATCGTCATTTAACACATAATACAATCAATTCTTTGTCGTGTTCTATATTTCTATAGCATTTCTATAGTGTGTAGGCTGTTATTAAAACTATAGAGAAGGAAAAAAAACGAACAAGAAACCAATAATATGTTGTTTCGATTATGATCTAATCTAGGATAGAGTCATTAAAACATTATTTTTTTTTTTGGGAGATTTCAATGCTAGATCAAACCTCCAGTTCTCTACCATCTTTGATTTACTTTAATCTTTATAATTTATTTATGTTAATAAAGTGTTTAAGATGATTGTCGTTAGATTTTCGGTTGTAATAAAAAAAACGAAACGGATCGACTGCTGCGCCTTTGATAATTACAATGAAGAAGTCGATTCGTTTTTAAATTACTTTACAGATACGTGCCTGCATTGCTAACACACACTTCTGGAGATAGCCAGCAACGGCATCCTGTGTAGGCTGCAAGAATGTCGAAGCACACAATCTACGACATTTTTGATATGTCTTCTGTCATCAAAACTGAGTAAAATCGGTTTAGAGAGTCCTCTCTGGCGCTCCAATATTGCTTCAACTTCGCTAACGCAGTGGAGGGCGTTTTGCGCAAATTCCGCCGCTGCAAGTCGCCGATTACTGTCGGGAAGTCACAGTGAGGATTTTAAAAAGCACTAAACTGAGTAAAATTGCTCCAATATCGCTTCAACTTCCCTAACCCGCTCGACTATTGTGGGGAGACGATAATACTGCAATGCTCGACTTGCCGACCCTGTACAAGCTGAGTTTTCTCGATTTTTTGAAAAGGCACGACTTACAAGCAAGTTACAATTGAATGAACCGTGAAAATCTGAAACGGTTCGCAATAATTACAGGTTGTACCTGAAAAATTGTTAACCGGTTACATGTCGCCCCTTCTAGTCTAACAACATTATTGCGTTATTTTTTATTATTTTACCCGTTGTAATAACGTGTGTTGACTCGATTATTAACCATTTCCGTCCTTTAACATTACCATACCGAAACCGGTTCATTTCGTATCAAAATCAATTAATTCATCTCCTATTCGCGTATTGTGTGTGTTTGTTCGTATAGAACAAGTAATCCGTTCATGGTTGATAGAGCGGATTTAATAGGAGCTCATGAATCGTCCTTTTGCTGTGAAACACACCTACGTTTTGTTGTTGATCCTGAAAAATGACACCTTTTCAGGAGAGGATTTAACGAGTAGAAAAATTCACCGACAAAATCTGATCTGTTAACAAATAGTTGTCTGTGTAGTGTAACACATGTTCAAATGTGGGAAGGTACTTAAGATCACTGGACCGATACAGTCTCCATTTGCTCTTCGGTGTGTCGCACTGTGTCCCCCCGGTTTGCATGCGTATGTCCCCCGATGTTCAAGACTTGTCTGTTGCTGTTGTTGTTGTTACTGTTGTTGGCTATCGGGTTAGCTATGTGAGAAAATCAGCTACTGAATTGGAAATGTGACATTTATTAGTCGTGGATTTGTGTGATTGTGTACGTTATTCAGTTTTATTGAAACATTTAACAATTTTCAGATGATTATAGAGAATGGAGTGCAAAATTATATAGAATTATTTGCGACAAGTGTATGAGACCAAAAAAAATATATATATGTACCTATATGTAAGAAAGATTGCATGTTGCGTGTTGACATTACGTTTTAAATATAGGTGTATAAAGATACATATCTGTTTATAAAATGGGATAATAGGCAGGTATTTTGTTAGGTGTTAAAGTCGGAATCGGAGAATCTTGTGTACGAAATGCGTTCTTGGCATGTAATGCTATGCAACAGGATCAAAGATTAACGAAAAAAATTGTAATGAAGGCGCAACCAGTTATACAACAAAGCTTCGATCTTCTTCATTCATTTATGCAAAAGCTTTGTTATGCCTTCTTTTTGTTCTTCAAATTTGCATTCTGATATCCAGATGAGAAATCCAAAAAAGATTCGTCTTCATTTTCCCCCTTTGTTATGTCTTTTACGAATCTGTTATTGTTTTTTTTACATCAGTTTGTGTTGTTTTGGCGCTATTTTTACTCTTCTTCTTCTACATATCATTGATCCTTGAATGCTCTACAAATTCTTCTCGCTCTTCTTCTCAGTTTAAAAAAGCTCCTACAGCCTTTTCCATCCACAGATCAGTTCCCATAGTGAAAATCAAAGAGGACGTCATCGTCCTCTTTGTTTGCCTTCTTCTGGTACTGTAATGTCTTCTTAATTTGGTCTTTTACGAACCTGTTGTGTTTTTTCAGACCACTTTGTGTGGTTTTAGCGCTATTTCATCTGCCTTTCTACTATACCAGTAAAAATCTAGTCTTAAAAAAGCCTCTGAAGAGCAAATAAAAATAAAGAGCACATAATTTAATATTCAAATTTAGGCTGTAATTATCTAATTGAGAAATCTATAGTTTGCCTTTTTCTGCCCTTTTTGACGTGAAACTTCTTTCGGCGCACTAGGGTAGTAAATTTGTTCGGAAACGTAACGAAAATGCGAGACCCCGTGTGGGGAAACACTTCCCCTCTGACAGACAGCTTAAAGAGAAGAGTGGGGGCGTTGCCAATAGCGTCGCTTATACTCTGTCAGTACTGCCAACTGTGTAAAATAAACACTAGTGTCAAAAGTTGGTGATATTGATCGATGTACAGCGCTCTCTGGAACGAAACTAAAATTTCAAGGCTTACCGCGATTTATAATGTTTATATTTATGAATTAATTAATGGCGTTAAATTGAGATAAGCAAAATGCCGAAAAATGCAACTGCAGAACAAAAACGAGCCTTCAGGCAACGACCGAAAGAAAATAAACCAAGAAAAAAATTAACTTCATCTCTACCTAAGAAGTTTCACTTCTAACGCGCGGCGTTCCATGCACTTTCAATTTTTTCTTCTTCTGCTTCTTTGCGTTTACATCGTGTATCAGTTGGATGGATTTTTACACTACAGTCTGTTATCTTAGGGAATGTTCAGGCTTTAAATATATCTAACTTAGCTGGGTCTGTGTATTTTCTAAGCCAAAAACTTAAATTTAGAACAAATGATAAAATGTTGCTTTAAGTGGTCTTCAACTTTAACCAACAACTGTGCTCTTCTTACTTCTCCTCTTCCAGTTCTTTTTCTCAATGGTTGAACTGTTTTTAACAGCAAGCAAGATAAATTAATAATTTGACACTTTGAATACTCTTCCTTTTCTCTCTCTACCGCTGCTTTTTCGTCTTCGCAATCTATAAAGTCTCCTATTGTCTTTCTCTTTTCTAGTTTGTACCGTTATTCCATTGATTTTCAGCAATTGTTTTGTTTCTAAACCACCATGGAAATCATCACAGAAACTTGGCGAGTACTTCGAGATTATGTCAAAAAAGATAATTAATAAGGGAAACAGTTATTCAATGCCTTGAACAATATTCAAATTTACATCATCTTCCGGTTTTAGATCACTTCTTCTTCATCGACTTCATCTTCTTTTTTTCTTTGAATCCGCTAGCAAATTATTGTATTACTTCCTCCTTTGTTCTGCCGTTTACAGCAATGTTTATGCACTTATTTCATCTAATCTGGCCGTCACTAAGTATTTTGCAAATCAAAGATTTGCTGTTCTTAGTTTGTACAAAAACCCTGATATTTTTTTTATGAACAAAGAAAAAAAGAGTCAGTTGGAATCCCAAAAAATGTATAGATAAAACGGAATGCAAGCCAGTTATAGAATTATTCTTTCTTCTTCTTTTTTCACTCTTCTTCTTCGCCTTCTTGTTCTTGTTCTTCTTCTTCTTCTTCTTCTTCTTCTGCATATCACTGATACTTTGAATGCTCTACAGATTCTTCTTGTTCTTCTTCTCAGTTTAAAAAAGCTCCTACTGCCTTTTCTATTCCCAGATCAGATTTACCTCCTCTTTTTTCTTCTCTTCTTCCGCTTTTAGAAATCCCAAAAGAATTCTTCTTTTTTGAGTCTTCTTCTCGTTCTTTCTCTCCTTCTGCATATCGTTGAACCTCGGTATTCTTTTTTTCAGTTTAAGAAAACTCCTACTGCCTTTTCCCTGAAAATTAAAGAACCTAACTAATAAAGGAAATAGTAATTAAATGCCTTGAACGATATTCTTCCTGTTCCGTCCCATCTTCTTCATAAACTGTTTGCTCTTCTTATTTTTCTCCATTTTCATGCGTATCTCAAGACTTCTGCTTCAGATTAATTGCAAAACTCACTCCTTTGTCCTGTCAGACGCAGTAATGCACATACTACGAAAAGTCTGTGATTCAGAAAAAATATTTTTACAAACAAGCAAGAGAAAGATAAGTTTGATGCTTTGAAAGGTGTTGAAATTCAAACTGAAGTTGTTGAATAGGAAATCCAAACATATCGTAGATATGCTAAATTCATCGATCAAAGGGTTCCTAGATTTAGGTTGGTAGGGATTTAATTGTTTGCATCCATATCCCCACTTACAATCCTAGGGCTACGTACTTTGTTTAACGAGAAATCTGTCAAATCTAGTAACCCTTTGGTCGGTGAATTTAGCATACAAAACATTTAGTTTCTGCTGTTTCTATCTCTTTCTTTGTGTCTTCGAATCCCTTCCTTCTCATGACAAAAATAGTTAATTAACCAGTATAAATCATTAGAGACTTGAGGCTTCCTTATCGTACCTTTCTATCACAGCAAATAATGGCAAGGAAAAGAAATTTTAGAAAAGATAGGTCGCTTCTTCTTTTCCTCTTCGTCGTCCCCCAGCTTTTCCTTTTCTGCTGCTGCCGCCTCGTCTTCGTCCTCAGTCTTAAATAAAAAATCCTTTTAGAAGGCAAAAGGAGTTTCTGAACTCTTGTGTCATTTTGTAGGGTAACAATTGAGAATAATTTGAAAACAAACAATCAAGAAAAACATCTTTCGGAATCATTTAATTTCGTTCAAAGGGAGCAGTTGTTGCCTTTTCTCCTTCATTTAATCATAATACCTGCGAATACAGAAAAACGTTTTGGAGACTATAAAGGGGCGCAAAAAAGGGCGAAATTACAGAACGGTTTGTAGAAACAATTCTATAAAATTTAATCAGCAAAAAATGTACAAAAATACTATTATCAAATAAAATTATGAAGCTGAAAAGGAAATCAACAAAAATTCTCTACAAAAAAAAAATCCTAACAATATTCGCTACTATCTGGGAGTGTACGGGAACAAATCGACCCTGTTTTTGGCATACACCAAAAAATCCGTGGAACTTAGCAGCGAACATGTCCAATAAGCGACTTGATTAATTACTTAAATTTTCATCACATTTCGTTTTCTTTATTCTATTCTTTGGTAGATCATCACCATTACTTGTTGCACTACTCGACTCATCAGCTGATGATGACTGTGAATTCATAAATCTCGATTTCGATTTCCATTGAAACGGGAATTCCAATGATTGTTTCGTTTCATTTGGACGATCATCAACTTGCACCTTCATCGATTTCTCAATTAATTCATTCGAATAGCCAAGACCGGCGACCTAGATTTTGTTTACGATTGTAAATTATTTAAATATAGAAAATCGTTGATGGTTATACTTCACGTATACTCTTCTTCAATTCAACATCATCGAGTGGATGGTGTTCGACCGCATAGCCGGGCTTGACGATGCGATCCTTAATGCCACGGCCTCGACCCGATGCGATATAGGTCAAGTTCTCGTTAATATTGTTGCGGCGATTCGGCGACAGAGTATTCAATTCGATCCGTTTACGATATTCGATTATTGTCGGTGGTATTTCGACATCTTTATCTTTTAATGGTCTACTGAATTCAGAGTATTTTGTGAGGGTTTTGTCAAAATCTTCACTGTTGTCCCACATGTTTTCTATTAAATCTAAACAAATCTGAAAATAGCGGTTAGATTTTGAAGTTGTATAATTTCTTACTTACAATTTAAGAGATCAGTGATAAATGAGGATAATATGAAATTCTGGATTGAATGGAATTGCTTTTGTTTAAATCAAAAAAAAAAACAATCAACTTAACCTAAAATATTATTTTGTTATCAAAACATCGTAGGCGGTACTCTTTTTATTCTTATTGGTAATAGATGGCGCGCTTGATGTACTTCATGTCTAACTTTAGAGTTGAGCTTATTAATTAGAAATAATTGAAAATTGAATTAATTAATTAAGAATTCTTCATAATTTGGTGAAATATTGAAAATAACACCTTTATTTTATTAATTGCCTTTTATTAGTATGCAACTCATGTTTCACCCATACATTATGTTGCGGTATGCAACCCAAAATACATTGAATAAAACAATTTTGGACTATCATTATCTACAGTCGCGATCAAAAAATTTTGGACCAGACGTCAAGGAGATCTAATTGCCAATTAGTGTAGGACAGCCTTTAATATTTTATATTGAAAAAGTCTTTAATTTTGACATTTAAAACGTTAATAATAACAGTAATGCTTGTCTCAAATTAAACATTTCTAGACGTCAAAAAAAATGATGTACGAAATTTTTTGATCGCAACTGTATATATTAGACGAAATCCCCTCTTAAATAGTTCCAGGGAGGTGAAAAAAAGATGCCTGTTAAATTTTGAGCCCTTAATATTCATATTTAGAGGTCGCTCATCGCGTATGTCGGTTTTCCATTTGATTAACGTGGGAAAAACATTGTCTTGGACTTTGGAATTTTATAACTCACGTTGCAAACAATATTTCGGAATGACTTAAATATATTCTTATATAATATTTAATGCTCTACAAAAAGGATCTCTTACAATTGTTTGATATATTTTGTCCTTCAAAAGTTATTCGTTGTAGTAATTCTAGAAGTCATAAAGTCATTAATCCATCAAATCGATATGAAATTTGGTCCACTATATAGTGTTAAGTAAAAATGGAGTAGTAGTACGGCTAGGAGAGTGGGTGTCTAGAGTTTTTCAATCACATGGAAGTCTTAATTCGAGATCATTGCAGTGTTGCCAGGTGGGGCTATTTAGCGCCATTTAGGCTATCTTTCTTACCCAGAGGCTATAATAATTTACTCATCGGCTACAGGTAGCCAACTCGGCTACATGCATAGGTTACACGTAGCCAAATCGGCTACTTTTTTTTCACGATAAGAAAATCACCGAGAAAATAGCTACTAAATTTCGTTAGAAAAAGTACGTAATCCTAAAGTTGGGATATTTCTAGGGATTTATTTATTTCTGTTCTTCCCCCACGAACAATCCTGGCACTACGTACTTTGTTTAACGAGATATCTGTCACAACTGTCAAATCTGATAATCCTGGATAATCCTTTGCTATTTGGTACTTTCAATTTAATATAACTACAATTGTACGTTAACGCTTTTTACATTCTCACAAAATTAAATGGGTATTCATAAACACTACCGAGTTGAGTGGGAAAAGGAGGCGATGTTTAAAGGTATACATAAATATATTATAAGTATTATAAATTATGCGTATTCTAAAAATCTCATCGAGTTTCAAGTGATTTTGCCTCGAAAGATTCAATACGTATCGTTGTTTGTAAACATGAATATTTCAGAATAATAGCTAACTTATTGTATTTCTTAATAGGGTGGCTTTGTAAAGCACCGGAAAATTTAATATTGGCCGGTCAAGGTGAGGCGTATTGTAAATGGTGTCGGGTTACTTTACGTGCTCAGAAACATGACCTAAAAATTCATTGCAACAGAAAAGCCCACGAAAGCCGAGCAAAAACTTTAACTAATAAAAACCAAAAAAAGCTAACTGAAACTGGTAAATTGTTTACTTTAATAAACTTGAATACATATTCTTTAATTTTTGTTAATTATTCTTGTTTTTCAGGTATAGTTACTAAAGTTGAAACCGAAAGAAAAATAGCAGATATTAAACTTGTCTTGCATATTGCTGCTCACAGTTCTACAAAAAGTATCGATCATCTTTGTGAATTATTAAAAAGTGTCGGTAAAGGCAGCGATTTGGAGAAACTTCAATTGCACAGAACAAAAGCGTCTAAAATAATACTGATTGTAATTACTCCCGGAATGCTGAAAGAACTAATTGACAACATAGGCGAGGAAGATTACTCGATTATATTGGATGAATCGACCGATGTTTCAACAGTAAAATATATGGCTTATTGTGTGCGCTATTTTAGCAAAAAACTAAGCAGAATAGTTACTAATTTTCTTGGATTCAATGAAGTTGGAGAGGCCAGTGCAATTGAACTTCATAAAAACTTTCATAAATTCATTTCAAGTGTCGGGGTGAAATTAGAGAAATTAATCGGTATTGGTACTGACGGAGCTAGCAACTTGTGTGGAAAAAAACACAGCTTATACACTTTGCTGAAAAAAGATTGCCCGAAATTGCAATTAATAAAATGCAATTGTCATTCACTAAATTCTTGCGCAGCCAAAGCTTGTGAAAAATTGCCTTCAACCTTAGAATTCCTACTTCGTGAAACTAGGAACTGGTTCGTTCACAGTCCTCTTCGTCAAATAAAATATACTGAAATATATTCAAAAGTAAATATTGGTAATCCGCCAAAACTTATACAACTATCAAATACTCGTTGGCTTGCATGGTATGAAGCTGTAAAATCTAATTTAAATCAGTGGAATGAATTGAAAAAATTTTTCGAAACTACTGTGGTAGATCCAAAGGAAAAAAGTTACACAGCTCGTACACTTGCTGAGATGTATAATGATAACACGAACCTATTGTATTTATTATTTTTAGAAGATATTTTGTTAGAAGTTACACGAATGAATTTAGCATTTCAATGCGCCAATCCTGATATCAGCAAACTTTATGTTGACTTGAAAGTACTGTTGATGTCAGTAGCTAGACGTATCTTTGCTCCAGCTTTTTTGAGAATTACTGAGACTGCAAATATTGAAAAGGGTATGTTGCATTTAGCTGATATAATTGTAGTAAAAAATGCATTAGCAAAAGCGAATGCACAATTTGGAAATTCCTTATTATCCTTAAACTTGGTTGATTTTGGAGCAAGATTCAAATCCCAAGATTCTAAGAATATTGTGTCCAGTGGCGAATTAGAAACTGTCAAACAAAGATGTCTTGATTTCTTGATTGTGTTATGTGAGCAGTTAGTTCAACGGTTACCCGAAAATCTTGCAGCCATAAGTAATTTACGGTACTTTACACCAGCAATGTGTTTATCACAAACGTTAAATATTTCCGCAGATGATTTACCTTGGGACCTAACAGCTGAAAGTGCGGATAGAGATCTGATAAGAATTCAATGGCGCCAACTAAAAACACTGAGGATGCATGACATATCAATTGATTTCGACGAAAATGTTGACATAACTCAGTTTTGGATTGCAGTATGGAACCTTCGAGACGCATCTGGAAACCATAGTTTCAAAGAACTGGCTTCATTTGTAATTCGTGCTCTATCTCTGCCAATCAGCAACGCGGATGTTGAGAGAATATTTAGTGTGATGTCAGTGGTGAAAACAAAGCTTCGAAATCGTATGCTGCTGCCAATGCTTGTTGCTTTGATTCGGATAAGAATTCACATGGGTGTGTTTGGACTTTGCTGCAAAAACTATGCGCCTACGAAATACATGCTACAGCTGTTTAACAATAAAATTTATGAAAGATCTGAGGATGACGGTGGATTTATTGAGTCTTTAAACTTAATAGAAACTGATGAAATTATTTTGTCAAAATCTTAATTTAATAAACAAAAAATGAATGGCGTTTTCTGGTGGTAAAACTACTGCAGCACTGGTGCAATTAGAGATATAATGTGCCAGCAATATCGATATTTATGTTATGCTGTATTAGTTTTACCACCAAAAAGCCGCTATAAATTGAATTTGAAAGTTGAATAAATTTTAAATTTAAAAATAAAAAAAAATTACTATAGTATTTTAATATTTAAATATTATCTCTTTATTAAACTATTTATGGTTGATTTTTAGTATAAATTTCTGGCAAGTATAAAAGTAGTCAACTTTTAAATCTGTTTAAAACTTCCCGCCTTAACTATCTGCGTGCGCATAATGATGGGGCTACTCCGGGGCTACATGCGCGCTGTGGCCAGGCTACTTTCAAAAAAGAAACCTGGCAACACTGGATCATTGAGAGTTGTCCATCGTAATCATAAGCAAGTCTTCAGAAAAATATAGTGTAGAAGTCGAAACTTCTCGAAATTCGCCAAGGTAAGATTTTTCTTTATATGTACGAAATAACAATATATTAAGCCATTAAGTAATTTTTTTCTTAATTATATCGAAAAAAAATATCGTGAAAGTTTGTACCGTTAATATTAATATTAATATCAAGAGGTGCCGCATCGCAAATTTCCATTTTCCATCTAAATCACATCGGAAAAATACTATCTTGCACTTTGGAATTTTATAGCTCACGTTGGGAACAATGCTTTATGTTTTTAAAACTGTTCTAGCTGTTCGAACAGGCAGTGATCCGAGTACGTCAAAAATTACTCGAGTAAGGTAGCCATATTGGGGTTTTAAAACGGCTGGTACGGCTTTTAGAGCGCGATATTTGAAATTATGAATAAACAGCTATACTCCATCCAAAAATTAAGTATAAAATTTCAAATGACTAACCTTCGCAACGAAAAAATAGTCTCTCTATTAAAATCCCAAAATTAAAATTCTCCTTTATTTTAATAAACTGAAAATCGATTTAAAAGGAATTTTAGAATCTTTGCAGATTATAGTTAAAATTTTCCTGCGAATTCACATTTGCTGGGTGATTCCGTTTATCCATTAATGAAGCATCTACTTGTCCCATTTAAGGATAACAGATACATAACACCATCTTAGCGAAAATATAATGTAGCCCTTTCTGGGAGTAGAAGCATCATTGAAAGAGCGCAAATATTTAGAAATTCACAGGGCAGATCGTTTACCTGCTATTATCATGGCGGCTTACATTTTACATAATATTTGCCTCATGTACTGTGATGAATTAAGTAACAAATTTTAATCTTGGAAAATCCAATGAAAATGAACATTTGATTAAAATTTAATAGTCAATGAACATGACGGAACTTGAAAAGATAACTAGATTATTTTAGACCCTGAAAACTTAACTAGTTAATTAGTAAAAGACTTTAAAGAATATTGATATTTTGATGACAAAAGAAAAATCAATTCAATGCAATTTAAATATTGAAAATATTTTGATTTTATATCACAGTACCCATATACATACTACCTAGAATTAAATAAAAGACTAGAGTATTGGAATGCCACATAAGTGGAAAAAATAAAAGAAAAATGTTTTGTCTAGGTTTGTGGTAATAAAACTTATCGTAACACAAAGAAAGAAAATAAAATGATTGTTCTGCCTGCGTATATATGTATATTGTCGGTTAAAATGTAAATAATTGTTAGCAATTTTATTATTTAATTTGTTTGTAAATACTCAAGTAAGAACAGCAGTTTATGTTTTACATATGTTTGATTTTGTAAAACATAAATTATTAATAATAATCGAAAATAACTGAAAGATGTGACAATCGCTCGCCGTTCGATTTATCGGGGCCAACCCTAATACCGTGCCTAGCTGAAGCTATCCCCGAGATTCGCATATGATTTCTGCGCATGGAGAAGTTTATAGAGACATCATTATAGCGTTTGTCATATGTCAGACAAAGACAAGATATTTGCTTGAGATAGAAGTCATGTTTTGGTGTCTATATATGCAATGCCTTTGGTTTGTCGGTGTAACCGCTGCATTGTGCATTATTATTGCCGAGCTAATAGAAAAACAGCAAGAAACAAAGCAAATGTAGATTTTGTATAGATAAGAATTAGCTCCAGTCGATTTTTGCAGAAATGTAATTAGCAATTTGATTGCGTTTTCTGACAATAAGAGATTGGTTTAAGATGTAAAAGTTGTGTACAAGAGACATCATTACAGACAATCGTATGGCTGTAAATGTTCAAAATTTTCTAACCGAGTCCAACTGAAACTGATTCTTTTGCATCTGGTTATTTTACGTTGGTGATTTTTCTTTTAATTAGCATTATAGCAATTCATCATAATCCCTATTACGTCTTGTTTAAAGTTTTTAGACATTGTTATTTGATCTAAACACTACTTTTTGGACTATCAATGCCCTTATTTCCGTCCTTTATCAAATACAGAATGTAAATATTTGTATTTAGTAGATAAAATACTACTAAAATAGGGAAAGTGTGACTATGTGGGAGTCGGTTACTTTAAAGGGTAAAAATTTGAAAGCCCATAGGTAAATCGTTATTTAATAGAAAATCATTACAGGTTTCTAAGAAAACTTTCTCTGAAAATTACTTTTAAACTTGTCGGCACGTAAGTTGAAAATTCCATTTGAAATTCATCAAGAAATATTACAAACAAAATGCGAAATTTCTATGTTCGACAAATGTGTTTGAATTCCACCCTGGTCAAAAAAAAGGGATAAAGCGACACGACCCAACCTGGTTAATAATCGGAACATTTTTTCTATTGTATACCAGTTAACTTTTACACAATAGGGGCCTTTACACTAAGAGACTTTTGCGCAGATTTTAGGAGAGACCAGACTTTTAGAGAGACAAGTCTCTTAGTGTGAATGCAACGAGAGACCTAGAGACTTTCACACAGGCTTTTACAAAGACATTTGGAGAGACTTGTCTGCGGATTTGTCTCTTGTCGCCTTTAGACTAGAGAGACAATTTCGTACGAATGAAGTCTGCGCGAAGAAAGGAGAGACCGACGGTGTCTGCGCAAAATAACAGAAACAAGTCTCTCCAAAAATCCGTGAGTCTGGTCTTTCTAGTCTGAACGCAAATTATTTACGAGAGACCAAAGACAATTCACGGTCACTCTAAAATTGTCGATTATAAGGATAAAATATATATTCTTCTCTTTCTTTTGGAGAGACTTGAGGTCTCTTGGAATGTTGAAAAGTTTTTTACAGAGACCACGGACTTTTCTCTTATGGATGCTATTGTTTACTCTAAAACAACCCTGATCGGTTAAAATTCATCAATTAAATTTTTAAAATATAAAAAGATATAAAATATAAAAAGAAATCAATTAATTGTGATGATAAATGGTAGTCATAATAATCAACTGGAACTATTGTTGCCATAATTGTTATTGCTTTTATTAAAACAGAAAGATTAAAACTCTTTCCGCTTTATTATTGGAATGTACTATAGTAAAAATATACGGAAAATACGTCTCAAAAAATGAGGAAACTTTCAATATTTTCGCTTAAAAAAATGATTACAAAATTTAATAAAATCATTCTATAAACCGCATAAATTGAATGATTAAATTTAAAATATTAATTTTCAAATACAAAAACCTTTTTTATTGTCAATTTTAACCCTAATCGGTTTTAGATTCATTATTTACTGCAATTTAAAAATATAAAAAATATAAAAAGAAATGAATTAACTGTATTTTTCAAATTAAGATTTTTTCGCGTGCACAATGCTAGACAAACACGTGTTTCGTATTAAGACAGTTTTTACAAAAGAGAATATTGTTAACAAAGAAACATGCCGAATTTTATTAGTCCCTCAATTTGGGTTAATACCTACAAGTACAATAGTCGGAAATTCCAGAATTTGTGACCATATAAAATGAAATAAATTAACTGTATGATAATATCAACCATCTGGAACTATTTTTACCTACCATAATTATTATTGTTTTCATTTAAATAGAAATATTAAAACCCTTTCCGCTTTTGAGATATTATTGGAACAGTAAAAATATGCGAAAGATACGTCTCAAAAAAGGGAATAATGAGAAAAGTTTCAATTTCTTCGCGTAAAAAATTATTAAAAATTTTAATAAAATCATTTTATCTACGACTTATATATAAAGTGACTATTATACGTGTGGTTTTTGCAATATAATGTCCTATATTATTTCCTACAATTTTCTTATTGGCTTACGAGAGGGAATAATGGTCATTATTCCCGCTCGTAAGCCAATCAGAAAATACTATTTTCCTTAATTTTCTCTAATGTTAAAAAACCATGGTAACTACAAAAAATAAATAAATCGCCACTTTTAACTAATAGTTCAAAAGTGTCCGTTTTCTGTGTGATCTTATAAACAAAAATGATGATGAAGGTAAATGTTCTTGTACATCACCAATATCTGTACATTTAGAAAAAAGTCGTAGATAAAGTATAGTATACAACTCGCTAAAATGAGTGCTATTATTACCTCGAATGATTACAACACTCGCTCACTTCGTTCGCTCGTGTTGTAAACTTCATTCTCGGTAATAATAGCACTCATTATAGCGTCGTTGTATAATATACTATTATAAACCACATAAATGAAATGATTGAATTTAAAACATTAATTTCCAAATACATAACCTCTATTGTCAATTTTCGCGCTGGATCTTGCGCAATGCTAGACAAATTGTCTCTCTAAAAGTCTCACGAATCTTATTTTACGTGTAAACGCGTGATTTTAGGAGAGACCAGAGACCGAGGCAAAAAGTCTTTGTAAAAATCTCTGTAAAAGTATCTGTATTTGTCTCTGAAAGACTTGTCTGCGGACAAGTCTCTTAGTGTAAAGGCCTTTAATGGGATAAGTTTAACCTTAGAGAATTTGGATTAGTATAATATATTTGATTATTATCTATTAGTTTATCATCGCACTTCAACGTCTTCAAAATAACAAATATTCTTGTATGTGTGCAATTTTAAATAGTGAAAATTTTCTAGAAAGGTATTCTTTAAATTTTTAATTTATGCATTCTTTCACTTCAATCCTTTTCCTAGGTATAGTAGTATTTTTTTAATACTATAAAGTTGTAAAGTGCAAGGGAGACGTAAACATTTCCTCTTAAAATTGATTCCCAATACACGTTTCTGTGTTAGGTTTCCTTTTCTGTTCAACAGAGGCTTATAGCTAAAGTGAGAGAAAACAATCCACAGGCATAGGTTGCAATTGGGATGATTTTAAAAGAAACCAGTGATTTTCTGGTATGGGCTGTTATGTATATTCTGCAAAGGGTGTGACAACTAATAAAGTTGACCATCTCACCATGTCAACATTTTAATATGAACAATAGAGAAAGAAACTAGAAATATTGGGCAAAATCCCTATATTCGCACTTTCAATGTGTAGAAATTAATCGGCAATAGTTTTATGGCTTTGTACTATTTAAAAAAAATACCTACTACTATAGTTCCTTCCCTTGCACTGATTCTAGATGCTTTAGAATACATTTTTCAGCTCAGGTTTCAACTTCAACATATCATGGGTTCGTTAGGAATTCGAACTTTTGTAATTCACCTATTTTTTTTTTTTTCTATAACAGCGGAGTCCCACTCAATGTTATTTTCTATGACTTTTATTTGAGAAAGAGGTTTTTCAGTATGACCAACCGAACGGAAAAAATACGTTTTTTGTTACTGTTACAAGCACAAAATTGGTAAGCTAAAACATAATCAGGGCTTCTATACTCAATTTCTCAAACCACTCGAATTTGAAAATAGCTTAGGAATTAATTTTAATTGAAAAATAAATTAAATAGTACGTCATTTATACCAACAATTTTTTTCTTACAATAAATTTAAACGTTGGTACCACTGAAAAACCTCTTATTAATTCGTTCATATAAGTGGGACCCCGCTGTCTATAAACTAGAAAACTTTATTGTTAGCTCTACTTCAAAAAACACAATAATAATAATAATAATAGTAACAGCAAAAATAAATGTTGTTCACTTGTGTCTTTTTTTTGGTCCTATGAAATAGAGCCAATAAAATCTTGACAGATTTTCAAGGAGTCAAGTAACAATAAAGTCTTGTCTTGTTTCCATTATCAATGAATTGAGTGAATTTTCAGATTTGTCTTTGAAAATACTTAATACTTGCATAATATAACAATAATTATTCATCTGTAAATGCCTGCATGATTTTTCGAAGATCTTTTATTATTATGAATATTTTGTTTGTTGTTTTTTTTTTGTTTGTATCTAATTGTAGCGTTTCAAATTTTTAGATGTTCCTACCACCGGAAAGCCTAGAAAAACTGAAGTGTTCTCTTTGCAACCGATTGCTGTCAGTATTTCCTATTTATATTAACAAAAAGGATCAACAATCATCGGTTTGTGGACGTTGTCAACTACCAGATAACGATAATTATGTGCGATGTGAAATCTATGAAAATATAGCTACAAATGTACATTTTCCATGCATTAATAAAGAATCGGGTTGTATGCATAATTTACTACCTAAAGATGTAGAAAAACACGAAAAAATCTGTTTGTATCGCAATGAATTGTGTATTCTTGCCCAACAAACGAATTGTGACTGGAAGGGGCCGTTTAATCAATTATTTGTACATTATAAAGATAAACATGAAGAATTATTCTTGAAGAACAACCAATTTGAATTTGATGTGTCTAAAAATCATGATTTTACCAATATTTTATTATATTGGGACGAGATATTTCTTTTCCAATGCAATTTCAATCACGAATTGAAACAATTAAAATGTTCGATACTAGTATTAACTTTAGATAGTCGATTTGGTTTGGAGTTTCATACCCAAATAATTTTAAAGACCAAAGACACAACCATAATAAAGAAATTTCCAAAGATGGACTCCTATCAACAACAACCAAAATTGATCGATTTAAATATAGAAAATGCACTTAGTAAAGATGATACTAAAGTATCAGTAAAGATACTAATAGCTAATAAAGAAGAGAAATTCGTTTATAATACAGAATCGAATCAGAATCTTTTAGAAAACATGAAATGCTTTAAATGTAAAGAAATAATAATTGGCGAAGTATTTAATTGTGAGAATACGCACTATACATGCGCAAATTGCAGTAGTTCATGCTGTTCAAAGTCAGAGAATGATAAAGCACTTTTAAAATTTTTCAACTTGGTGTATAAGAAATGCTCGTATTGTAATTTAATAAATAAGAATCGACGCGGGCATTGGTGCTTTTATACACCTACCGATTGCTTATTAGACAAACTTTGTTGTAAGTGGCAAGGTGCTATAATAGATTTTGGAAAACATCTGCAAAATGACCACAGCGAAAAGATACTGAAATTAAATGAAATTGTTAGATTGGATATTGATACGTCAACAGAACGCTATATTTTCTACCATAATGTGTATAAATTAACGGTTACTAAGAATTTCCGAGAACTGTTGTTTACAATGAAATCTATTCTTAAGTTTCAATGGATAAAGGATTTTCGATTTGAAATTAGTGTATTGGATAGTAACGATATTGAGAGAATCAGAATAAGACTACCTGATGATTCTTATGATGGCTTTAATTACCAATTGCAACAAAATCAAATTAAGGACATAATATTTGAAAATACTTTATTTTTTAGGCTAAATATTTTGAATATATAATACAGTATTTTGTGAGTCTGTAATTTATTATTTTTGTATCATACCTATTGCAAAATATATACTAGTCGCGCGTTTTAGGTTGGCGAATCGCGACGCATGCCGAACATTACATCGGCACTATCGGGAAAATCTCACAAATAGATTCGCAGTTCAGTAGCGATCAAACATTTTTAAACGTCAAAAAAATGCCGTGCAAAATTTTTCGATCGTAACTATATAAATTTCAACTTGACATCCTTCTCCTTTTTGTTCTTGTTTTTCTTCTTCTTCTGCATACCATTGATGCTTTGAATGCTTACAGATTCTTCTTCTTCCTATTCTCAGTTTAAAAAATCCCCTACTGCTTTTTCTATTCCCAGATCAGTTCTCACGAAGAAAATCAAAAAAGATAACTAACAAGGAAAGAGTAATTCAATGCCTTGAACAATATTCAAATTTACATCCTCTTTTTTCTTCTTTTCTTCAAATATTAGGTCACTTCGTCTTCAACTACTTCCTCTTCTTTTTTTCTTTGGATCCGCTAGCAAATTATTATATTACTTCCTCCTTTGTTCTGCCGTCTGCAGCAACACTTATGCATCTAACCTTACCTGGCCGACATTGACCATTTTTCAAGTCAAAGTTATTGTTCCTAGTATTTACAAAAACCCTTATAGTCTTTTAAGAACAAGAAACAAAAGAGGCAGTTGAAATCCCAAAAAACTTATAGATAAAAAGGAATGAAAGCCATAGAATTATTTTTTATTCTTCTGTTTTCACTCTTCTTTTTCTCCTTTGCCTTCTTAATCTTGTTCTTCTTCTCAGTTTAAAAGAGCTCCTACTGCCTTTTCCATCCCCATATCAGTTCCCACACTGAAAATCAATGAGGAGATTCTCTCGAAGCTACATTACTTTATTGTCAACGCCGCGAAAACAAGACGAATCTTGTTTTCAATTTTTCTCCCTAGGGAGGAGAATTTAATTAATAATACCCGCATATCTAATTCTCAACTTGCCGTCTTCCATAAAACCTATTTTACCTGAAAGTATAACATTTCTGCTGTATTTCATTAATTAGTCTCGGTTGTAAAATCGGTGGATGCGCCGGGTGAAATATTCACCATTCCAATTTTATCAATACATTCATAAATATATGAAGAAAAATCAAAATAAAATGGCTCCAGTATTTTCAAAAGCACCTTACAAATTTCAGCTATTAGTAAATTTTAAGCCCGAAGATGATGGAAATTAAGATTCAATTCTCGCCGGTGAAATATTATTTTTTCTTATAAACTGCCAATTGTAAATATTTACCTTAAAGAACACAAATATATTAATCTTCACGGTCCAATAGTTCTGAGAGTCTGCGTCTTCGAAATTGGTCCAAATTAGATCCAATTTGGTTATAAACAAAAAAAAACGAGTGATTAGATAAAAACACTGGAAGGTTATCAAAATAGAATAGAGAACTTTGACTATTTCTACATCACTTTTATGCAAAAAAAAATTAATAGCTAATAAGGAAACGACGTTTAGTGTTTAGTTTAGATTTAACAGTAGCCGTTGAAATAACAATCGAGTGGTACAAGGTGTTAACTTAATTAAAAATAATGTTTCTAGCATTATTACTAACCGTCACAGTTCTATTTCTGTTTGTGGTATTGAGAAAATGGCACCAACAGTGCAGATATTGGCCCGAAAAGGGCGTCAAGTCGCTACAACCCCTACCGATCTTCGGCAATATGCTGCCATCTTTGACCGGTCAAACATCCCTATGCGATTTAATTGAAAATCTTTACAATCAATTCCACAATGAACGGTAACTCGATTTGTGTAATTATTTAAAATTTTGTTAATAATTTATTTCGTAGTTATTTTGGAATTTTCCAATTTTTCACACCAACACTCGTCCTCAAAGATCCCGAATTGATTCGTTCGATTACCGTGAAGAATTTCGATCATTTCGTGGATCACACCGGATTGGTCACCACCGATGTCGACACGATGTGGGATAAAGGTCTGTTCGCTAGTACCGGCATCCATTGGCGTCATCTACGCAAAACAATCAGTCCGGTATTTACCAGCAGCAAAATGCGAATGATCTACGTTCTGATGGATAATTGCGGCCGTGATTTCGTCAATTACTTCCACAATCAACAGAGTGATGCGATTGATGTGGAATTGAAGGAGATTTTTATGTATTACACGAACGATGTGATTGCTTCGACCGCTTTTGGGATTGAGTGTAATTCGCTGAAAGATAAGAATAATGATTTTTTAATACACGGCCGAGAATTGTCTGATTTCAGCGGTTTAAAACGGTTATTATTCATCGTACATCCCAACTTGCCTACTTTAGCCAGGGTAACCAATCCGACAACCATTCAAAATTAGCTTATAAATGTTTGATTAATTTCAGTTGCTACAATGGAAGATAGTGTCGCGTAAAGTCGGCGATTTCTTCACACAAATCATCAAACAAACCATCAAAATGCGCGAAGAACACAATATCGTTCGCAAAGACTTAATCCACCTGCTTTTACAAGCGCGCAAAGGACAATTACGCGATAACGAAGAAGATTCCACCGCTTTGGCAACAGATGAGACGATTCTAACAGACGAAGATATCGTGGCGCAAGCTGTTAATTTCTTCTTAGGCGGTTTCGATACAATTGCCAATCAATTGTCGTTTTTATTCCACGAATTAGGAGTCAATCCGGAAATACAACAACGTTTACGCAACGAAATCCAATCGACACTCGATAAAAACAACGGGAAGCTAATGTACGAAACGTTATCCGGTATGAAATATTTGGATATGGTCGTGAACGAAGCGACAAGAAAGTGGCCGCTAGGTCTCTTCCTCGATCGTGTCTGTACGAAACCGTTCATTATTGAACCGGAATCACCGGACGAAAAACCGATTCCAGTCAATGTCGGTGATATTTTGTGGCTGCCGGTGTACAATTTACATCGGGATCCGGAATATTTTCCAAATCCGGAACGTTTCGATCCGGAACGATTCAATGATGAGAATCGTGATCGTATCAAACCGTTCACATTTATACCGTTCGGTTCCGGTCCAAGGAATTGTATTGCGTCCCGATTTGCTTTGATGGAGATGAAGATAATCGTTTGTCATTTGTTGGTGAAGTTCGAGATTGTGCCCAATGAACGGACACAGATTCCGTTAAAGATTACAATGAATAATTTATTGTTGTTGCCTGAAGGTGGATTTCATATGCGACTGAAGAAATTGGCAAATTGGTTAGTTAACAAGTGTTCTGATTGTGAGTGTGAGAAAAATTCATAATTAAACGGCAATATAAGATTTAAAAAGCGATTGAGTTCTATCTGAATGACCGAATCCCGACAGAAGCGTTGAGAAAAACAGTTGCAAACCGATAATATATCCTATAAAACGGCAAAAAAAGTAAATAAATGACGATAAGTAGCAAGGGCGGATTTACTATAGAGCTAGTGAGGCTTAAGCTTCAGGAGTTCCTTTCCAACGAGCCCCATGCTCAACTAGTCTTCAATTATACCAATAGCGTCTTTAAATAGTTAGCCTAAGGCCTCTAAAAGTCTATGTGCGTTCCTGATAAATAAAGTCTTGGCCTTTTAAAGATTTCAAACATTTCTAGTATCTTGTGTAAGCTTAATCAATGCACAATCAATTTCTCCAAACTGATTCAATATTTTGTCAAAGATCGTTGCATGTAATTTGAACCATTCGAAGGCGTGGCATATGTGTAAAATGAAAGGGATTGAAAGAGATGGTAAACGGCGGGTGAGGAAGAGAGAGAAGGTAGAGAGATCAGTGCGAAGATGGAAGAGACGTCTATAAATTTAGGATGGTTTTTTCTCCCACAGGCCACAGCTTACCGAGTTTGATCATGAAACGGTCTGTAATGATTCGAAATCTTTATAAATTCGTGTAACTGGAACCGTCTCCAGAGTTATGTTTAAGATAAGAGAGTATCAGAGCGACAATTAGAAAAGGAGAGAGCGAGAGGTAGAGATAGTTAGGGAAGAGAGAGGGAGTGAGAAAGTGGGAAAGAGAAGGGAAATCAGTATAATGGTGAGAGGGTGCTCCTTCCTCTCGTGACTTGAAGAGATTTATCATGAGACGGCTTATCCTGATTTGCAAACCCTTATAAAATCATGAAAGTCGTTTTGTATCATAAAATCGTGAAAATCGTGGGGTTTATTTGCAAAAATGGCACTAAGTATTCCTGAAAATAACTTACAATATTTGCTTGGCTACAGATTTAAAGAAATCATCAATTACTTCGAGGAAATGTCATCAAATGTGGCAAAAAAAGGGGTTGAAACAAGAATTGAAAATAGTTGAGGTGATGCATAATAACTTTAAAACAGTGCTTTCCAAACATTTACTTCTGTGACTCAATTCTTGTCACATATTCTCACCGCCTTCTATAATGTACGAATAAACGAGCTCTTTACAATTATTTCCTCTGGCGGCTCACAGTTTGAGAAACACTGATCGAGATTGATTCTTGTTGAATATCTTAGAATTTTCCTGCAACTATTATGCAATATTACACAAGAAAAAACAATGATTTCGCCACAATACTCGATTTATTTCGATAAAAAATCGTTTAAATAATTCGTAAGAATTGTTTGAAACGTTTTAATCAAAATTGGATTGTTTTAAACAATTTTTTAACAAATTTACAATAAATTTCTTAAAATTATAATTCACGAGTGGTTGTTTCGTGTCGAAAAGTATAAATATAAATTTTAATCAATCAACTATCGGTAGTCCGTAGTTTCTGAGTAAAGAAAAACATTTATCACCTTTCATCCGTATCACTTTATCATTCATTTGATTCACTCACATACATACGTATAAGATACACTAATACTAGTATAGCTATATAGATAGTATAGTATATATATAGTATAGTGCTGTAAATAAGTGCTTCTGCATCCATATATGGTGATGGTTTACAATAGTTTAATTAAGTAAATGTACATATAGATTAATAAACTAGATATAGTCGTTAAAACTAAGGTACCACCAACACAAGTGTTCACTCAGGGATTAGGAAAGTCAAAAGGGCTAGTATCTTGTGGGCTGTACAAGTCAATTTGACGATTAAGGGCTAGCTGTAAGCTTCATCCATCATCTCACCCACATCTCATCTCTGTTCAATCAATCATCTTCCATCTATCATCACCACCGTACTAACAAATATTGAATACTCTAGAAACTATCGCGATTACTACATTTTTATAGTTTTTTATACCGGATTTTTTTTTTTAAATATATCCGGCGAATTAGGGTTCCTATGCTCCTTTATAAATGAGAGTTATGGATGGGCAAATAAACGTGAGAAAAGAGCTTGAAGGGCACCGGCTGAAATCAATTATTTCAAGATATCTCCAATTTTTTTTAATAATTCAGAACGTAAATAATGACTGCTGCCTATCATCCCATTCTGCCCCATTATGGCATGCCCCATTATGGCATGATTTATTTGTTTTTCTTCCTGCGATCCGTTTCGGGTCCTATCAGATCGTATAATTGAATTTTTATAACAATCAAATTTTTCCAATACATTACCGCCTCTTCATTTCTTACGTAAAAATATTTATATTCGTGTCTATCACAGAATGGAAAAGAATAAAAGAAAAATCTAAAGAAAAAAGGTTGCTAGAGTTATTCGGGCATTTAAATTCCTGAAAACTTGAAATCCCGCTTTAATCATAAACTCTCTGAAAGCGCCTAGTGTGCGAGTCCCCGATCGATGTACTCGTATTTCGACATTGTCCAATTCTAAGACGATAAATTTATTTCCTTCCCATTACCTCGATAAGGTTTTGTTTATCGTTGGTTTCGATTGTTGGTAGTTTTAGTAGCGAAAAATTTCCGTCGGCTTCCATTGGTTGCCTCGCTTGTCATCGTCGAAGCCACGCCACTTTATTGTCAACACCGTGAAAGCAAGACGAATCTTGTTTAAAAAAGCCTCTCAAAAGTGCATAAAAAACAAAAGACAGAATAATTTAATATTCAAATTCAGGCTGAAATTATCTAATTGATAAATCTATAGTTTGTCTTTTTCTGTCTTTTTTTCTTCTGCTTTATTGTGTTTACATCGTGGATCATGTGCAGAAGTTGCTCCTTTTTTTCTGTTACTTTCGGGAATATTCAGGCTTTAAATATATTTGACTTAGCTGGCGCTGTGTATTTTCCAAGCCAAGAACTTAAATCTGGTACAAGCAAATGATAAAATGTTGCTTTAAGCGATCTTCAAATTTAAGCAACAGCTATCAAATAGGAAATCTAAAGTTATTATATATTGAAATCCATGCAGGACACTTGTAGAAGTCCTTTTTAGGGTTTGTGCTCTTCTTCTTTTTTCTCTTAGTTTTTTTGCTCAATGGTTCAACGAATATTTTTAACAGCAAGCAAGATAAATTACTAATTTGACACTTTGAATGCTCTTTCTCTTGTCCCTCTTTAGCTGCTTTTTCGTCCTCGCAATTTGTAAAGTCTCCTACTGTCTTTCTCTGTTCCAGTTTGTACCGTTATTCCATTGATTTTCAGGAATTGTCTTGTTTCTAAGTAACCATTATTGTCAAAGTCGATAATTAATAAAGGAAATAGTAATTCAATGCCTTGAACAATATTCAAATTTACATCCTCTTTTTCCGCTTTTAGATCACTTCTTCTTCAATTGCTTCCTCTTCTTTTTTTCTTTGGATCCGCTAGCAAATTATTATATTACTTCCTCCTTTGTTCTGCCTTTTGTAGCAATTTGTATGCTCTTATTTCATCTAATCTGCCCCTCGCTGAGAATTTTGCAAATCAAAGATTTGCTGTATTTACAAAAACTCTAATATTCTCTTACGAATAAGCAAAAAAAGAGTCCGTTATAGAATTATTCTTTTGCTTCTGTTTTCACTCTTCTTCTTCTCCTTAGCTTTCTCCTGCCCATTTACCTTCCTGTTCCTTTTCTTCTGCATATCAATGATCCTTTCAATGCTCTGCAGATTCTTCTTATTCTTCTTCTCAGCTTAAAAAAGCTCCTACTGTCATTTCTATCCCAGATCAGTTTCCACGATGAAAATCAAAAAGGATAACTAACAAGGGAAGAGTAATTCAATGCCTTGAGCAATATTCAAATTTACATCCTCTTTTTTCTTCTCTTCTTCCGCTTTCAGATCACTTCTTCTTCAACTGCTTTCTCTTTATGTTTTCTTTTGATTTGCAAGCAAATTATTGTATTACCTCCTCCTTTGTTTTGCCGTTTGCAGCAATGCTAAAATTTCATCTAACTTGGCCGACATTGACCAGTTTGCAAATCAAAGTTATTGTGCCTAGTATTTACAAAAACCCTTATAATTTTTTAAATACAAGCAAGAAATCTCAAAAGAAATGTAGACAAAAAGGAATGGAAGCCACAAAACTATTCTTTCTTCTTTTTTTTCATTCTCTTCTCCTTCGCCTCATTGTTCTTGTTTTTGTTCTTCATCTCCATATGTTTGATCATTGAATGCTCTACCAATTCTTCTTGCTCTTCTACTGAGGTTAAAAAATCTCCTACTGCCTTTTCCATCCCCAGATCAGTTCTCACACCGAAAATGAAAGCGAAGATTGTCTTGGATGTCATCGTCGAAGCCACATCACTTTATTGTCAACACCGCGAAAACCGGACGAATCTTGTTTTAAATTTTTCTCCCTAGAGAAGAGAATTTAAGTAATAATCCCTTTACTTTACTTTCCTTCTCTTAACTAGCCATCTTCCATAAACTTAGTCTCAATTATAAAATTGGTGGATGCGCCGGGTGAAATACTCATCATTACAATTTTTTCAATATATTCATAAATATATAAAGAAAAATCACGATAAAATTGCATCAGTGCCTTCGATGGCACCTTACAAATTTCAGCTATTAGTAAATTTTAAGCCCGGAAATTATGGAGATTAAGGTTCAATTCTCGCCGGTGAAATATTATTTTTTCATATAAACTGCCAATTGTAAATATTTACCTTAAAGAACACAAATATATTAATCTTCACGGTTCAATAGTTCTGAGAATCTGCGTCTTCGAAATTGGACCAAATTGGATCCAATTACTTGTTGTAAACAAAGAAAGGAACGAGTGATTAGATAAAGACACTGGAAGGTTATCAAAATAGAATAAAGAACCTTGACTATATTTACATCACTTGTATGCCCAATAATTTAAGAACTAATAAGGAAACAACGATAACGTTTAGTGTTTAGTTTAGATTTAACAGTAGCCGTTGAAACAACAATCGAGTCGTACAAAGTGTCAAATTAATTAAAAATAATGTTTCTAGCATTATTACTAATTGTCACAGTTCTATTTTTGTTTGTGATATTGAGAAAATGGCACCAACAGTGCAGGTATTGGCCCGAAAAGGGCGTCAAGTCGCTACAACCCCTACCGATCTTCGGCAATATGCTGCCATCTTTGACCGGTCAAACATCCCTATGCGATTTAATTGAAAATCTTTACAATCAATTCCACAATGAACGGTAACTCGATTCGTGTAATTATTTAAAATTTTGTTAATCATTTATTTCGTAGTTATTTTGGAATTTTCCAACTTTTCACACCAACACTCGTCCTTAAAGATCCCGAATTAATTCGTTCGATTACAGTGAAGAATTTCGACCATTTCGTGGATCATACCGGATTGGTCACCACCGATGTCGACACGATGTGGGATAAAGGTCTGTTCGCTAGTACCGGCATGCATTGGCGTCATCTACGCAAAACAATCAGTCCGGTATTTACCAGCCGCAAAATGCGAATGATCTACGTTCTGATGGATAATTGCGGCCGTGATTTCGTCAATTACTTCCACAATCAACAGAGTGATGCGATTGATGTGGAATTGAAAGAGATTTTTATGTATTACACGAACGATGTGATTGCTTCGACCGCTTTTGGGATTGAGTGTAATTCGCTGAAAGATAAGAATAATGAGTTTTTAATACACGGCCGAGAATTGGCTGATTTCACCGGATTAAAACGGTTATTATTCATCGTACATCCCAACTTGCCTACTTTAGCCAGGGTAACCAATCTGGCAACAATGCAAAATTAGCTTATAAATGTTTGATTAATTTCAGTTGCTACAATGGAAGATAGTGTCGCGGAAAGTCGGCGATTTCTTCACGCAAATCATCAAAGAAAGCATCAAAATGCGCGAAGAACACAATATTGTGCGCCAAGACTTAATCCACCTGCTTTTACAAGCGCGCAAAGGGCAATTACGTGATAACGAAGAAGAATCCACCACTTTAGCGACAGATGAAACGATTCTAACAGACGAAGATATCGTGGCGCAAGCTATTAATTTCTTCTTAGGCGGTTTCGATACAATTGCCAATCAATTGTCGTTTTTATTCTACGAATTAGGAGTCAATCCGGAAATACAACAACGTTTACGCAATGAAATCCAATGGACACTCGATAAAAACAACGGGAAGGTAACATACGAAACGTTAGCCGGTATGAAATATTTGGATATGGTTGTGAACGAAGCGACAAGAAAGTGGCCGCAAGCTCTCTTCCTGGATCGTGTCTGTACGAAACCGTTCATTATTGAACCGGAATCACCGGACGAACAACCGATTCCAATTAACATCGGTGATGTTTTGTGGCTGCCGGTGTACGGCTTGCATCGGGATCCGGAATATTTTCCAAATCCGGAACGTTTCGATCCGGAACGTTTCAATGATGAGAATCGTGATCGTATCAAACCGTTCACATTTATACCGTTCGGTTCCGGTCCAAGGAATTGTATTGCGTCCCGATTTGCTTTGTTGGAAATGAAGACGATCGTTTGTCATTTGTTGGTGAAATTCGAGATTGTGCCCAATGAACGGACACAGATTCCGTTGAAAATTACGAAGAAGAATGTGATGTTATTGCCTGAAGGTGGATTTCATATGCGACTGAAGAAATTAGCAAACTAACTAATCTTTAGTAATTAGTTGTTCTAAGTGTGAGAAAAAGTCGTAAATAAACGGCAATATAAGATAAAAAACAACGATTGAGTTCTGTCTAAACGACCGAACCGTTGAGAAAAAACAGCTGCAAACCGATAATAGATCCTATAAAAATAAATGACGATAAATTATACCAATAGCGTCTTCAAATAGTTAGCCTAAGGCCTCCAAAAGTCTACGAGCGTCCCTGATAAATAATCTTGACCTTTTAAAAACTTTAACCGATTGTAACATCTTGTGTAAGCTTAATCAATACACAATCAATTTCCTCAAAGTGATTCAATATTTGTTAAAGATCGTTGCATGTAATTTAAACCGTTCGAAGGCGTGGCTTATGTTTAAAATGAAAGCGTGACAATGGTGGGAGAGGGGAGAGAGGGAGAGAGAGAGAGAGAGACAGGGAGAGATAGATGCAGAAGAGAGAGAGAGCGAGAGAGGGAGATAAAGGCAGAAGAGAGAGAGAGAGAGATCAATTTAGGATACTCCATCCTCCCACACCTTACCGAGTTTCATCATGAAACTGCCTGTATTGATTCGAAATGCTTAAAGATCGTGCAACTTGAACCGTGTAAATCCGTGGCTTGCGGACGATTATGTTTAAAATAAAAGAGACTAAGAGCTTCAACGAGAAAGAGAGAGGGAGACGGTAGAGAAAGGTGAAGAAGAGAGAGAAGGTGAGAAAGAGGGAGAAAGTGGGAATGAGAAGGGAGTATGATGAGAGGGTGCTACTTCCTCCCGCGACATGCAGAGATTTATCATAAGACGGCTTATAATGATTTGAAAACCCTTATAAAATCATGAAAGTCTTTTTGTATCATGAAATCGTGAAAATCGTTTGGTTTACTTGCAAAAATGGCACTAAGTATTCCTGAAAATAACTTAAAATATTTGCTTGGCTACAGATTTAAAGAAATCAACAATTATTTCGTGAAAATGTCATCAAATATGGTAAAAAAAGCGTTGAAACTAGAATAGTTGAGGCGCTGCATAACAACTTTGAAACAGTGCTTTCCAAACATTTACTTATGTGACTCAATTCTTATTACATATTCTCACCACCTTCTATAATGTACGAATAAACGAGCTCTTTACAATTATTTCCTCTGGCGGCCCACAGTTTGAGAAAAACTGGTCGAGATTGATTCTTGTTGATTATCTTAGGATTTTCCTGCAACTATTATGCAATGTTGTACAAGAAAAAACAATGATTTCGCCACAATACTCGATTTATTTCGATAAAAAATCGTGTAAATAATTCGTAAGAATTGTTTGAAACGTTTTAATCAAAATTGGATTGTTTTAAACAATTTTTTAACAAATTTACAATAAATTTCTTAAAATTATAGTTCACGAGTGGTTGTTTCGTGTCGAAAAGTATAAATATAAATATTAATCAATCAACTATCGGTAGTCCGTAGTTTCTGAGTAAAGAAAAACATTTATCACCTTTCATCCGTATCAATTTATCATTCATTCGATTCACTCACATACATACGTATAAGATACACTAATACTTGTATAGCTATATAGATAGTATAGTATATATATAGTATAGTGCTGTAAATAAGTGCTTCTGCATCCATATATGGTGATGGTTTACAATAGTTTAATTAAGTAAATGTACATATAGATTAATAATCTAGATATAGTCGTTAAAACTTAAGTACCAACAACACAAGTGTTCACACGGGTATTAGGAAAGTCAAAATGGCTAGTATCTTGTGGGCTGTACTAGACAATTTGACGATTAAGGGCTAGCTGTAAGCTTCATCCATGATCTCACCCACATCTCATCTCTGTTCAATCACTCGTCTTCCATCTATCATCACCGCCGTACTAACACATATTGAATACTCTAGAAACTGTCGCGATTACTGCATTTTTATACTTTTTTATACCGGATTTTTTAAAATATATCCAGCGAATCGGGGTCTCTTTGCTCCTCTATAAATAAGGGTTATGAATGGGCAAATAAACATGAGAAAAGAGCTTGAAGGGCACCGGATAAAATCAATTATTTCAAGATATCTCCAAAATTTTTTAATAATTTAGAAAATAAATAGTGACCCCATTCTGGCTTTAGACATGATCTTTTTTGTTTTTCTTCTTGCGATACGTTTCGAGTCTTATCAGATGGTATAATTAAATTTTTATAACATTCAAATTTTTCCAAGTCATTGCCACTTCTTCATTTTTTACGTAAAAATATTGACAGAGATATTCGTGTCTATCACGGAGTGGAAAAGGATAAAGGAAAAATCTAAAGAAAAAAGGTTGCTAAAGTTATTCCCAGTGCTCAAAGAGCTCTATTATTCTGTTCTTAAATCACTGAAAAACATTGAGCTACTTTGGAGCTTTTAGAAGAAACAGCTTTTAGAATGTGCACTTCCATCCCCATTATCTTGGATGATTTGAGATTATTCTAAAGGATGCGTATTTCTTATTCGTGCCCGTTATAAAATTTAGTGGAAGAATTGGGGTTAAAACTCAAAATAGCCAGCGCCGGTCCGAGGGGCAACCCATGGGACTGTTTACAGTGGGCCGACTAACCATTTAGATATGAAGAATATTATTGGATAGATAGCAAAAACCGCGCATGGAACTCTTGTTTTCCCCTGGCGTAATTTAGTCCAGCACTGTTGGTAGCTCTTAAAAGTTGATATATTGAATTGTTTCGAAGATATTCTCAAATTTCGGAACCGGCACAAAAAATACCTACGTATACTCTAGAACAGTCTCCCCTGTTTATGCATTAAAATCGGAAGATTGCACCTCGCATTTTGTACAAAATTACTGTTCCCACGCCAGACCGAGACGAGATATCCGGATACTAAATAGAATTGTTGCCGTTAAAGAGCCACTCTCGGTCCAGCGGCGTACAGATAATTTCATGTAAATGGCTTTATTTTATAAAGTCAACACAGACCGAAAACTCCAGATGAATATGGTAAAAATAAATTATCACAAGACTTATGATTAATTTTTCGTCATTGTCAGTCAAAAGATGCAACGGCGCCTTTTATGTAGGGTCCGTATTGTTAACTAATATCCTTTACGGACGCCTATAGATTTGCAGCTAAGTTACAACACTTCTTATGTGACCAACTCAACCTCTTACTAACACGCACCCATCTGCGTCAACTCTCGCCCCGGCCTGGCGCGAGAACAATACATGCAAACTTCTTTAGTGCTTTTAATAAAACCAACTCGATTTGACCTGTTTTTGGTATTCAATATCATCAATTAATTTTGTATAAATCAATTTATTCTCTACTGTTAGTAATTTCGTTGATTTTATCAGTTAACATCATGAATAGGCATTTAGCTGTGTAAAATAAATCGTTTGATAAGTAGCGGCCGGCAACAGTCAATCTTTTTCTACCCTCCAATCCTTTTGTTTCTTTTAATTTGTAACGTTCCCAAATTTAATACAGAAAATGGAAATTTTGCACTGATTAAAAATATTTAACCATTTGGAGGTATTTTCAATAAACTAATTTCTTCCTTTTACTCCTTAAATTTTGAGAATGTGGATGCTCTAGCCACATACCAAAAACTACAAGAAATTAAAGCCTCTAGCGCATCATATAGCGCTTAAACAGATATCACATTGGACCTCAACACTTATTTATAGAGGAGGAAGACATAAAAACCCTTAGAATTCTCTCTCTCTCTCTCTCTTTCTCACCGCCTCGCTCCCTATCTCTGTCTCTCCGTTTCTCTCACTTTCTCTCCGCTTCTATCTCTATCTGTCTCTCGACCTCGCTCTTTCTTTGGAATACAGTAAGACAAATTCGATATTGATTTTATGGCGAAGGACTTTTTACTTTTATTAATTAACCATGAATATTTTGAGCTTTATTGCATGTCGAAATAAATTCCCTACTGTAGGTTTATGGTAATTTACAACTAGCTGAATATTTGCTACTATTTCAACTTTCATTTTCCAATAAATCTAAAAACCATAAAGTCGTTACGCCGTAAAATCGATACAGAATTCGTCCTACTGTACCATATTTTTAAAAAGTCAACAAATTTCTAACACTCGAAAGTTTTTGAACATTTAAAAAAAAGTGGGCGCAATAAGAAATTGAATGGTGCCAAAAATCGGCTTGTAAAGCGGTCACGCCTTCAATTTGTTGACACTTTTTTCAAATACACCGAATTATTGGTTCGTTAAATTGAGCCTTGACATTAAAATTACTATAAAAATAGTTATAAATGCGCTTTGAATTCTAATCAAAAACATTCGATAACAATAGTTGCTTAAACGGAAGGGATCGTCAAGGTTTTTATGTGTTAAACACCAACAACCATTCTAAATCTAAATTTTAATAAAATAGACAATTTCCGCATTTATCTCAAATATATACAAATGGAAACGAATAACAAAATTGATGATTTTTAAGTCGACAAAAAAACCTACAAAAAAAAACAAATATCACAATTATCCCATTTTAAAATTAGATAGAAATTTGATAAAACCTATAATAGAGAATTGATAATAAATACAAACTATCACAACTCCTTTTCGGGACGTTCCCAATCACTCGCGGCACCTACAAGCGAACTGGGACGATAATATCGATTAGTTATTAAGTAGCAAATGATTTTAATAAAATTATTAATAATAATAAGAATCGAGAAACGAGTGATTGTAAAAATTTCATACTAACAGATGGAGGTATTCACAAACGAAAGCCCTGATAATTAAATTGAGATTTTCAACAGTTGTCTCATCGACTATTGCTCGTGTATCTGCCAGGGTATGCCATTCGGGCGGAAACGGTGACGGTATCAAATGTAAAATAGGAACATCTACAAAAATACAGGATTAATTAATCAATCGAATAACTAATCGATCAATTACTTCTTATCAAGAATGGTATGTGGTCGTCTTCGATCAGACCACGCGGCCGTTCTTTACGGAAATAATTCCTGTTGTGTTGTTGTAGTAAATTCAATTGATTCAATTTGTTCTCGATATCGATCAGACGATTGTACCAGCGTCGAGTATTTGGGAAATAACTATAAAAGGACGGTTGTTTTTTACCGATCAAATCGAGTAACATTAACAAATCGTAACGATTTAGATCGTTAACGATTTCACCGGTCGATGCGACTAGTGTCATATTCTTCTCCAATTCGCTGGCCAGATGTTTGGCGCCGTAAATCGAATCGGTTGATGACCATTCTTGAATTGCTTCTTCACCATCGAAAAATACCAGTTTCAAGCTAACATCCGTATTGCTTTTGGCCGTTTTCAATTCGTTGGCTAACGTGTGGGCTAGATTGAGTAGCATTGCACAGGGGACGGCTGAATCTGTGGCAGCTGAAAATTTACAACAATTACAAACGATAATTTCGATAAATTTGGTAGAATTACCTTCAAATACTTGATTCTTAAAGTATTTTGAGTCGTAATGGCAGGCTAACACTAGATAACGTTCAGCGTTCGGATTCAATGTTGCTATAATATTCTTGAATGTTATCCGATTGAAAATCGGTACATTTTCGGTGAATTCATCGATGTGGATATGCCATTTGAGACGTTTCATCTCTTTTACGATATATTTAACGACTTTCTCATGATTCTCAGTACCAACAATACGTGGTATTAATATATTGTCCAAGACACGATTTAAATGTTTCCTATCCGATAATGCAGACAAATATTGAAGATCGTTGTTTGTTAACACTAGTGCTTGATGTAAGTCCTGAAAATTAATAGATTTTGAGTATCAAAAAAACTTTTGGATGACCCGTTATACTGACCTTTGCTTGTAAAAATTGACTATTAACTGAATTAATTGCGATTAATAGTATTGGTATTAATCGTAAAATAATCATTGTTTGTTTTTTATTACAATTTATATGAGTATACCTGTTTTTTATTTGATTATTATTTAATAATTGTGATTATAAAGTGGAACATCTGGGAATGTCCCACTGTATTTATTTAGGCTAGTGACGTATGTGCGTTGGTGGGAGTGTTGGTGGCGCCAACGTTGCTAGGCAACGATAGCGCCAAATTTGAATATTGCAGTGTACACACGGAGCAAAATGTTACTAGATTTGACAGATTTGTAACTAGTAATTCGCTGCGAAAAAAGTAATCTCACACGAATAGTAGCGGAAAAATACATAATCAAGCAGAAAAGACTGTTAATTTAACTATAAAATATCCTGAAACACGCTCAACAGTATAGCAATATCAAATGTTGATTTTGTTTTTGAGTATGCCGGCATAAGTGTATAAATATTACTAGACACAGGTATACCAACTAAAATCTAGTTACAGTCAAATTTTCGAAAATTTACGTAATTGGAAAAAATTAAGTTTTTCACGTAAAATTCTGATCGAACCCAAAGACTTAATTCTGCTATCTCCTACTATTAAAGAGAAAAAATTAGTGATATTAATTGCGTCATTTTCTGCAATATATTTCATAATCATTCAATTAGTAACGTATGTCGTAGAGTTAGGTTTGATTGGGTAGGCAACACATAATTCGCGGATGATTAACAAGTCCTCTATATTGAGTTTCTATTTATTTATTTATACCGTTTGCTCCAGACACCCAAAGACGGGAAATATTTTTGAACTAGCTAACGAGCAATAGAGGCGGTGGTAAGATGAACAAAACGCAAATTGTCACAATCCGGTAATAAATATCGCCACTGGAGAAAATAGTGTCTTTCAAAGCTTTCTCCAATCGTCTATCTACGTCTTCATCGTATACAATTTTAAGGAATGAGTTACAATTAGTATAAAAACAAAATGTTTAATACTGCTTTGAATGTACCGCTAAATTGTTAAAACTTACATTTAGTCGACGCTTACTGGTGGCTAAATTGTCAAAATTTATTTCCAAAATGTCCTAGATTTCAACGTTTTCAAACTTTAATTCCCTTTTAACCGTTGGAGGTCGAATTTTCCAAAATACTTTCTTAGTAAGCGTGTACATCATGAAAGGAACATATGTGCCAAATTTAAAGCCTATCGGACGGATAGTTTCGGAGATTTCGTGATGAGTAAGTGAATAAGTTAGTGGTAAATCGATTTTTTTCTATTCTTCAAGGACAGGCTAATTGCAAAGTGGTCAGGCTTAAATAAAAAGAGTAGTCCGCTCCTGATATTCTTTACGACTAGATACAGCGTGATTCATATTTTATGATGATTAACTTTTTTAATTATTTTTCTGTTTTCAATTATTTGTATCTGGATAAGTTACGTGTTATTACTGTTAAATTGGTGAGAGATTTGTAAAATATGCAATTTCTCAATATCCTCTTACAAATCACCAGATGTTTAGAAATAACGCAACTGTTTGTTATGACTTCAATTTTTTCTTTTGTGTAAAATTTTCTCGTTTAATTTTATTATTTACCTTTATATTCGAAACACAATAAAGAATTTGCACAAAATATGCATTTTTAAACGACAATTAACAATAAATGCAGCACAATACACTTTTTATTACATTGGTGATACCAAAGCCCACAATAAGTTAAGTTTTTTATTAAGTTCTAATTTATGATTATGGATTATGGATGGATTATTTACCGCCAAAGATAGACAATGTGTTTTTTCGGGATCTTTAAGTCAGATCAGGTCAGCCAGCAAAAGGTTGGCGTTAAGTTTTCTTGACAAAAGGTTCATTTTAACAAAATCTACGGCAAAGCGAAATAAGCCTTATCTATAAGAAATGAAAAGCTTCGTTAATACAAAGCGACTTTTGAATCGAAGCTTTACAATTAAAGATAACTTGTGCCTTAATGTGAACTTAAGCTTCAGTTTAAGCCTCGAGAACCTTATTGTCTCTTCACATAAGGTTCATTTTAACAAAGCAAGAGTTAAACGTAACTCAGCAAAATAAACCTCTCCCAGCCCAAGCGATCACCATTCATAACTTCTTCAATTATTAAAACATTCGGATGCAACCTTCAAAAACTCGAACTATGGCACCTGAGAAATAGACTCAAGGTACCGCTTGGGTGTCCTAGTTTGAGTTCTTGAGGGTTCGAATCTTTTAATAATTGAATAAGTTAGGAAGGATGATTGCTTGGGCTGAGACAGTCTGTATAAGCAGTGCATATCTGAGACGCTGAAATGATATAAAGCAAATTATGAGTCACTGCTTTACAATTCAAGATGAATTGGACAGAAAACTGTATATTTTCAATTTTCTCTGGAATAATATTTTATTTTTTGCGCACATTTTTTCACTGACAATGAGCGATAACTACAGCTCTATCGGGATAGGATGACCGGTGAGATACGCAGATAAAATTATAGTGTAAAAGAGAAAACAACAATACCAACTTGCAAAAGTGCAATCAGGAGAGAAAATTTTAAAATGTAACATTGTAAATTTAATTCAATTATTTTTTATTCCGAATTAAACATTAAGACACCTATTACTGAAAATACTGAAAACTGTGTACTTTTCAAAACATTTCTTATTATACTCCAAAAACCACTCAACCAATTTGAATTATTGTACTTCAGGCTACATGGGTGAATTTTCTAATCTATAAATATCAAAGCCATTTACCACTCAACCACTCACAGACTGACTGATTGACTCACTCATCACGATATCTCCGAAACTATCCGTTCGATAGACTTTAAATTTGGCACATATATTCCTTTCATAATGCTGACGCTTACTAAGAATGGATTTTTAAAAATTCGCCCTTTAATGGGGTTAAAAAGGGCATTATTTTTTCAATACCAGTTTAATTGCGACGATGTCATGTGTAATTTTATTATACAGAAATGAAATACTAACAGATAACAACACATAATATGACGAACTTATAATCTACGCAAACAAAGTCACGGGGGCACAGCTAGTTATATTTATACAGTAGAACCTCGATCAAGCGCTAAAACCTCCATTACTCGAAATCTACACCATCTGTAAGTCGAAATAATCAGTGAGTCCCTACAAGTCATTTCCGTGCACATTTTCCCTGGTAGAGTCTTTTTCCACTTTCAGGGAACAGAGTAGGAGGATCCTTATTATTTTTCTTTTCTCATTTAGAATGTACTGGGGGTTTTAAATTCTTAGTCACTCCTTTCAGAAAGAGAGACGAAAAAGTTACGTCGCCCTTGTGACGTATTATAGCGACTTAATTACGGAAAAGAAAATATAAATCTTTGCCGACTTAGAAATAAGGGTATTTAGCAAAATTTTCGGACATACACCAAGCGACTATGTGAATGTTGACATTCACCGGTGAAAGTCGACATTCTCCAATTTCGGTCTTTAACGGTAACATATATATAATTATATTTATTATAATAAATATACTTTAGAAGCTAGAAATTTCCAAAACGCTTTTATTTTATTAAAAAACTCCTAGAGTTCATCTAATTCTTATGAGAATCTTTCATAAATAGGGAATTGAATTTTTTCCGGAGTGTACAGATGTTACACGGATGAAATTCTGTTGTAAATACATCTTTCCTTAAACGGGCGATTTTGCTATAGTACGCATCTTATGGTCACAGGACACGCTATCTTGGTAGAGCTATACTTTCCAAGTTTTTTTTTAAATTGGGGTGCGCCTCAGATATATGCTAAAATTTTTATTGCGCATGTTTTAGGATTTAACGAAATGTGGTTATTTATTTAAGATTGTACGTAACTTCTAAGGCAACGCAAGTGACGTAATACGAAGATATCCAGCATCTTTATTTACTCTATCTGACTAGCGAAGCTAGACAGAGATGTAAAATATCTTCACGTTACGTCATTTGTATTGTACTTGATCCTGCGCCACAATAAATAATGACAAACAAATTCAAAATCAAATCTATTGCATTCATCTCGTTTAATTAATAATGCTTCTGTTTTTCTTGATTATTATCGTTTTAATTAAAGGATGTTCTGTTAAAATTCTCAAAATAGATCAACCTTCTGTCTCCTGAGCGGTTGGTAATCGTCAGTATAAGTAGCTTTATCTTCCAGGTTTATTAATAATTTCATTCTTCCTTCGTCTCTCAACGAAGAAACAGTTGTGTTCAATTTTACTTAATCACAATGTTGATAGATGGGTGGAAATAGTATCGCCCCCTTTGATTACCAACAGATCAAAATAGGGATACCTACGTTCAAGAGTTATTGATAAAAGTAAGATTACTCGAAACACACACACCACTTGAACAACAAACATAAAATCGATCCCGACTACCGGATAATAAAGCTATTTCTAGAACAAGGAAATAGGGGATGTTTTTTTTCAATTTACCCCATATATTCATATTATGCTATTGTTTGTGTTTTGAAACCGACAAGGGTTAATTTGAGGTGTTTAAGAGTTTAAACCCACCACCTGGTTGTTTGTCAATCAAAATCGAACGGTTTTCCAGTTGCTGGAAGCCACTGATTTCAATGATGAAATTTTTTAATTTGCTGATAACCTTGACGACTTACTCATTGTTGAATCATTATCGTGGAGAGGAAGACGCGGTTTTGCTATAGCAGCCTTGAACTTCCGTTTTTCTTCTTCTTCTGTTGTTTTACAAATGTTGGAATAGAGTGGCTATTAGAAGGGGTCTATTTATAATTTTATTATCTTGTCCATATTAATTAATGACGGCATCTAGATATTTGCATTCAACACAGTTATTTCAATAAAAATTTAATTAAATTGTTGAAATCGTTTCAAATTTTTCAAAATTTTATCCAGTCGCATTCAACTTGTAAATAATTGTTAATGCAGCACAATCGGTGATAAAGTTGACAATAATCTTGCAAATTTGTAGGAATAATGCCAAAATGTAAGACTAACGAGCGCCGGACGTAAGTCACGTGGTCGATTAACCGTCTCTATTTCACTCCGGTATTACAGGTATCGTTATCTTTCTCGCAAAGTTATGACACATTTTAAACCAATTACGTCACCGCTTCAAGGTTACTGAATCGCATCTAGACTTTGTCTAGTAGAAATCGTCCAACTCGACTCGAAATTGTTAATTTTGTGCAAGTCTTACCGCGTACCTCTTGTTTCTAAATTGTAGAACAAGTCAATCATAAAATTAACAATTTTTAGTCTCTAAGGGAAGCTATAATGAAATTTGCTATTTCTTAGAATTTCATCAATATTTATGGCTATTTAGCGATAGTTTTGGTGTAAAAATATGAATAATGCAAGAATTCTAGACGTAAGTCACATGATAACTGCCTACTTTTAGACAACTCTTTATTTATGGATGTATAATGAATTGCCTGGCAATTAACAAATTACCACTTAGACAACCCACAATACTTCAAAGTGTATAATAATTTGCCTATATTAATGATATTATGATGAATCATTAATTAAATTAACAACAAATTATGATTAATTTAGAATAATAACAAACACCAATAAAGATAACGAATGCAAAAACAGTAATTTTGGAAAAATTCTTATTGTTTAAGAAAAAAAAATGTCGGAGAACGCATGCGTCCGGACTTAGACTCTTCAGTTCACCAACATTCAACAAAAAAGCGTATTCAGTCGAGATCTACACGTTAACGTGTCGGGTGTTATCAAATTACACCGGTTTTTCTATACACGACATGCGCTCGCGTATTTTTTACTAATTACACCAGTAAAAAAAATGTTTAAATAAATACGATTTTTTTTGCACAATTTCCGATAATTATCCACACAATGGTTTGGTGTACTAAACTCTTCGAATTTGTGTTAATTTTAATCACAATCACTAGGACTACAGTGTTTTGTTTCAATATAGAAGAACGTAATCCGATTGTGAAACGGGCGAAAACTACAGAAATTGGTTCCTATTTTGGTTTCAGTGTGGCCCAACACAAAACCAAACCGAACAGTTCAAATCTACGCGACAATTGGTAAGAATCTCACCTGTAAAACAGGTGAATTATCAACAAATTCACCTATTATTATTGTCGTACGTAATAAACAACGTAGGTGGTGGAATAAACAAAAAAAATATAAATAACGCCTACTTGATCAAAGTCGGTCAAAGACTTCTCCCCACTTGGTCCCCGTGCGCGATACCGCACAATATTCTGATGAACTATAAAAATTAAAGCGTGAAAGGGCATACACCTGTAATTTCTACCTAAACATGAGCGACTCGTGATTAGTACAAAAAAATACGCCGCTACTGATCAGGTTTTGTTTGTTATAGACGCCTTCTAGATTACTTGTTAATTTTTCCAATAATACCGTGTTAATAATTTTGTTGAAACCGCAAAACTTGTTGGAATAAATGGCTCGATTGTATGTAAATTTTGCACAAATCGATGAATGAGTTGCTGTAAGCACCATTCATAAGAAAATTCATGATAAAATCGAGCGAGGGAGGGCCACCCGTAATTATGATTTTCCCAACAACAAGTAGTCGGAGTTTGTTTTTCTACGTTAACAGCGAAACGAAAATAAACAAAAAAAAACCCGATAATTATGTTGGAAACTGGTTGGATAGAGTTGTAGGTTTTGTAAACTGTCGCAATTCAAATTCCTTTACATTTCTGATTTGTTGCAACAGATAATTAAACTATTTACGCCGACTTCCGTTTCACAGTGTTTTTTCTGCCTTCCCGAATCTACGTCAGTCAGTACCACATGTTGTTGATTCGGCTTATTATTCGACAATAATGAGTAATTAGTGTTTGGTTTCTAACACAAAAGCTCTACGATATTGCGTGGAACATTGTCAGGTCAACGGCGCCCGTCTTGACCAGTTCTACAGGATCTCTTCTTGTTGTTGTTGCACTTTTACTGTTAATTTTCTTCTGCTTCTTCTCTCCGTCTGTTAGTCGCTTGCAAATTACTTCGAGGTTTTGTTTCTTTGTGGCTTTCATTTCGAGTTCTTTTAAAGCCTTGATATAATAAACTGTATCAATTGTATGGAATGTTGATTGGCGGGGTGGTAGAGGATGCTGGCCAGAAGAGGAACAAAAAACAATGTTTTTCGTTTCGTAGCATCTTTAGGATAATCATTAAGTTGCTTTATATGGACAAAATCGAGTTTGCGTGTCTATATTGTTGTCGTCTCCACAAGACTCGCTAATTGGATACGTTGTTTTGAATGTAATGTGTGTTTTGTGTTGTGTTGCAGGATTCCTTGTTGATTTATGCTAATTGGGGGGTCGAGAGAAGGGTAGTTCTGATGTTATAGTGCATTATTATTTGATGTTTGGCTATAAACGAATAAAATGTAAATTCCGCAGCAGTTGTGGAGTCCTATGGGACCGTTTCGTGATAGGAAAGCATTCAAGGAATGTCGCCATTTATTATGTGAATCTTACCACCGTTGTCGTCTAAGTGTCCTTTTTCACGTTCTATAGTTTTTCTGGAACACTGTAGGAGTTTTTCAGAAAAATTCTTCTGTTTGCTCAACTCGTTTGTAGCAAATTTATGCGATAGAGCTACTGTAACTGGCACAATTTGCTTGCATAAAACCGTACAAGAGTAGGCTTGAAAAGTGCAAATTTGGCACAGTTCGTTTGCAAAAAGATCTGCTTCTTGGTAATCTTTTTTCTAGATGGCAATTTATAAGATGATTGCTGAAGGAGCATATTTTGCAGGTATACCTTGATATGAAAGATCTTTGTTTTTAACGATAGCGCTTCAAATTTGAGATCTACGAAAAAAAGTTCAAAAAATTCTTTTGCATTCTTGCTTGCCGTTTCTGAAGCATTGTTACAAAATGGTAATTTTCTTGTAGCAAAGCTCTCAGAACATTATTCTTTATCCGCTAAATTCGTATGATTGCGCTAATGTAAGTGGCATAAATCGTGCACGAGTAGCTTTGAAAGGTGTAATTTTTTTAGATCGTTTTGGCCATTTCCAGAAGGATATTTCATTTCGTAGGATTTTTTCTGTAGGTATACCGATTCAGAGATCATTGCAAAAGGAGCTCATTTTGTAGGAATATCTTGTTTTGTCGAACAAAAGAGCTTCTTCAACTCTAAGATGTGCCAAAGAAGTCGCGTTTCCAAAGAAGTCTCTGGTAGATTTACGGTCCTATTTTTGAGATATGCGGCCTCAGAAAGTCTTCTTTTATATTGCTTACACAACCGTACAAATGTTGCAGTAAAAGCTTCCCTAAAGGAGCTCATTTGGCTGACAGATTTTGATAAGAAGATTCTCTGTTTTACAGAACAGCTTCAGCATTTCTTTTTTAAACGTATTGTTTTTTTTTTGTCTTTTACGCTTAGTACACCAAAGAGTGTCTGTTCTCCTGATTTATAGCCGTTCTAATGGTTGTATAGTGTGCTATAACTAAAAAGGCAGTTTTCTTATAAAACCACAGAACAGTCAAATTTTGCAGACTGAACTCTTTTAAAGGAGCTGATTTTGCGATGATCAAGGCTTACAATTAGTCTTATCCTTGAAAAATCGGACTTAGTCCTGGTCTTGTCAGAGAGACTCTTGCGGTCGTACTATGTTTAGTTTTTCTGCTGGACGACTTAGAGAGGTGCGTGATGTAGTAGTTATGTAGAATTTTCCTATGTATGATTTTGAAGGGTAAAGAAACACTAAAGTTGTCGAAATCTCTTGTTTTTGTTCAATCACTTTTCTGACTTTCAAAACTAAGCGAAAAGTTCGATTTTGCTCACTACATTCTATTTATAGCAAATCTTCCTATCTTTTGCCAGATTACCAGCAGGTTTTCTTAAGCAAATACATATATCTGCTTCCGCCAAAACGTGCAGATTTTCTGGAAAAATTCAAAGCGTTTTACATCTGGAATTTTTAGGTACACTCGCTTGCAGCAGTCGTCTTTTTGCAAAGTAATCTTTTTCTGCTGGATTCGTTCGTTACAGTGACTAGCATTAATTGATTTGTACTTTAGGGCTTCAGATGTAAATTTACAAGACCGTTGCCTACTTTTTCATAAAATGAAAGAAAATTTGCACAGGCTCTTCAAATCAGTTTATGTGCACAGTTTTTTATAAGCATAATTGCTCCAATTATCTTCAAATATTTTCCACTTTAACAACTTGATTATTTTGATAAATGTTTTTTTTAAGTGTATTAGAAAAAACTCTCACAAGACTCTGTGGGTGTAGCTCGAAATGCATTTTTTCTAGAAAAAGTTAGACTACTAACAAGAACTCCCTACAAGTTTTATTGTCAAAACAATCTTTCTCAACCATTTTGGAGGGGCAAAACCCTATCTGAGAAGCTGAAATGTTGAAAACACTTCACTTTTAATTTCACAGACTCATCATTTCGGTAGCCACTCAATGAGTTTAACATTTTTATGCACGACTGGACACACCACAAATCATGCCAATGATTAAAAAATGCGGTGTGTTGCCAAAAATTTGGCATTTTCTGTGAATCAAAATGTGCAAATAGATTAAGATTGATACAAAACAACCTGATTCATTTCAAAGAGAAACAGTAACTACTAAAATAGACTTTATGACAAACTAGAAAAATGGTACAAAAGCCACAAATACTCCAAAGAATCTGCCTCAAACTAAACTCGAATTTGATATGCAAAAGTGTGATTTTAGAGTGCCAATTTTGATACTGTGTCTAACCAAGACGAAACCCAAAAGAATCTCACGTGACAAGTGACAAGAATTAACCCAATTATCCCCTCGAAAGACCTTCTTAATTCCCATTAGAGCTAATCTAGTGAAAAACTGGTAAATTCCAACCATCAACTGACCCCTCAACTAATTAAACAACAGCCCAAGGCCAAATTTAATTGAATTCATCAGTTACGTTCGCGCACTCAATAAGAATAATTAATTATTATGCAAATTAAACCAGTAATGACAAGAATTGATTAGAACATTTAATGACATGAATTCAATTTAACAACAAAATTTAAGTAATAACAACGGAAATTGAGAACAACGGAAGTTTATCAAGAAAAATTTGAACTCACAGAATCCTTAAATAAACATTTATATAAATAAAAATAAAAAATGTGTTTATTGATAAAAAGTACCAAATACGAGAAGAAAACAGGAAAATCAATCGCCAAATTTAGTCCCAATTTCGATTTAATTACGATCGATTTTTTTTGTAGTATTTCCATAAAATGGCGTCACTTCTATTTTTAAACACAAGCGAGCACATATTAAAATATTGGCATTTATAACGGGAATTTTCGAGAAAATAAAGAAAATTGTTGATTTTCATTTGATTTAATTCAATTGAATCAAATTCAATTATCACACATACACGCACAGTCGTCGGGTTGATTTATGATAAGGGTTAGGTCGTTGATAACAATTAATAATGGTTTAAATTCAATTAAAACGCCGGGTAATTGAATAAAATGATGATTTGTTTGAATCTAGTCACCGTTGCATTATTGGTTAATTATTAACCAATCCGATGTCGTGTATAATTATTGAATCTAGTTAATGTTATACTATTAGTTAATTCTATCCCCACTCATTTCTAATAACCAATTAGATTTGTAAAAATTGGCGGTTTAATTGATTTGATCTCTATCAACAACTTAATTGAAATTTCAATGTTGAAAATGTTTGGAATTTAATAATAATGTTAATATTGAAATGTTCCACCGTATAAGGTCAACAAAAGGTCAGTAGAGTTGTTGTAGCGTTACCATATCGGGTATAACACCTCGTTTTTTACTTTTTTTCTAAAAATAATAAACCTCTTATTTTAATTGGAAGATTACCAATTTTCGATTTTTGTCCAATTCTCACGGATCGATTAATGTTAATGGATTTTCGGGTAGGCGTGCTGGTGGAGTGAGAGAGAGAGACAAAAGGGCTGTGGTAGTGGAGGCGGTCAACTTGTCTTCATACTCAATGACACTATCTTTCTTGAAAATGTACCACACCCTTTTACAAAACACACAACAACCGGAGATAGAACAATACAAGACGGAATGAAAGGTCTTTCACGCGAAATGTCGTAGCCCTTTTAATATATATAAATAAAAACCACACCTAAAAAACTGTCTCGCTGTTGCTGCTATTGTCTGACAAAATATTTCATTGTTTTTTTCGTTGAAATTTCCGTACTATTAGTGAAGTTTAGATAATAATTATTACGTTGGGATTGTTTTGAAAAATTGTAGAAGAAAAACAACACCTACGCAGCAATCTCGGATGGAAAGTAGAGATTTCTATAAGTTGTTTTTTTTTAATTTTAGTTTCGGAATTGTAGAACGTGGGCGAACCGGCAATCTTACAAACAAACAACGTAACACGAAACAAAACAACAAGACAAGTCTATTTTCTAAATTGTTTTGTGGTTTTTTTGAAAAATTCGTTTGAGCTTAATTCTGTGGTATTGAGCGATTAACCAATTAAAACGCCGGATTGGCACACCAGATTCAGACTTTCTTTGTCTCTAGCATCGAGAACTCACACGTATCAGTGAGTTAGAAGAAGAAAGAGAATGGAAAAAATAGCCAAACTTGACTAATTGTAAGAGATTTGTAGATTAGACATTGCAGACCGACAATCCAAGTAGGCGCGTTCTATAAACAGTTAAGGCAGACCATATAAACACCCATATATGAGTTAGATAAAGAAAGTATTAAATTTCCGAATGTCTCTGTTTAACGCTTATATTTCTCCTCATTTGCTTGTATCCAACGCCACAACTGTATATTCTGCGCGATATATGCGTTTAATCAGCTAACTGAGCGGTATTTTTTAGAATACTTGATTGTCTGTCTCTGTTTTACAACTTTAATGAACATATGCGGATAAACGTAACAGACAAAGACAGAATTATATTCCATTGGACGATAAATATTCGTATTCTGTTGAAGATAACTCTATTTTTGTGTCCAACAAAGAAATCTTCACGATTAAGACAGAGACAGGTGTTTATTTTCAGTTTTTTTGATACAAAATACAATATATGTATAAGCCAGACAAAGAAAGAACTATTCCACTGAAGTAGTTAGAAGATTATATCAATTTCTCTACATCTATCTTTATCTGATGCGTTCGTTTAGAGGTGTGGCAAAAAACTTTTCGCCACAACAAACAAAGATAGAATCATATCCAATAACTGTTTCTGTTCGATATATTTGTTTAAAGATTTTGTCAGACAAAGATAGTTAACCGCCTAGTCTTTCTTAATCTCATTCTAACCCCTCTTAAATTTGCTGAACTATGCTAATCAGCCCCTGGATGCCTAGACCAAGTGCCATATCTGTATATAAACGCTATTATAGAGATATCCAACAGAAGTTAGTATTTTCAAAGTCTGCAAGAGTGACTCAGCCGTTGTAGGGGTGCCATTTATAATCTCAACTTTTGACAACCCTTTAAACTGCCAACAATTCTCACAGTTATCAACAAAACAAAGGATGATTAATCTTGAATCGTTGCCAAGTAGGATTGAAACACTTATGGAAATGTATTGTCACTGTCTATTTGTCTTAATTCTATGGTCTTTGCGCGGCAAATTCAAATAATTGTTGAACTCGTTATTTATAGAAATTATCAACATTTTTATTTCGAAATTACAAATATGTGGACGTTATCACAATTCCAATATTTGTGGAATACATTCAACAACTGATAACACGTTTTATTTGGTATAATCCACCATTATCAGCATTATTATGATTATCTTTATTATTATTATTAAAAAGTGTTCTAATAAAAGTCTTAAAATACATCAACCACACGTTCGTTTAAGTGGTTGGCAGCCGTCAGTCAGATAAGAAGCTTGTTCTTTTGAGTTTATTAATAATTCTTCTCTTCTACTCTCTCATCGAAAGAACAGTTGTGTTCAATTCTACTCAATCATAATGTCGATAGAAGGGTGCAACATCGCCCTCTTTGATTACCAACAGATCAAACACTTACTTAATAAAAATAGGGATGTTTAAGAAATATTGATATAAATAAGATGCTATTATTACTCCACACACACACACACACAACACTTGAACAACAAACATAAAATCGATCCCGACTACCGGATAACTATTTCTAGAACAAGGAAATAGGGGATGGTTTTTTTTCAATTTACCCCATAGATTAATATTGCTCTATTGTTTTTGTTTTGAAATCGACGAGGGTTAATTTGAGGCGTTTAAATCCGCCACCTGGTTGGTTTTTGTCGGTCAAAATCCGATTAACGGTTTTCTAGTTGTTGGAAGCCGCTAATTTTAATGATGATGATGATGAAATTTTGTAATTTTACTGATAACCTTGACGAATTACTCATGGTTGAATCATTATCGTGGAGAGGAAGACGCGGTTTTGCTGTAGTAGCCTTGAACTTCCGTTCTTCTTCTGTTGTTTTACAAATGTTGGAATTGTGTGGCAATTAGAAGAAGGGGTCTATTTACAATTTTATTATCTTGTCGACACTAATTAATGAAGGCATCTAAATGTTTCCTATAAATTTGCATTCACCACAGTTATTTCCATAAAACTTTAATTAATTAAATTGTTGAAATTCAAGCGCATTTAACTTGCAAATAATTGTTAATACAGCATAATCGGCGATTAAGTTGGCCATACTGTTCGTATCTGTGGGAATAATGCTAAAATTTCTAAGACGTAAGTCACGTGGTTGTCTCGATTTGGCTCCGGTATTTCTCGCAATGTTTCATTGAATTCGATTCATCATATTCTCATCACACCAAAGCCACTACGCATTTTAAACTAATTACATCATCGCTTCAATGCGGTTGAATCAAATTTTAGACTTTATCTATTCGGATTCGTTCAACTTGACCCTGTATTATTAGTTTTGTACAAGTCTTGTTGTGTGGCTGTTGTTTCGAAATTCTAGCACAAGCTTTTTTGTTGTTAATTTTATTTTTAAGTCGCATCTCGTCCTCGTTTGTATCCTGTTTAGATTTATGATAGAACGACCCAGTTATTAAAATTAACGATTTCTAGCCTCGCAGAGCTCATCAAGAATTGTTGCTAATTCTTCGAATTATATCATCATTTTTGCTCTCAACTTAATTATGGTTATTTTCAGCAACCAGACAACAAGTGTTTGCTGTTGTTTTGTTGATAAATTAAACAAATAATGAAATTTCTAATTGCAATAATGTATGACATAATCGAATAAATAAAAACCAAGGCCATCATTAGACAGTTTTTAGGCTACTGAACTTTGACGTTAATGGTTCTAGTTTTATCAACACAACACACACACAGAGAGAGTAAAAATTAATGATGAGAAATAAGTATCTTCTTGTTATTTGATATGCGTACATCTACCGTCTGGCTGTACGATTTTTCTTTAGTTCATTGATAAATCGGATTTAGTCCAACTGTTATTTGTTATTCTGTTATAAATTATCTCGATATATGTGTGGATTAATGTGAAAGTTGTTAGAATAGCAAAAATGGGGTGGTTTCATCGAAATTTCTCCCCTTTTATATATGACTTGGCAAACGATCACGACAATTGATTCCCCGTCAAACTATAATTATTATTTACTATTCAATTCACGATAAAATCCACATAAATGCGGGCATATCCTTAACACATACAATTCAAGACAGTTATGGCACTTTAACTAAGCGTAAAATACACGATTTCGACTGCTGCTTGTTCTCAAGTTTTATATGGAAGAACTGTAACAAACAGCCTGATTGGAAGGCGTAGATACAGTTATGGCAGTTGATCTAAGTATCGTAGACGTTGTTTTGTATATTTCAGTTTTTATCAATATAGAATGACAGTGAAAATGATCTCTTGTTCGCTTAGATCAAACGCCGTGACTGTATATCAATAAATCCGATTCCGTATTGTAATTGAGATGTCCAACTGTTGTTTGAATCGTCCAAAATTAGTATATTCACTGGATCTAAGGGTGATTCAGCATTTATAAAAGGGTGCCATTTATAATCTTAGATTCTAACAATATTTTAAGCTTTCCCTAGAATCTTACAAAATATTGAATCGTTTTCCACTTAGCAACTGGAGGGATGAGACGTTTTCCAAATTTATTGTCGTCTTCCTTATCCAATTCACTTTACAACATAACGTATTCAATAATGCTATTATTTGTGATAAGAAAGAAGGGAGTCGATACATATACATTTATTGTGAATGTGGCATTGAGCCAAATTCGGTTCAAATAAAAGTTCAAAATACTCATGAATCATACTTTTAATATTATGATAGAGATAGAAAAAAAAATTGGATTGCAGTTATGTTTATACAATTTCAAAATGATTATTAGTGTGTTTCTCTATATTATTTTTTCTGTATTTAAAAGAGATATAGAAGGCGTCTGTTTTCTAATCGAATAAAAATAGCACTGGATCGGGGGGGCCATTTGTTGCATTAAAGTGCGTGCAGACTAGCGCATCGCACTCTTCGACATCACAATAGAGATTATTTCATGTAATTTGTAGAATTCTGTCAGTCAAGTCAAGTTAATGTGGACTCCTTAGCAGATCCGACTTCAATTTTATGCTTATGTAGCGGTAAAGATCCACATTTTGCACTGTTTTGATACGTTTTCTTAACTCTGAATGCAATAATCATAAACTAAATCGTAGAAATTCGATTTACCAATAAAGAGAGAGAGATAGTGAAAGCGTTAGAGAGACACAGATAGGGGGTTGGGAGATAGGGGAGAGAAAGAGAAAGGGAGAGCGGGAGGAAGAGAGAGAGCGCGAATGGAAGCAAACCTCAAAGTCAGAGAAAACCATAGAGTGTAGGAAGACCCATAGAGAATCAGGGAGTGCTATGGAGAGTCAGGGAAAGCTCCAGTGTTAAGAAAAGCCATAGAGAGTCAGGGGGGGCTATAAAGGGTCGAGGAGAAGACAGTGTCGGAGAAAGCCATGGAGATTAAGAGAGCCCTAGAGTTTAAAGAGAGCCATTAAGAGTCAGAAAATGCCATAGAAAGTAAGAAAGAGCCATAGAGAGAGTCAGAAAGTGCTACAGAAAGCCAGAGAGAGCCATAAACGGTCAAAGAAAGCCATAGAGAGTGAAAAAAAGACAATAGAAATTAAGAGACAGTCATAAAGAGTAAGAGAGAGCTCTTGAGAGTCAAAGAAGGCTTTAGAGATTAACAGATAGCCGTAGAAAATAAGGAAGAGTCATAGAGACTTAGGGAGGGTCATAAAGAGTAAGAAAGAGCTGAGAAGAGTACGGGAGAGCCATAGAAAGTCACAGAGAGCCATAAAAGGTCAAAGAGAGTCATAAAAGGTCATATAGAGTCAAAAAATGTAGTAGAGATTAACAGATGGTCATAGAGAGTAAGAGGGAGCTCTAGAGAGTCAAGGAGAGCCATAGAGAACCAGAGAATACTATAGAGAGTCAAAAAAAACGCTATAGAGATTAAAAGATAGCCACAGAGAGTCAGCCAGACGATTAGAGTATGTGTTCATGTCGCAGATATCTCACTACCTCGCTGCTTCTTCGTTTACATTACTACCTAGATACCAAAGTAACACTATGTTTTAGAAAGCAATGTAGCGCAGTAAAGTATCGTTCTAAAACATAGTTTTATTTTGGTATCTATCTAGCGATGTAAACGACGAGGTAGAGAGCCAAGGAGAACCATAAAGAATCAGGGAATGCCATAAAGAGTCAGCGATTGTTAAAGAGACCCAGGAAGAAGGGGGGAGATACTGTAAAACTCGGATTTATCTTGAAACGAACTTTAACTACAAATAATCAAGATGAGCAACTCCCGGCGATTTATGATGAGACTGACTCTAGTCTAGTTCTCCGCTTTAATATTGCGTTACACTGTTTACAAGAGAATCGAGGAAAACGGAACTGAAAACAAACAAATTTTCCTAATAAAAAAACCGGAATCCAATGATAAAATTCCCATTTGTTACACTATTATCAAATACATATGTTAGACTACAAAACAAAACGATAGTATAAAATTTTTATGAAGTGTTTGATGATTTGTTTGTTGTGTTTTCTTAAGTTAATTCCCCACTAAATCGAATTTATATTAAAAACTAAAAATAGCCTTTATATATATACACACACACAAAACTATAACAATAAAATATACACACATATATCCACATGCGTGGTGTGTAGCCCTTATTCTCCCTTTGGCCACACACTCTCCAATTTCGATGCATTTCGAATTGTTGAAATTCTTCGAAATCGATTCTCCAATACCTTCAACAATAATAACCAATTTTTACCTGTAGCTCAGGTGTGCGGTTACTAAATTAGCTATTCATTGGCTGTCTATAGAAGTGTGTGTTTGTGTTATCGAAAGTTTTCAGTAGACGAGGGGTGCTAGTGCCAAGATAAATAGTCCTTTTTTTCTGAAATAACACAACAATATACAGGATGTCCCATTTGAAAACTATCATTATTTAGTTATCCATCCTAAACAAACAATACTGAAGAGTAATCCACAATGGGACGTGCTGTAAGTGTAATTCTATCTTTTTTTTCCTCTATCAACTGGCCGTGTTTTATTCAGAACAAAATAACGATTACAATGCTAGTATTGAGAATTGGGGTCTTTTATTTATATTGAAATAGTGATAACACGTATTTATTCCGATAAGATGGTGTGTTGCAAACAGTTTGTTTAGTTTAAGTCTCGATTTTTCTATTTAACACTACAAACAGGGCTTTAATCTATAATTACAGGATCCTGATCGGAGCTCCGCTAGGACAGAATCTACAACCGGACACGAACCGTTCTGGTGCTTTATTCAAATGTCCGATAACTGAGAATGCATACGATTGTATCCAGATCGAGACCGATGGGCGGAGATGTACGTATTTCCCCTTTAAACGACGATTTTCCAGAATTTACAATAAAACCAACAAATTTAGAGATTTTATCAATTGTATAAAAATTATAAATACACTATTCCATAGTTAACTAGATTAGTTTCTGCTAGATAATTTATGTGGAAATTGTGTATTCGTCCAGATTAGCTTTTGTTCTGTTTTAGCATTATCTCCAATTAGATTTTTTGATGAATTATAAATTATTTTTAAATAATAATAATAATAATAATAATAGCCCATTTTTTGTGTAAATCAGGGCTTTAAATAATTTGTGTTTTTGTTTTTTTGGGGTTGGCACAACCAGCGGCCGGAGGGAGGTATAAGTGTAAGTGGTGGTCTCGAACCAATATCAGGTACCAAAACTTTGGTACCTTTTTGGTAATAATCAAGCATGAGTATTTGCTAATTTTTACAAAAAAAATTTTTACACACAAAAAAACGCATGTGCATGAGTAATTTGGGCTTTTTGTGTTATGCTTCAGCTTTCAGGTAAAAGTGGTCCATTTTATTTAAAATCATAACACAACGCGACTACGCATGCGCTAATTTTAGAACGCATGCGTAGTTGGCGTTACCATAACAACAACGCAGGCGCTTTATCTGGGTTTACTATCGATATAAAGCGCATGTGTTACCGCCAAAATTTAAATTGTTAACTATAATTAATCGAATAAACACGAAAAGAACGGTTTTATTTGGTTTTTAATCGTTGTAACACACCGATTATGGGTGTAACTGAATAAATTTCCAATTCAAAACAGTTTATACATAAAATATGTCGGGTCGTTGTACCAACAACAATAAAACCAACAATAGACCAACAACCCTTTGCTCAATTACCGTCAGAATTTTTGATGGGTTTTAATGGTTAACACTGTAGACGAATGCATGATGGTCTCTAATTAAAAATTAATTATTTAAAAAAAAATTAACCAATTAATGACCATCAGAACTAATTCTATTGAGAGGATCTAAACAAAAAAAAAAACGAGAGGATTTAAAGAAAAATCGTGGCGAAGCGATAATAACGCCTGTAGTTGGGAATTTTCGGCTTTCACCTAATTAAAACAACAACAGAATTAATTAATAACAATTTTAACTGAAATAATACGAAATAAAAGAGACCACGACAAGATTTGAGAGTTTTGATGATTTACGAGTGGCTTTACAGAGATTGTGTGATTTGTCCGTTGAGCTTAGTTTTTTTTTTTGCAAAATTGATGATGTAAATAGAGGCATTTTGTACAGTTTTCCACGTTTTTCCCCTCAACAAAATTGGAATGATTCTCTGCCACAGTGAAACGCTGCTGGCGAAACGACTTATAAGGTTTGTTCCACACGAGAATCAATCCGATCAATTCTCTACTAATTCCGGCAATTGTTTTTGATTGGTTGATGATGAAACAATTGCTGCGCTAGGCTGCATCATTTTTACTAACTTTTCCTGAAATTGTTGGAATTAATCGTGTGTTAATTGGTCGTTTTTGTGTGTGAATAGTGTACGATTTCGATTATGAGGACGAGCCGAGCGCCCGCGAGCCCGTCGGCTTACTCGGCCCCGGTCGCGACGAGATCAAAGATGGTCAATGGTTGGGCGTTACGGTGCGTTCCCAGAAACCCGGTGGTAAAGTGGTGGTGTGCGCCCATCGTTACATACAAAGTATCAATTTGAATCTCCACCATTACGGGTTGGGTTTGTGTTATTTGTTGAATAACGATCTACAAGTCGAATTGGAATTGCAGCCGTGTAAAGGCCGGCCGATGGAGAAGTGAGTATTGTTGTCGATTGTTTCGATAAAGTTTTGGCAATTTTTTCGTCGAATTTAGGCTGCATCAACAGTACGGTTTCTGTCAAGCTGGTACGAGTCTAGCGTTTCTAGATGATGGTTATACGCTGATGGGTGCACCAGGTCCGTTCACATGGCGCGGTACAATCTTTGTTAAACAAGTCGAAGGCAAACGGTTCAATTATTTAGATAAAATCATGTATAAAGGACCATTAAATGATAATCCCGAACCGATCAATAAATACAGTTATTTAGGTATGAGTGTGACCGGTGGACATTTCTATGATAAAAACAAATTAACTTATGTGGCCGGTGCACCAAGATCACAACTATACGGACAAGTCTTCTTTATGGAACGTACACCACGTATTGAAGATTTGAATATTACCAACATTCTGACCGGTGAACAATTTGCATCCAGTTTTGGTTACGAATTATTAGCTGTTGATATCGATCAAGATGGGTGAGTCTCTTTAATTAACTACCAAGCTCAAAAAAAACTACAATTTGAGGTCAATTTCACCGTCTACAATGAGTTGAAGCGTCAATTGAACTTGATTGATCTTAAATCGAGAACAATTGATTCGAATGTTAGGTTTGTTGCAACCGGTAGGCGGGAAACTGTACTCGAGTCCTGTATTCTATCACTATAAGCGCGATACTTTGATCTTGGACTGACCCGTATTTTCGAGTTAATTATATTTTCCAGTCTGTAGGGATTGTGTAATTTTTCGAGACAAATAAATAAAGTCTGTGAGGTATTTCATAAATATTTGGGTATGTTCCAATAAACAACCGAAAGTCATCAGAAGACGAATATAATTCAAAAACTCCTACGTTTGCCGAATTATAAGTCATTCCAGAATTGGCGTGCAAATGCAATTGCAACAAAACTATAATAGAGGGCGTTTTACGGATGATGTGTACATTAATTTTGTGTTGATCCTTATAAAAATTAATTATAAATAAATTAATAAATAAACAAAATGTACAAGGAAACAATAAAAAGAAAAATACCTAATAATAATATTAATAATAATAAACAAAGAAACTTTATTATTCTGTTAAAATTCAGTGTGTGATCATTTATTATAAACAAAACATCAAAATTTAGGCCTGTTTATTTATTTATTGATTTATGGTAAATTTCTGCTTAATAATATCTACTGTGGTGGTCGTTTTTTTTTATTGTGATCTTTTTATGAATAAATTCGACGCCAATGTTGCCCTATTCTTTAGCGTATAATAAACGGCTATAATTCAATTTATAACACTTAAAACACTTATTTTATTGTTACTATGTAGTTATTTGGATTTATTTAATGATAAGGCGTGATAACGGTACAATTTGCAATAAATTCGAGTTATAAAAATCCCACTGTATACAGGTACGGCATTTTATCTAAATGTCAGATTGAATTAGGGCAAATTTGTTGCGCTATAGAAAGTAATTCTCTCTTTGTCTCTTGTTTTTTTTTTATCTGTTCCATAGTTTTCTACTATAGCTTGTAATATTCAAGATAAAGACACTACAAAATGTGGAGGTTTTATAATATACAGTTGTGGCATTTTATCTCAGTACTTTTATAACGCGTTAAAGAAAGCCGGGAAATAAGTGGTGAGAATTAGGTATTGTCATGAACTGTATAACTTTTTGTCCACACATGAAACAAGTTCACTATGGAATTTTTATAATAGCGTTTCTCCAAGTGTCCCTTAAGCCGGGTCCAGACGAGAGCAATGAGCACACACAAACAAGGTGAGCACACATAAATGCTCAAGTGTGGACGGTAACACGAACGCGAGCGCGGAATTGCTCAAAGGAAATGCGCGCCTTGTGTGTGTTTCGACTTGCTCTGTCTGGACGCGTTTCGTATTAGTTTCATATTGTTGATGGTCCACATACAACTGGAGCAGTACGAACACTAAATATAACACGCACAACTAACACACTACATTCCTGTTTACGCTCACAACGAGCAAATACATATGCGTGCTCGACTTATGTGTGCGTGCTCAGGTTGTACTTGCTCTCGTCTGGACCCGGCTTTAGAGAGGAAAATTGCTCGATTCGAAGGTGACCAAAGTGTGGCCGATTCCAAGTCGATTTCTGCGATTTTTCTACTCAAAGGAAATCATCGAAGCGACGGGTGCCTACCAAAGAACTGCCACAGCAGATGATACAAATGCAAAAGAGTAAGGCTCTTTATTTCAGCAGAGCAAAACACTTTTCCAATCCGGTCTAAAACTGGACTTTCTCTTGAGTGTTTGTTTCTTGAACTGTGCCTCAGGCGGGTCATAAAATACTTGCTCAGATTTTCAATCAAGACTGCTAATAAACTTCATTTTGCACAATTCTCCGCATTTATTTCGATCGGTAGCGCATCTAGTTGGGCTCCTTTCTTTGGCACCAAGAGTTTCACGCTTATCAGCTAAAAATTTTTTGGACAATGATGAGATGCTATCTGTTTCTTCATAATTTTGCCACTAATCCTTGGCATTATATTCATTCTTTTGGCATTCCGTAGCAATGTTACAAAAACGCTATATTATTAAAATTTAGTCCACCAATTGAACAAGTAAAGAGAGAACTATACTTAAAGAATATAACTTTATAATTAATATTTCAATACAATATAGCTCTTGCCTTTTCTATTGTGTATGGATGGTCAAGGGGAAGATACTAGATCTCTGTCTGTTGCTTAGATGAATTAGTCTTTCTTAAGAGCCGTTTCATGTAGCTTTGTCGATCTGTGGGCGTGGCTTGTGAGTGGTAGCAGGGTGGAGAAACAGAGAGGGGGAACCGGTGAGAGAGCCGAGTGAGGAGTGGAGGATGATGAAAAGAAAGAAAAAGAGAGAGAGAAAAATGAGTGTTGGAAATATTTGTGTGAAGAGTGACAGGTCAGAGGTTAGAGACAGAAAGAACAATGAGAGAGGGGAAAGTAGAGAGGGAATAGAGTAAGTTCCCTGAAGGCGGGAGGGCAGGGGGGACAAAGAAGAAGAATGAGAAACGATATGGGAAGAGAAAAGAGTGAAAGAGTGGATAGAGAAAGAGAGGGGTGCAAAAAAAGTGAGAGTTGTGTGGGTAGCGAGAGTGAAGAGTAAGTGATGAGAGTGGGAGCGGAAGGAGCAAGAGTGATAGATAAGGTCGAGTGGGTTGAGAGGAGGAGAAGGAGAGATGGAGAGGGAGGAGAAGGGTAGATATAGAGGGAGGAGAAGGAGAGATGGAGAGGGAGGAGAAGGAGAGATAGAGAGGAGTGAAGGGGTAAGGAGAGAATTAAAGGTAAGAAGATAGAGCTGGTATGATTTGCCATGAACACAATATAATAAACATTTTCCATCTTTGTCTTACACTTGAAGACTTTATGGTTAAACACAAAAGACAAATAAAGCGACATTCCATCAAACACAACCAGAGTTTCCATCTTTGTTTCTCACATTTGTCTGAATTTATGCTATGACATGTAGTTTTATTTTAAGAAAAAAATTACTTTGCGAAAGAATGAACTGAATAAAAATAGTCAATAACTTAGGTCTTTTATCAATTGTTCATAAATAATTGTTATACAGTGATGGCAAACAAACTAGACACTATGCACTAGTAAGGAGTTAATTCTGTCTATATTTGATGCATTTATTCGTGTCCCTGTACTATCTAAACAAAAATCATACAATTTACAATTGATAAATACAGCACATGATTAGAGTTTATTTGATTACCTAGATCGACTACCGCCCCTGTAAATAAATACTTATTCTAAAAAAACAACAACTTTTACAAGCTGTTGAAGTTGCATTTCGTTTTAATGGAGCTAAGAAACCGCAGAGGTACAATTTCACACGAATCTGCAACTTCATGTGAAATCAATGCATTCCATCTCGTATACAGGACATCCTGTACTCTGCTAAACTATATTTTTCTATGTCCATAGGTACGATGAACTGTTAGTGGGTGCACCTTTCTATTACGAAGGCGATAAATATGGTGGTGCTGTTTATATTTACAAAAATCTAAAAGACTGTCTAACAACACCAACAATTGAATGCGAAAAAACCGTATTAAAAGGTAAACCAGAATCACGTTTCGGTTTCTCAATGACAACATTAGGTGATATCAATAAAGATGGTATCAATGATGTTGCAATTGGTGCACCATATGAAGATAATACCGGTGCCATCTACATCTATTTGGGTAGTAAAGATGGTAAATTAAATACGGAACCATCACAGATTATCAAACGGCACAATTTAAAAACGTTGGGTTATTCGTTAAGTGGTGGTTTAGATATGGATAATAATGGTTATCCGGATTTATTGGTGGGTGCCTATGAGATGGATTTGGCGATTTTATACAAAACTAGACCGATTGTTGATATTGCAATAACAATAAAGAGTAATGAATTGAATAATATTAACGTGACAAAGAAAGGTTGCAGTGATGATCCGAATAATTTAAATAATGCTTGTTTCACCTTCAAATCATGCTTTAAAATCAGCGATATTAAATCGAATAGTTTCAAAGTACGCTATCATATCCGCGAGATACCAAACAAAATACCAAGAGTTTGGTTCCGTGATGAACAATTCCCCAATAATCATCTATCGAGTCATTCGAAAGACATTGAAGTGGTCGACTTGAAACAGGAATATTGCCAAACAGAGACTGTTTATATCAACGAAGGCATTGGCGATATCTTATCACCAATCAAAGTAAACTATCGGATAGATCTACAGATAAATTGATTAATAATTTGGTTTTTAGTTTATTGTAAATTACACTTTAGCTCGTAACGAGATCAATTCACCGATCCTCAACAAGACTTCAATCAAAGAATTCCAAGCCACGTTCCAGAAGAGTTGTGGTGATGATGATATATGCGAGAGTAATCTCGTTTTAGAGATCGGCACACAATTAGAACGTAATTATTGAATTATATACAAATCATTAGAGAAATAATTGTAAAAATTACAGTTACCGAAGATGGTTATATTCTCGATTTGGGCGATAATGAGGAATTTATTCTCGATGTAAACGTAACGAATTACGGTGAATCCGCTTATGAGGCGAAATTATTCGTAACACATCCGGAAAGTTTGAGTTATATCGCTTTATTGATGGATAAGAAGAATAAAACTGTAAGTACAATTTGGATTTGGCGCCAATTGTCGGGGAATTTCTAGGGATTTTTTTGACGATTGGTATTTAATTGTTGTAAAAGTAGCGCTTTTTTGAGCGCGTAATTTGAATTCTATTGTAGAATTTGATTTGTACGTATGAAAATGATACGTTGGTGTCGTGTAATTTGGGCAATCCATTCCAAGAGAAACGTTCAATCAATCTACATTTACGTTTCGAAGTGAAGAGTACGAAAGATCAAAATTTGAATTTACAAGTATTCGTTAATTCAACATCGAAAGAATTATCGAAACAAACCGATCAAAATATGACTGTAATTCTACAGAAAATCGCCGAATATCATCTGGAAGGTCAATCGATTATACCGCATTTCTTCTATGCGGGTGAATTAAAAGAACACACCGAAAAGATTGAATATTTCGAAAGTATCGGTGATCGTATCCTACATTCGTATCAGATCATCAATAATGGTCATTGGCAGATGAACGATATCGAAATCGATATCTTATGGCCGTACCAAATCAAAACTGGCAATGATAACGATAAGAAATGGTTGCTCTATTTGGAGAAATTACCAGAAATCGAGGGTACACTCAATTATTGTTATGTTGACCCCTCCGATATTGTGAACGAATTAAAATTGAATTCGAGTGGTGTTAATAATGAGATTCCGGAGAATTTCACGAAACCGGTGAGTTTTATGGCAAATCCGGAATATTTCCGATCGAAACGGTCACTGGAAAGTGGGGTAATTGAGGCCGAAACAATTACACGACCTGAAGGAAAACAGCGAAAAGTTGTTACGTTTGTAAGAGATTTTTCTTTGAATATTTTTGAGTCATTTTCTAACTATTCTAATAATTCCAGGATTGTATTAGAGGTACTGCTAAATGCGCTAAAATCACCTGTATTATCAAGCAATTATTCCGTAACGATCAGGTGAAAATCTTGATAACATCCAGAATATGGAATTCGACATTATCGAAAGATTACAATAAAGTCGATTGGGTTAGCATCAAATCGAGTGGTGTTGTTATAATACCGGATCCAACAATCATCCACAGTAACGAATCGGTGTCAAGTGTGGAAGTGGAAACGATCGGTTATCCTGGTATTGTATTGGCCGATGCTAGTTTGAATATTTGGATAATTGTCGGTGCCGTAATTGCCGGCATACTCCTCTTAATCCTCATCATTTTAATCCTATACAAGTGCGGTTTCTTCGAACGGAATCGCATCAAAGATCAGACACTTTCCGGTAATTTAAAGAAACAAGGCGAATCGGAGAGTCTATTGAAAGTGAATGAAGGCAAAACTTGATCGATTAGATTCTGGATTTTTTTTTTTTGGTAAAATTGTGATATCTTTAATTTATTTTGATAAGAATCATGGAATGAAAATTGTTAGATTATGTACTTAAAATGGACGTATTTGGTGTTTTTTTTTCTTACTATCCTCAATTATTTTTAATTAAATATCAACTGTTATTATAATATTGTTAGCTAGTTGTAAATTTTCTTGGTGGTTGGGGTGAAACACCCCAAATTTTCGACTGAACGAAATTTGATAGAAATGGGTGTTGTGTAGATTTTTATTGTTTAAAATAAGAAACACTGCCATTTAAAAGATTTTGCCTATATTTGTGACCATATAAAGTAGTTTTTCCAATAAAAATTTGTTGAAATTGATTTTTTTAATGAAATTCAAAATTCCCGCGCGATACTAACGTTGGTAGTGTTCACGAATGCGTGTTGGTGGATTCGCTTAGCACTCGAGCAGTTCGTGAACACTCCAATAAGAGCATGTTCGAGTAACGCTCGCGTCACTTACGAACACTACCTCTTTGTGAGGTTATGTTCGTTTGATCCTGTCGCATAATTATTTTTCTATAAAAGTACCAATTAAAAAATTAAAATGCCGGATGATGATAGACTAGCACAGGGCCCCAAACCGGGCGTCAACTATCCACTACAAGTAATCTATTGTGGCAACTGTACAATGCCAATTGAGGTTAAATTTTCCAACAATAAAAAACGAAATTTCTAACAATTTCACCCTATAAATTCTAGTATTGTGAGTATTATCCCGAGTACGATAAATGCAAACAATGGTTGGAACGTAATTTACCGGCAGAATTCGAAAAAATCAAAATCGGCGACGATAATAATGAAACAAGCGCAGCTGGTGCGGGTGGTGAGGAAGAGAAGAAACGCCAGAAACGCGGCGGTAAAGGTATCATCAAAACGAAAAAGAAAGAGGATGGTCCGAAACAAGTCACTGTATCAAGAGCACCTAGAGGCAAAAAAAAATCCGTAACTGTTGTCACGGGTTTGAGTAGTTTTGGTAAAGTTTTTTTATCGTTTCTTGTATGAATTACAATTAATTTTGTGGTGTTTAGATATTGATTTGAAGGTGGCAGCGAAATTCTTTGGCACCAAATTTGCCTGCGGCTCATCAGTCACCGGTGATGATGAGATCGTGATCCAAGGTGATGTTAAGGATGATTTATTCGATGTAATTCCAGAAAAGTGGCCAGAGGTTTGTTGATTCTTTGTAATAAAAACAAAAATATTGATAAACTATACTATTCTACAGATTGATGAGGATTTAATTGAAGATTTGGGCGATCAAAAACGATAATCACAAAATGATGATATAATTTATAAAAGTGTCAATGCTTGTTTTGATTTCTTTCATTAATAAATAATCATATCGATTGAAAATTGTCACCTTTTCATCATTCAGGATCGTCGCCTTCGTCTTGTTCCTTTTTAATATGCGGGAAACATTCAGCAATAATCTGCAACACTTCCTCGACCTGTTCTTCACTTAAACGTTCCTCACTCTCTTCAATCATCTAAATTCAAAAAGAATTACAATAAATCCGATTTTATCAAAAAACTTACTAATTGTATTTCTAAAGCTGTCGTTGGTAGTAGATTGATTAGCGTTAAAATCTCTTTTTTATTGAATCCGTACTTCTTTAAAGCTTTGATACATTTAGTGATACCTGGGGGTGTTTGTTCGGCACATGGTAACTCTTCTAGGTACCGCAAAGTCTACAAATTTCCCCAAATTACTCAGCAGTTATTGTAATTGATTCGTAATACCTCATAAGTAATTGTTGCTAATTGTCCGATGTGTTTCTTTTTGCTATCTTTGATCTTCTTCAAATGTTGCATAACCTCAAAATTACATAAAGTCGAACAATTCGGATTTACACTGAAATCAACAATTATTATTAATGTTGCCAATTTGTATTATTTATTTACTCACATTTCCATATTGTAATTTGTTTAAATAAAAAATATTAACAATAAATATTGTTTATATTTATAATTTGTTGGAATGGTTGGTAGAACTGATCAGTGATGCCAACCGATTTTCTAGTAACTAGTAGCGGTTGAGAGCCGCGTTCGGAGATTAACCAATTTCTAAAAAAAAATTCGACTATTGGAAGGCGATTTTAAAATTGAATAAATATTGAGAATTCGCTCGATTATTAAAACTCTCTGCCTATAAACTTCTAAATTTTGTTGATGGTCTGATACTAGGTAGGGTTGCATTTACGAACGCAATACTTGTAGTAGCAAATATGATTACCAACAGAATCGGTAAAATTCCCTATTCTTTTGGCAATATGGCGAAATTCGTAGTTAACCTCAAATCTCTCTTACAAATCCGTAATTTACCGAAATTGTTAATAAATCGTAAAATAATGACATCATCACAACGTTACGAAGAAGTTTTAGACCATTTGAAGCAAAACACATATTACGAGAAGTATGCTGAGAAAATTGCCAAATTACAACAAACTTCACCCGATGAATTTCTGTCACGAATCGATTCATTAGAGAAACAAAAACAACCGAAAAAACAACAAAAACCAATCGATCATAAATACTCACAATTATTAAAACCGAAAGCACCGATCGGACAAGTTGAAACCGTTGAAGCACCACTGGATAAAATAATGAAAGTCGATCTGATACGCGACAAGACAACCGAAGAGATCCGTGAAATCTGGCAGAAATACCATTTAGAAAAGAATTATATCGCTGCAATTATACCGCACAACGACTATGAAGTGTTGTACAATCGTGGTATCGAGTTTCCAACATTTCTACTACCATTACCGCGCGAACAAGGCTACGAATTCATCATGTTACAATTCGAGAAGAATTGCGTCCATTTCACACCGTTATTGTACTACCAGGTGCACAAAGAGAACGCACCCGAATGTCTAACAATTACCCATTACACTGAATTGAAAGATAGTAAAAATATTGTATTAATGCGAGGTGAATACGATCAGAATATCATCAGTTTGAAGGAAGCGCAATGTTTAGCGAATGAATTGAAGATGTATTACGTAACACCGAATGATGAGAAATTGCGATTGTTGGAGTGTTTCAATAAACGGCCGGATCAGTTCAAACATATCGATCTAATCAAACAGATCGAATCACTATCGTTATAATTTCGTAGATAATTTGTAAATATTACAGTAATCGAAAATAAAGCTACTTATGAAGTTTTCTATTAGTAAAAAAAATTTAAACTAAATTTTGAATTTGCCGCCAATTACCAGCGAAATTTTGGGGATTTTTGTGGCGGTTGGTATTTGGTGATTCTAAAAGTAGCGCTTTTTTTGGGCGCACAATTTGAATTATCCTCGATTAATAACTGTATCGTTACAATTTCCAGGATTATTTGTAAATATTGGAGTTATTTAAAATAAAACTATATTTATAAACAATTACAAAAAAATAATACCCCTATAGCACCCTGTTATCACTAATTAAACGGCAAGTTTAGTAGGATTTCCTGTTGAAATCGTAGCTTTTCATATAGAAAGCCAACGCAAAACCTAAACCAAAAACAGCCAAATATTTGAGATAATCAAATGAAATGATACTTGTGCGTTGCTTTAATAAACGATTCAACATACTGAGCTTCTTCTCCGAATACGGTGGATACCGGAACGAACCTAAACTCTCACCGATCGCATTGAAATCCTTCCACAGACACGATTTCTTGTGCGTGAACGTATCAAAGGTGTATTTATGATGGTAACAACCCATACCGCTCATCCCAACACCACCGAATGGCATATCGGTGGCTAAATGCATTATTGTATCATTTACTAAAACACCACCAGATGATGTATTGTTGATTAATAATTCAACAGTTTGTTGATTATTCGAAAATATATAGAAAGCTAACGGTTTCTCACGTGAATTAATAAATTTGATCGCATCCAATGGATTATCAATTGTTAATACCGGTAGAATTGGTCCGAAGATCTCCTCTTGCATCACAGGATCATTCGGTTTCACATCAACAAGAATGGTGGGTTCGATAAAACGATCATCAGCATCATAATTACCACCGATAATACTTGTACCGTTATGCAAATAACCGATTAAACGTTGGAAATGTTTATCGCTAATAATCCGGCATAGATCCGGTGATTGTTTCGGATTGTCCCCGTAAAATTCTTTGAGGACAACTTTAGCCATTTCAATGAAACGATCCCGTATATCGCTGGTACAAATCACATAATCGGGTGCAATACAAGTTTGTCCAAGATTCACCATTTTACCCCAAAGTATGCGTTTCGTGGCAACTTTCAAATCAACGGTACTATCCATAAAGACTGGACTTTTACCGCCCAATTCTAGCGTTGTGGGTGTTAGGTATTGAGTGGCGGCTTTATGGACGATCTGACCGACACTACTGGCGCCCGTAAAGAAGATATAATCGAAACGTTGTTTCAACAATTCGGTGGTTTCCGGTATACCGCCGGCGAAGACTTTATAGCAATCATTATCGAGATATTTCGGTATTGTGTTGGCCATGAATTTCGCCGAATTCACCGAAATCTCGGATGGTTTAATGATCACACAATTACCGGCCGCTATAGCCCCCGCAACTGGTAATAGGGTGAGTTGTAATGGATAATTCCATGAACCGATCACTAATACAACACCGTACGGGTCGTTATAGATGTACAGCGAATCTAATAGATTAACGAAACTCTTTGTTGGACGTTCCGGTTGTGTCCATTCGTCTAAATGTTGTAAGACATTGTGTAGATCTTTGATGAGATAGTCGATTTCCATTGTGTACGCTTCCTGTTTACTTTTACGTAAATCCAAAGCCAATGCTTGCGCCATTTCGACACGATTCTCCTCGTACATACGCAACAATTGTTTCAATTGTTTACGGCGGTATTCGATCGGTTTGGTTTTGCCCGAATTGAAAGCATTACGGGCATCCTGAACAATCCCAGATGGATTCATTATTGTTCCCTAGAAATTACTTATTTTTAAATTAATCCAACAACACATCATTCTTACCTTTGTTCTAGAACAATTGAAAAACGAAAAAAAAAATTGGTTGGTTACTGTTTCGCTGCACGTATGTACAAAATGATAAAATTGCTATGTAATTATCTCGAATGTGAGAGAAGAAAAATTAGTGATAAGATAATTTTTGTCTCACTAAAGTATTGATAATTTCCTTATTCTTATCAATTAATTATCCAGTTATCGTGCATTTTGTTTATGACGATGTTAGAAATCACTATCCCCAAATGAAATAAATTATAAAAAAAACTTTTGTCTCTTTAGATAGTATGCAAAATCTATAAATGTATCTTTTTCTAATAAAACAATCTTTATTATTGTTATGTTGAAAATCAGTGTTGCCAAACTTGTTATAAAAATACAGATTTGTATGTCTCTTTCTATCATACGTAAAATTCAATGAGTATGTCATTTTCTAATTTCACAATGACAGGCGTGGTGAGAAAAAAATCTTTCTGCTACATACGCATGCGCCTTGTTTTGACTGAAATAGATTAAGGTGAATTCAGATTGGTAATGTCGTGTCATTGAATACGTAGCAATTTCTATCATTTTTCTTTGACTTCTAAACATGTTTAATCGGGACTGTTACTATGAACGTTTTAAATGTCAAAATTAATGACTTTTTGAATACAAAATATTAAAGGATGTTCTACACTAACTGAAATAGGTCGCGCGTTTTAGATTTGCGGGAGCTGGGTACGCGCAGTGAATCAATTTTTGATGTTAATTTGAATTTTTCCAGTGGCGTAGTCATTATAAAATATATGTAGTATAGTTAAGTGGGTTAATTCTTGGAAAGAAAATATATTTGAAAATTAAAATTTATGTATTTATATTACCATTCATTAGACATACTTTTCGCATGATTTGATTTATTTATCTATTTTTTACTGTCTAAAATTTTCTACGTTATGCTACTGAAAACTGAGAATCTATACCAAATTTGCTCGTTGAACGTGAATTTTAAACGTCAAGTGTGCAACTGAACGGCCTAAAAATACCTATATTTCCACATATACGGCATATACATGGGGAATTTTTTTGACAAATTTGACGTTTAAAAATTCACGTTCAACCAGCAAATTGGGTAAATCTGTCAGATTTTCCCGATAGTTGCCAATGTAATGTTCGGCATACGCCGGGATCCGTCAATCTAAAATGCGTGACTTACATTAGATGTGCTTGATGTTCGAAATTTTTTGATTGCTACTGTATATATTTTAATAATACATACACCAACGGCATTTGATCGAAGTACACATGTCGCCGGCGTATTGTAAAATTCGTCATCTAGAAAACTGCATAAGTCTTGCCGTTTTAAAAGGGGCTGTTTTTGTAGCTCCTGACTGTTTTCGGCTTCCCCGGCTGTCATACTGTTTAGCTCAAGTTAGGTCTTTGTCATGTCAGGCCCTTGATCGTAAAATATCTTAAGATTTCAGGCAATAAAAGACTTCAAGATATTCACCGTTTTACGATCTGCCTAGTCATTTTCTAGATGATGGATTTTACAATACGCTGACGACACATACAATATCACGCGCGACACTAGTTGGCATAATTTGTGTCCTAACTTTTTTTATTAATGCGGAGAGGTACTATTAGCAGAAAACTTCTTCAATTTATGTCTTTCGATCACAAAAAAAGTTTAAATTAATTTGTTTAGAGATTGGCAGAATTTTGTGGTGAACCAGTCTTGTCAACCAATGGTTGAGAAGCATTAATCTCTCGATCTTTGTCTCATGTTTCATAGTTTAGTATAAAAAAGTGCGTTGACATGAAACTTTTAACACTTGTCTAGTGTCTGTTCTACATATCTAGATGAAGTGCCTTAGCTGTATGTTTGTGTAATAAGCACAATTTTCGATTAACTTTTTGTATTAGTCGTCTTAAGGTAATTACAGAAAAATACTGTTAAAAATCAAGTAAAATATGTACCCCCTCCCCCTGTCTCTTTCATACAATATTGGCAAGTATACTAGCCTTTTTTATTGAATACTAGAAGCGTAGATCTCCAATAATAGCTAAATTTGAAACCACCCATACAGACAGCTCATCATTGTAATAGAATCAGTATTGCCAGGTCAAAAAGTGAAAAGATAGCAAAGATCATTCAAGAAATCGGTAGGTTTGAAAAACTTTGCAATTTCTAGTAGATGCAGAACCCAAGTTTACTAGATTTGACAGATCTATCGTACAAAGTACGTATAAAATCAGCACCAATAGGCGGACTATATATCACTAGATTCAAGTGTACCAACTGAAATTTAGTAACTATTGGGTAATCTTCAGTAATCTTAACCACAGTAAATTCATACACTACAGGACATCCAATCTTTAAAATTTTATTGTGATGAATTTCAGGCCACCATAATTTGAACACTGTTGGCAATGCATAGCATTTCGCAGGCACAAATTACTGTAACTTGACAAAAAAAAATAGGGCAAGTGTTTTTTTGTTGACTTTTAAAGTCTGATTTATGAGTGACAACTGTCTCTTTTTAACATGTATGTGAGACAGAGAAATTCATTCCAAAGTATTTCAACACTTTAGCTGTAGAGCTAAAACTACACAGTTTTCATACAGCAAGAAAAAGAACCTTTACAAATTATAGTATTTATACAAAAACATTTACATTATTTGTGACTAAATCACCAAATGTAAGAACAAAAACGCTAAATTTAGTGCCTTCTCGCTAAATCTAGAATCATCGAGTCGAACATGTATGGAAGCAATCGTTAACGTCCAGCCACCGCTTTATAAAGATCTGACAACCTAGCAATCGTCACTTGTTTTTGACACAACCAATATAACCTCGCGTTTGTTGCACAATATTTCAATCGTAATTGTAACACCCTCCGTATCAATATTTTTTTTAGTTTTCCCCCCTATAAAATCGTATAAATTCTCAATATTGTGATATTAGTGTTTAGTTTACTACATTAAGTGTATTAGAGACAATGTCGCGTACCTGGGCCAAAATCACACCACCTGAACCTGTAAGTTTCGACGAGATCATGTCCGAGGAGTTAGCCCGCGATCTACAAACGAAAGAAAACACAAAATTCGCTGAAGAACTACTCAAAACAACCCCAACAACAACAATGGATGAAAATGCCACAGCATCACAAGATATGCTCGATTTAATCCAAACGAAAACACAAGACTCATGCGAATCGGATGCAATAATTGCCAGAATGCTCCAGATGCAATTCGATAAGGAATACGATGAGAATCTGAAACGTACCGAACAGAAATTCAATGGTACATCGAAAGTGTCCGTTTCGTTCGACAATTATCGACGTGCTCCACAGAATTTCGGTAAGTCTCACGAATTTTCTAGAAAAAAAAAACTAGTATTACAAGAAATTTATAGATTTCGAGAGTGATTCAGAAGAAGAGGAGGTTGAAGATATACGCGACCGGAAAGATTGGGATCGTTTCGATGTGTTGAAGAAACAATTCGATTCGATGCCTCCATGCGGCTATAAAATCGTGAATGGTAGTATTATGACGAAACATGATGTTGTAATGAGTGGCAGGAAAAATGCATGTAAATTGCTATCATTTCCACCGGAATTCCAGACTGGTGATGGTGAAGATTTCGATTTGAAACTATCAAACAAAGTGTTCAACAATTTGAAACGACACTCACAGAACGAGGCGACACGCCGTCATAAGAATAAAGACAAGAAAGAAGATCGCGCCACAGCTGAATTCGGTTTGGATGAGTATACAACACATCTACTCTACAAACTGGTCGAACAGGCGTTGGTCGATAAAATCAATGGTATTGTTAGTATTGGTAAAGAATCGGTAATTCTGCATGCTGAAGGTAATATGGAGCACGAAGAGAAGACAATCCCGCAAGATTGTGTTGTGAAAGTCTACAAAACAACATTATCCGAATTCAAACAGCGGGATAAATACATTCGAGATGATTATCGTTTTAAAGATCGTATCGGTAAACAGACATCCCGTAAAACTATCAACATTTGGGCGGAGAAGGAGATGCACAATTTGCACCGTTTAAAGAAGGCGAATATACCATGCCCCGATGTGATCTATTTGAAGAAACATATTCTAGTAATGTCGATGATTGGCGGTGATCATCAACCGGCATCAAAACTCAAAGATGCCAAATTAGATACGTGCGATTATATCATCGCTTATGAACAAATCACCAAAATCATGCAAGATTTGTACAATTCAGCCAACTTGATACATGCCGACTTATCCGAATATAATATTTTATGGTATAATGGACAATGTTATATAATCGATGTTAGTCAATCGGTGATGCCGTCACATAAAGGTGCTTTGGAGTTCTTGAAACGCGACTGCGACAATATCACAAATGTAACTATTATTATCAATTTTAAATTGTAACACAAAAATAAGAGTTTTTTGTTTGTAGTTCTTTACAAAGAAACAGATACCGGGAATTCGTACATCTGATGAATTATTCCAATCGATCACTGGTAGCCAATTCGATGCACAACAAGATAGTATTATCGATGGTACGCGAGTTAAACCGCATCAAGTTAATGCTGATGGTAGCCTGATTGGTGAATATAATTTCGATAAGGCTTGGATGAAGATGCAAAAGACCGAATTAGTCGATCCACCATTGGCTTAAATTATTATATTACAAAATAAGTGTATTTTTGACCTAATATACGTTTCAAGGATTTAGCAGAATTTTTATGGAAATCAGCCGTGGAGTTATGCAACCAAATTTACTCGAACAAGTGAAGTTAGCAGCGAGTCGTCAACACTAACTCTAGTAACAATTGCGGTGATGCCGCTACTACTACTTTTATCCTAATTTTTGTTAATTAACATCAATGAATTCCAATTAATTTCAGTATTATAAATTGTAAAGTTGTGATATGTACACTTTTGTGATTATCTAATTATTAGTTACAATATTGGATGTAGTAGCGATATGGCAACATTGGTGTCTGGTTACATGGTAAGATCTGTCAAGAATCTAACCTATAATTGTGTTGTTTTTTTGAATAATTTGTTTCTTTGTAATACTAACATTATGAATAATTATGATGATTATACGAAATGTCCATTTAATCCGCAACATTTCGTCTTAAAAGCAACACTCCAACGTCATATTCTACGTTGTATGGTAAATTATCCAAATCATGTTGTATGTCCACATAATGCATTACATCGTTATCTAAGTAAGGAACAATTAAATCAACATCTAAAAGATGGTTGTCCGTCGATACAATTAATTGAAATTTCGATTAAAGAAGCAGTAACACATGATTATTTCGATTCGAGAAAGTTTCATTTTAACGAAGAAAATTGGGACAATGAATACAAATAAATAATGGTGGATGAGTTGGTTTTTTATAATAACAATGGAATAAATAAATACTTTTGATTATTTTGTTGTTTTATTGCGAATTGTAGAGAATATTGAACCACAGATCGAGATTGCTGTGATTTGTTTTTTTCTGTAATGTCAAGGTTGTCAGGCTAAAGGGGGCCACACACTTTTATGCTAGAATTGCAAATCGGATAACTAGATGTCGCCCACTCTTCACTTTTATTACTGTGCATAAAACAGTAGTTTTTCTTAATACTAACAGTTGAAAGTTGACTTTACTTTACTAATATCTTAATGGTAAAGTGACACTTTTCTTCACTATTGACTTTTAGTTTCTATTAGGGGTACTAAAAATGATGTTCAACAAGTTTTTTTGTGGGACAAAATCGACGCAATTCTTTTTTTTCTCAATACCACACATTTTTAGCAATTCAAAAATACACAGATTAAATTTTGGAATATAAGAAAAAAAAATAAACAAAAAACTGAGAATTAAAATGCCTCTATCTTCAATTAAATTATATATTAATTATTCCCAGTGATTCAATTTAAATTAATTTCGGTTAATTTGAATTTAAATTTCGATTAAAAACAATTGCGTCTATTATACCACAGATCGTCTAAAACCCCAACTTTACACGGCAACTGTCTCGGTCTGACTGTGCTGTTCGATGCTGTTCGGGGTCAAAAAAAAATAACAATAATAACAATGGCCTTCTCGAATTGTCGAGAATGTCAAAAATGTAAACAAATGTTTCTATTTTTATATATAATAAAATTCTAGATTCAATATATACAGAATGTCTCGTAAGTAATGAACCACCTTGCAGAGTCTGATATGAAATTAAATCCTGATTCGAAATGTCTTTTATAATTTACTATTAATTAAATTCAATAACCATTCAGGTGCGTGCTGTAGCAGAGAAAAAATTGAAAACACAAGCGCGTGAGGTAATCCATTTCTTACGAGACAGCCTGTATATATAAATAATATATTAAAAAATTAGATTAAATCAAAGGTCGTTGGTATTAAGAAAAATGTTGTACTTTACACGGTGGGAAGTGTCTTTTCACACTCGCGGATTTGGATCACTCGGCCTTCGCCTCGTGATCCAAACTATCCGCTCTTGTGAAAAGTGTCACTTTCCCACCTTGTAAAGTAAATAACTATTTCAACATCTCTAAAGTAAACTTTTCTTTGTTAATTTTTGATTAAGCGAATGAGTCCTTTTATGAGAGTTGATCTTAATTTTGCAAATTTACTGAATATCAGTACTTTTATTATCAATATAGTTGGGTGTTCTAGTTTAAGTTCTTGAGGATCGCATTCGAAATTTTTAGTATTTAGAGGAGTTATGAGACAGGATCGTTACTTGTGTCTACAAAAAGTTTGTTTCACTTTATGAAGTCAAACTTCTTTAGGCGCGATAGTGTAGTAAATTTGTTCGGTGCGTGACCCCGTGAGGGCAAACCCTTCTCCTCTAACAGACAGCTGAGAGGGAAGAGTGGGGGCGTTGCCATAGCGTCGCTTTTACACTCTCTCTGTCAGTTCTGCCAACTGTGTAAAATAATGAACTTCATCTCTAACCTAAAAAGTTTCACTTCTAACGCGCGGCGTTCCAGACACTTTCAATTTTATACATATTCTAAATCTGTGTATTATCCTCGAGAGAATTGACACAGATAAGTGCGTATCATTAAGAGGGTGGGTGGATCGCGTTCGTAAAGGATATTAGTTAACAACACGGACCGTACATAAAAGGCGCGGTTGCATATTTTATATTGTATATAGTTTCAATGTACGTCATATAAATCCTGGATTGTAGTAGACTTTTTCTCAGTAGAGCGCGCAGGCGAAAGGCCTAAGAAGATACTCAGAAGGCGTTAAGACCTGTGAATTAGGTATCTGAACTGCTTTTGCTCGTTCTTGTACGAATTCGGGTAACATAACAATCACTTGCAGGCTTTTAGGATAGTCAAGAAACGCTCTCGGAATACCAAGCTGTCTGAAAAGTGAAGAAGATCCGTCCATTATAAACTAATTGGCCACAGGAACAAGAAACAGGATTGTGAAGGCGAGAGGGATGTCTGTAAACTGTGAAAGCGCACATCTCCCGCCATTTTCCATTTCCGTAAGGCGCAAATCTGCGCGTGCTCAACGTATAAAAAAGAGCTCATTGAGATTTGAAGCTACTTACAAATTTTGATTAGTAAGAAGAATGTCGCAGTGGAAAACCTCCTTTTACCCCTAATCTTAAGGGCATGTGTTCTTATTTCGTACTCAATCATTATTATGATTACTTCTTATGATTCTTTCTGCTTTTATTGGGCGAAGAATATTGCATTCCGTCCGTCTGTAGCAAAATCTACTCCAAGCCTTCCGCTTTTTTTTTAAAACAGTCTTCAATTGTTTGAAGTGTTTCCCATGCTACTCCGCTTTTTTATTCCAGTACATCACATTTATAACCCTTTGTCTATGTTCTTGTCAACCTAGTTTTCGTCATCAAAACTCCAAAATCACTTTTCTCTTTGTACATATTAATCATTGATTCTCTTGAGACTCCACTCTTACGCTTTGTTGGATTGCCTCCACTGTATACAAACAAAAACTCATAAGTGCAGGTGTATGGCCGTCTTTAGCCGGCGAATTGCGCATGCGTTTAACGGTATTGTTTGACAGCTGTCGTGATACGTGTACACCGTGTCCGATGTATTTCCATTCCACTTCAATTGTATGAAATAGCACCAGAAAAAAAAACAATAAATCGGTCGGGTTCGTGTGTTGGTGTAAAGTGTAACAAATTCATACAAAAATCCAACAACAAAACATGCTCATTACTATTCTAATCGAAAATTCTCAATTAAATCATCCGAATTAATTCATAAAAATAATGTTATTATTGTTTAGTTAGTTGTTGTGTTGTCTTTTTTTCGTTGTTTATTTCGCGCGGTTTTCTATTTTCTTAATTTATTTTTTTTTTGATTTTTCAAATTAATTTATCCACTAATTTTCGTGTTTATTTTCCAATAATTTTTCCACATTTCGAATATTTACCAATTTTCCCGATAATTATTCTGCGAATTTGATATTTTAATTGAATTAAAGGAATTCTACGATCTGTGATAATACAGTTATTTATTATAATTTTTTATCTAGAAAAATAAATAAAAATTGTTAATATTTGTGAGTGTGTGTATATGTGTGTATATGGGGATTAAAGTAATGTTGAAGATATTTGCATAAATTAGGAATAATTAACAGAAGATAACGGTATCTTAGAAAATTAGAAGAGAATAATGTTTCATGGAAAACTCCGGATACACACCTGTAGGGTGATTTTGTTGACATCCCTTGTATGGTTTTTAGTTGACGTTATCATACTGTCATTCTATTCGGATTGTCTGAGTGGTTCTTGCCGTATCAGTAGTAATAATGATGATAATAATAATGGTGATGGTAATGTAAAAATATTAAATGAAAGAGAAGTCCAAGCATTAGTGCAAGATTATCAAGATAACCAAATTGCTAATAATAATGATGTCATTTCGTCTGATAACGGCCACAGGTGGGTCCCCACATATTTTCAAAACTATTTTTAAATTTCTACTGATTACCATAAATTATACATAATTAATTATGTGTGGTTGTGTTATGTTAGAGGAATTTTTGGGAAATCCATCAAGCGGGCTATGATTCGTTTCGTATAACCTGAAAATTTAATGTAATGATTAAATTATGGAATTTCTTCAAATTTATTTGTTGGTCATTTCTTACCTGTGGATTTTCCATGATTAATCGAAATTATCAGAAATTAAAGGTTCATTTCACTGTTTATTTTTAATACAAAATTAGTTCTTTTCAAATTTGGAAGACACTAATGTTGGTAACACAGTTCTTCATAGCCAACTATTTGCAATTTTTATTTTCTCTCACATTCAGTTTTAACTAAGTTTGAGGATTTTTGTAGAAAAACAGTGTGGAATTAGTAAATATTTTGGAGGCAATTTTTGAAAATCTTCAAGGTGACTGTGATTAGTTTCGTACAATCTGAAAATTTAATGATTAAATTACAGGATTTTTTTCATATATTTAGTTGGTAGTGCTGATTATTTTCACAGCCAACTATTTCCGTTTTCTTTGTTTTAAATCAAAATTACGATTTCGTTGTAATGAAATTTGAAAAAAATCTTTCCTTACCTGTGAATTTTCCATAATTTTTCCTTAAATGATAGAAAATAATTAAAAATGGGTTGAATTTGTTAATGTTGGCAATGTTGACTTCTACACGGCCAACTTTATATTTCGAAAATTTTCATTACAAAATTAGTTTTTTTTGATTTGAAAAAGATTAATGTTGGTAATACTGGTTATTTTTCAATTTTCATTTTCTTTTAAATTTAGGGAATTTTTGTGGAAATCCGTCAAGTTGGCTATGATTTGTTTTGAGCAATCTGCAAATTAAATTAATTAATTAGTTAAATTGATGATTAAATTACAGTGCATTTTCGTTAATTTTCAATGATAGAAAATAATTAAATTAAAGTAAATAATTTCCCTGGCGGATTTGTTAATGTTGGCAATGTTGACTTCTACACGGCCAACTTTATATTTCGAAAACTTTCATTACAAAATTAGTTTTTTTTTCGATTTGAAAAACATTAATGGTGGTAATACTGGTAGTTTTTCATAGCCAACTATTCTCAATTTAATAAATTTTCCTAAATTTGGGGATTTTTCTAGTGTGGATTTTTTTCAGGGGATTTTATAGAAATCCATCAGGTTGGCTGTGATTCGTTTCGGATAATCTGAAAATTATTATTTTTTGAATACGTACGTGATTTGATGATGAAATGATAGGTTTTTAATGACTTTTTTTTTTGTAATTTTATTGTTAATTACACAGTTGATTATCAAACATTATTGTTTAAATTTTATTTTCGAATTTATTAATTGATAATGTTAATAATTCTCAAAGCCAACTATATTCGTTTTTTTTACTTTTATATTTTCTTCAGAACTAAGTTTATCTATTTTACTGAAATTCTTCATTTTTATAGCGAAATTAGTTCTTTTTATTTTTGCAGTTGGTGATATCCTTTTAAATTTGTTCTTGTTCGTAATACTTTATTTTTATCCCAAAATTAGTTTTTGTCAAAACTAAACACTGATGTTGGTAATGCCGATAACTTTTCATAGCCAACTAATTCCAACTTTCGTTTTCTCTAAAATTCAATTTTATCAAAATTTGGACTTTTTTTTGTAAAGAAGAAATGTGAAAATTACCTGAAATTTCTGAATACTGACATTAACTAATTATTTATTGAAAAAAAACATATTTCCTAGGTCACTTTATACAGTTAGGTCAATATTTGCATATAAAAGTATAGATGTTCTTTCTTTATTTCCAATGTATGGTAATGTTAATTAGAATGTAAAAGTGAAAAAATCAATACAGAAACATTTACAGTTTCTCAATAAAGATAAGGTACGATTTATTTACTGATAATTTGGAATATTTGCCAACATTGTTAGAATTAATTGTATTTTGCATTAAGACAACTTACTGTTTTACAAATTTATTTTACATTTTTTAGAAAATCTCCTTAATTGATTATTTAAATTATAGAAACCTTTTAATCGTACTTAATGTTGGCAGTACTGACACATTTTCAGAATCAACTTTATTAGTTCTTAAAATTTATAATTATTTCGTAAAGTCAAATTACCAAACATTATAAAATCTTATTATTATTCAATAATGTTGGTAATATTGATTTCTACACGGCCAACGTTACCTATGCTTAAAAAATACTACATTTAGTTATTTCAGTTCATTTCAGTTTTATTAAACACTAATGTTGGTAGCACCGATAGTTTTTCACAGCCAACTATTTATTATATTGTCGAGTTTCGTTTTCGCGTATTTTGGTTTTATATTAAATTCATCGACCAAATGGTACCTAGATTTATGTTGGTACCCCTTGAATATAGTGATATTGCTAATATACATATCAACATTTGGTCCAATTTAGTTAATTTGAATTGCTGTTTTAAAAAAAAATCTCAAGTTATAATAATATATGATCTTTCTTTCCTTTTTTTATAAACGAAACCATAATTCATTTCTTCAATTGAATTTGGTAATGTTGGCACCTCCGATTTTTACACAGCCAACTACTACAGTTCTTTTCCGATAATTTTGTACCTAATAGATGGATTTATGTTGGTAGTATTGATGAATTTCCCATAAGTCACTTAATACAATTGATTTATAAATGTAGGAATTTTCTTGATTTTGATTTTTTTTAAATTCTCTCTAAATTTCTATTAACTATCATAATTATGCTTAATTAATTAGTCGCGCTTGGGTGTAAATATTTTTCAATGTATTTTCCCTATGTAACGAAAATTCGAGACGCCATGAGGGGAAGCACTTCCCCTCTAACAGACAGCTGAGAGGGAAGAGTGGGGGCGTTGGCAATAGCGTCGCTTATACTCTGTCAGTTCTGCCAACTAAGTAAAATAAACACTAGGATCTAGAGTTGATGTCATTGATCGATATACACCGCCCTCTGGAACGTAACTAAAATTTCAGGGGTTACCCCGATTTATAATTTTTATATTTATAATATTATAATAATTGATGGCTTTAAATTGAGATAAACGAAATGCCGGAAAATACAACTGCAGAACAAAAACGAGCCTTCAAGCGACAGAAAGAAAATAAACTAAGAAAAAAAAAGAGTTTTATCTCTAACCTAAGAAGTTTCACTTCTAATGCGCGGCATTCCACGCGCTTTCAATTTTTTTTGGAAATTTTGCAAGTTGACAGTGATTCGTTTTAGATAATCAGAAAATTAAATTTTATTGATACTGACGTGATTTGATGATGAAACCATTATATTTTCATGAATTTTTCGTAATTTTATTGTTAATTACTTCATTTAATTAGCCATTATTGTTTAAATTTGAATTTTATTAAAATTATGACTTTTTGGTTATATAATTCGAAGAATCATAATTATTCTAATCTTAATCACTGGAAATTAATTAAACCACTTTAATTACCGTTTTTGAATTTGTTAATGTGTTGGCATTACTGATTTCTACATGTTTCAAAAATACTTCATTTCTATTACAAAATAAGTTTTTTTTGTTTGTTTTGCAACTAATGTTGGTAATAGCGACAATTTCTCATAGCCAACTATTTTGAATTTTCTTTTAATCTGAAATTCAATTTAAGAAAATTTGGAGATTTTTGTTGGTATTTTCATTCGAAATTAACCAATTATTTATTGTAAATAAGCCAAATTTGGCATTGTCACATGAAATAATTATTTGTACAACTTCAGCGTTTTTCTTTTTTGTAAAATCCTGAAATTCTTACACAATTATATTTTTGTGCGGTGATGTTTTCATAATTATTCCATTTTTTATGGATAATTAAAGCACAATTCTGTTATTTATATTAAATTAGATTTGTTAATGTTGGCATTACTGATTTCTACACGACCAACCGCACTAATACATAATACTTGTTTTAACCAATTATTCCTAAAATTGACAGATTTATACAATTAAGTCAATATTTATAAAAGTATGGATTTTCTTTATTTCAATTTTAATTTATCTAATTAGATTTTTAAAAAGTACAAAATCAATTTCTGAATAAAAATAACTGATAATTTGGTAAACTTGACAACACTGTTAGTTAATTGCTTTTTTGCACATAGCCAACTTCCTGTTTTACAAATTTATGCTGAAATCTTTACGGAATTGAAGAAATCCCGTTTGATAAAATCACCTCGAATTATTTAATTGCCGAAATCTCATTGTATTTATACTTTAAAATTTCTAAGTGTTGGTAATAGTAAACATTTTACATAGCCAACTTCATGATAATTTTTTTCGAGGAAATAACATAATTTAAGTAATTATTTTTTTACGATTTATTAATGTTGGTAATACTGATGGCTTTCCTATAGGTCACAGCCTTGTTAAAGCATTATTATTGCGGTTTTTCTACCAGGAAAAAAATCAATAGAAAAAATTTCTTAATGTAGCAAAAATCTGGCCGCATTACACGCAGAATTAATGACCTTAACTTCCTGTTTTTGAGAATTTAAAATTAATTGAATAATTTTAATGTTGGCAATATTGATGATTTCTCATAGGTCACTTTGTTTGATTAGGTCAATATTTACCTTTAAATGTTTTTCATTGTATACATTTCAATATTCATAATTAGATTTGCTATATTTTCTGTTTTTTTTTTTAAATAAATTTCAAAACGAATTTGACAAAATAAAAAGTATTTTTTAAATAGAAATTAAAATAAATTATTTACCGAAAAGTTGATAAATCTGGCAACATTGTTAGTTATTTTAACTCAGTCAACTTCCTGTTTTCGAACAAAATCATTAATATTTCGTATCAATAGAAATTTTATTTAATTTTCTATAATTTTTACAATTTTTAAAACATTTTTTAAAGTTTCTTAATGCTGATAGTATTGATTGTTTGATAATTGCCAACGTTAAATTTTAATAATTCCCCAAATTAATGCACAAAAATTGGTAAAAATCACATTTTAAATTTCTTAATGTTGGCAATACTTTATCAAATCATAAAATTATCGTATAATTTTTCCAATTTTTATAAATTTTTTTGTTTATTAATGTTGGTATTGTTGATTGTTTGATAATTGCCAACGTTAAATTTTAACAATTCCCCAATATTAATACCTAAAAATCGGTGAAAACCACATTTTCAATTTCTTAATGTTGGCAATACTTTACCAAATCATGAAATTATAGTATAATTTTTCCATTTTTTTTTGTTTACTAATGTTGGTATTGTTGATTATTGCCAACGTTGAACGTTAATAATTCCCCAATATTTACGCTCAGAATTTTTTTTAAGTTGGCAATACTTTGTTAATCTTTGTGTATAGTACCTGTCGAAATTTAGTAGAGTCGTAAAGTTATAAAATCATAAAATTATCAAGAAACATGATTTGTTAGGACATTTTTGGTATTTTTTCATTACATTTACGACTTTTGCTACAGTATTCTAGTTATTAAGATTATTTTTATTGTTATGAGTCAATTTTCAAAGTAATTAAAATCGAGTCTAAAACAGAAAAATCCAATTTTCTATTATTATCAAATTGATTGCTTAACGGTTATTGATAAACACCCAACTTACTTGCGAAGTGTAAACAAATCATTTGAACAAATAACAATAAAAATTAAAATTAACACCATAAATTCTATTCAAAAAAAGTATTGATTGATTAACAATACAGCAACCAAAAAAAAAATACCAACAATAGTGATAAGAGTCTTTATCCATTGATTTATACAAATCACCCAACAAAAAAAAAACAAGAACAATAGATAATTAATTTGTAATCTTTTTCTTTTATTGACTTTTTTTTTGCAGCTTAATTCAACCTACATATAAAACAAATGAATTGAAACGTTGGCGTCCCGCACCAACTGTTACACCAAATTATGGATCACCCGGTGAATTGGGTAAAGCTGTACAAGTACCATCGGACAAAGAGGCGGTTATGAAGGAGAAATTCAAATTGAATCAATTCAATTTGGTTGCAAGCGATATGATATCATTGAATCGATCATTAGCCGATGTACGACTCGAGGGGTACGAACTCATTTTATTAAATCGTATATTGTGCAACTAGAACGGCAAGTTGTTGTTTATCATAGCAACGTGCTTAAAACGTGATTTACGCACGCTATTTTCGTAGTGTAGTTTTGTTTTTGTAAAAACAACCAATACGATTTAAAATAATTGTAAAGTAAAAGGGTCGGATATTGCATTTTTTGCATTTGACTCATTCAAGAAACCTGTTGTTAGATTGGAGAAAAAGGTCATTTTTACTATTAATGTTATTATTATTATTATTGTTGTTGTTATTGCATATATCCTTGAAGAACTTTCACGTTATTGTTATGTTAAATGATAATAATCGTTTTTTTTCTTTTTTAGTTTATTTTTTAATGTTTTGTTGATTGTTGTAAAATTGCAGATGTAAAACGAAGAAATATCCAAAATTACTTCCAACAACATCGATTGTTATCGTCTTTCATAATGAGGCATGGTCAACATTATTACGTACTGTATGGAGTGTGATTAATCGATCACCACGTCCGTTACTTAAAGAGATTATTTTAGTCGATGATGCTAGTGAAAGAGGTAGAATCCGTGTAATCTATAGTGAAGGCATTTCAACTAAGCTTACATAAAAATCATTATTTAGAAACGACTAATTTTGCTCGTTAAGCAAATAAATTGCTAGAATTTTTTAACTAATATTGAGTCGAGTTCTGCATTGACATTGTCATTCGGTAATGTTAATTTGTCTATTGTAAAATATTCCGTTTTATTGTGCAGTTCAAAATTTGGATTTAAAAGTGCAGATATCGTAGATTTTTTTTTTAATATTCTTAACGCCGTTACCCATACAAGAAGTCATTATGTGATACGGTTATTAACTAATTCCATTATTCTTATATTTATATATGTATTTAAATGATGATGGCCGTATAGGCCGAAACCGGTAGCAATTATTTATAAATATAAACGCAAGAATAATGAGATTTGTTAATAGCCCACTTCACATACTTATTTCTTTTTTTATTCTTATTTTTATGAATAATAAAAACGCTCTTATCCAGTTTATTGTACGCAGGGACCGGTTTCGGTCATATCTTAATTAGTTATTTTTATATTTATTATAATCCGCATTTTTATTTTTGACGATTTTTCTGTTAACGTTGCCTTCTTTAATTCTGCAAACAATTTTGCAAATTATAATTGAAAAGTACTTTGAAAATTACTAGAAGTGCGGATCCACAGTAAAATAGGAGTTTGCACGTTAGTCAAATAAATGGCAAGAAATTTTGGTGAACATTGACGATTATAATGAGGTTTTTAAAGGAATTGTACATTAAAATAGAGGAGGTTGGAAAAGATAATTTTATGCATAATTGATTAATTAGATTTTTTATACTTTTTCATTCGTTAATGTTCATTTGCTTATCGTTCAAATATTCCATTTTATTTTCTATTTAGTGCACAATTTCTTTCAAGCTAGTTTTTTAACGTTTATTTTTATAATCCGCTTCTTTTTCCATTTATTTCGAGTTTATTGTTAAAATTATCGTCTATAACGTGGAAAAAACTGTTCTACTGTTGTTTGTTGAAGAATGTAAGATGATTATGAGGGAATTACACATTAAAATTTGACAAAAAATTCTGGACATATTACCACATTCTTTAATGTTTTTTTTTTGTTTAGCGTGTAATTGCTCTATTTTATCGTGCAGGTCAGATTTTCTACTAGACGTACGTTTAGCGTGCAATTGTTATTTATATCTATTTTATTGTTATTATTTTGTTTTTAGTGTGTTGCTGTAATGTTGACAAATTAGAATTAAAAAATGACTAAAAGAAGTCGCTATGCACAGTAAAATTGTAGATTGACACATTAGCCAAATAAATCGTAAATTTTGAGTTTCAAGGGAATTGCACGCTTAAATAGAGGTGGCCGAAAAGGCAATTTACTTATAATTGATTGATCAATTTGTGATTTTGATTTATTTGTGCAATTTTTTATTGTTATTAATTTTGATTTTATTGTTAATATGGACTTTTTTATTGTGGAAAAACAAATAGTGTAATGTTGACAAATTGAAATTGAAAATTATTTACAAAATGGCTAAAATAAGTCCAGATACACAGTAAAATAAGGACTTGCACATTAAGCAAATAAATTATAAGAAGTTTTGATCTACGTTGAAAACTTACGGAATTACACATTAAAATGGAAGAGGCCGAAAAAGAAACGGCCATCCGCAAAAACAAATCCGCTTATAAGTTTATTGTGCAAATAGAATTTTCTATTGCTGAAACTATTTTTCTGATTTTATTTCATCGTGCAATTGTTATTTATGTCTATTTTATTGTCATTATTTTGTCTATAGTGTGTTGTGAAAAGTAACTAAAATAAGTCGGAATACACAGTAAAATTGGAGATTCACACATTAGCCCAATAAATTGTAACTCATGGCTTTTAAGAGAATTGCACACTACAATAGAGGTGACTGGAAAAGATAATGTCGCCGCCCGGTAAAAAGACAAATTTATTAATTAACTTCAACTTTCTCTAATGTCCATTAGTTTAACGTTCAGATGCAATTTTTGATTGTTATTTATTTTGATTTTATTGTCAATATGGACTTTTTTATTGTGTCAAAACAAATAGTTTAACGTTCAGAAGTTGAAATTGAAAATTATATACGTAACGGCTACAATAAGTCCAGACGCACAGTAAAATAAGGATTTGCACGTTAGGCAAATAAATTACAAAAAAGTTTTAATCGATGTTGAAAGTTTTAAGGGCGTTAAACATTAAAATGGAACTGTCCAGAAAAAAACATCGCCCTCTGGAAAGACAAGTTTACTTACAATTGATTGATTAACTTTTGGATTAACTTCAACTTTCTTTAAGGTACATTTGTCTATCGTTCAGATGTCGTATTTTATTGTGCGGCTCACAATTTATTTTATTATTGTTTGATTCATTTGGGTAATATTTTAATTTGATTTAAAATATATTGATTTAAATTACATACGAAATGACTAAAAGAAGCTTCGATGCACAGTAAGATAGGATATTTGCACGTTAAGGCAAATAAATTACAAGAAGTTGAAAACTTTAAGGGAGTTAAACATTAAAATGGAAGAGGCCGGAAAACTATTCCACTTTATTTGCAAATAGAATTTTCTATTGTTGAAACTATTTTTTTGATGTTCGAATTTTTATTTTTTCTAATGTAACATATTTTTTGACGATCTCGCAATATATACAGTGGCGGCGCATGAAACATGCACACTTATCGTTTCCTAATGTAATTTTCTTGATTCGCTATCGAAACAAACGATTTTCGCCTGTAAGCTTAGTTGAAATGCCTCTACTGTACATTAATCAATTTAGATATAACGATTAATGTTTTTGTTATAATTTTTAAGATTATTTGGGGCGTAAATTGGAGGACTACGTTAAAACATTACCAGTACCAGTTTATGTACTACGTACAGAGAAACGTAGCGGTTTAATACGTGCTCGTTTATTGGGTGCAAAACATGTTAAAGGACAAGTTATAACATTTCTGGATGCACATTGTGAATGTACTGAAGGTTGGTTAGAACCATTATTAGCACGTATTGTAGAAGATCGTAAAACTGTTGTATGTCCAATTATTGATGTTATATCCGATGAAACATTTGAATATATAACAGCATCCGATATGACATGGGGTGGTTTCAATTGGAAATTGAATTTCCGTTGGTATCGTGTACCACAACGTGAAATGGAACGTAGAAATAATGATCGTACAGCACCATTACGTACACCAACAATGGCCGGTGGTCTATTTTCAATTGATAAAGAATACTTTTATGAATTGGGTGCATACGATGAAGGCATGGATATTTGGGGTGGTGAAAATTTAGAAATGAGTTTTAGGGTAAATTTCTACTAAACATTTACAAAACAGAATTTTGTTTGATTTATTTAGCAAGAAAAGCACACCCTGTTTTGTTTTTTTTATTGTTGATTTAATTAATTAACTGTTGTTGTTTTTTTTTCAATGTTTTTGTTTTGTTATTAACAAATGAATCGTAGGTATGGCAATGTGGTGGTACATTAGAAATAATACCGTGTTCACATGTTGGACATGTGTTCCGTGATAAATCACCGTACACATTCCCAGGTGGTGTATCAAAAATTGTTTTACATAATGCTGCACGTGTTGCTGAAGTATGGATGGACGAATGGCGTGATTTCTACTATGCCATGAATCCAGGTTTGCCATATAATTTTTGAAATTAATCCGGAAACTAATAATTTACTAACAAAATAAACGAGATTTTACAGGAATTAGAGTGGAAATTACTAATTTAATTACACATAAAAATTGAACGGGAATGATTGATTTTAATTAACAGGGCTACAGGGTGTGCTATTTTAATTAATTAATTAATTAATTAAAATAAATTACATTAATTAATTAATAGAATTAACACTTTAATATCATTAAATTTTGATTAATGCATGCTTTTATTAATAATTTTTTTTTTATTAATTATTAACCCATCCAGATATGGATGTGTGGTGGTACATTGGAAATAGCGACATGTTCACATGTTGGACATGTCTTTAGGAAATCAACACCATATTCATTCCCGGGTGGGACAAGTCGTATTGTCAATCATAATAATGCTCGATTAGCTGAAGTATGGTTGGATCAATGGAAGGATTTCTACTATAGTATTCATCCAGGTTAAAAAAAAAAATATCCAAAAAAAAAAGACAGTAATCACTTGGAGATAATGTTTACGTCTACACCCTCAACCCTTGTGCTTTGTTTTTTTATTACTTTATCGATTCTTTTGTTTTTGGTTGCTTTGATCATTAGAATTTGCATGTTTGGGCTTTTTATTATTATTGTTATTACTATCGATTTTGGTTAATTTATTTATAATTGATTTTAATTTTGTGTTTCTGTTTTTCGATGATAGGTGCAAGAAGTGTACCGGTTGGTGATATAACAGCACGTCGGGAATTACGTGATCGTTTGAAATGTAAAACTTTCCGATGGTATTTGGAGAATATCTATCCAGAATCACAGATGCCTTTAGAATATTATTATTTGGGCGATGTAAGTATTGGCGACTTATGTATTATAATAAATCCTTAAAAATAAGAACAGTGGCTACAAAATGATGTTGTCAGGGCTGGATTAATGTAGCCCGATCGGCCGGTGTCTTCTAAAATTAATTTTATACTAAAATTTGAAGTAAACCGTTGGAAACAATCTAGTACCTAATGTTTCAAATGCAGTACATACAGGGAGGGCAAACTGTGTAGGTGCAAAGGAAGGATTTTATTCAATCCTTGGCGATTACTAAGATATTCCAAAATTCTTTGTTTAGTGTCTGTTCTTCTCCGATATATTACTAGCCCGTATCAATCATGCTATGTAGGAGAAAATCATTATACTCACAACGAAGATAGCAGATGTTGGGCATGTCTTAGGTAAATTTTTATACATATATGGCAATAGATGTCATTCCAAAAAAAGAAGATCGACAATCTATCTTATTATCCAATTTTTTCTATTTTGTCCCTATCATTTTCTGTCTTATGTACAAATTTTAATATTAAACGGCAAGCAAATTATTCCGATCCTCCTGGATGGTTTGCCCACCCTTTATACTAGCTGTACCTACCCGTGACTTTCTTCGCATAGATTTTAAGTACGTCACATAATGTGTTGTTATCTCAGTGATTCCCAATCTTTTTTTTGTTGCGGTACACTTTCAACATTTTCAAAATTTGGCGACTCTAACAATAAAAAAAGCTTAAAAATTAATAAAAATAATTTGCATATCTAAAATTTGGCGGTACTCAAAAGTGCTGCGGCACAGTGGTTGAGAATCACTGCTCTAGTGTTTTGCAGACAATTCTGTAATGTTTTGCAAACAATTCTCTATAGCTTTGCAAATAATTCTCTATAGCTTTGCAGACCATTCTCTAGAGTTTTGCAAAAAATTCTCTGAAGCTTTGCAGACAATTTTCTATAGCTTTGCAGGTAATTCTCTAGCGTTTTGCAAATAATTCTCTGTTGTTTCGCAACCAATTCTCTATAGCAGTGATTCTCAATCTTTTTTTTTTGTTGTGGTGCACTTAAAAATAAATAAAAATAATTGCATTTCTAAAATTTGACGGCACAGTTCAAGAATTTGACCGTACACAAAAGTGCCGCGGCACAGTGGTTGAGAATCACTGTGTTATCTATTAGTATTTCATTTCCATATACATTAGGGTGGTCGTTAAAAATTAAATTTTTTCAGACGCCCCAAAAAAACCTTTCTTTTGATGAAAAAATACGGGGGAATTTTTTTCTTTTTTTTTGGACAACAAGAACACGTGCCGCACGCCCTTTGAAGATTATTTCTTCATAAAATTACAGTTTTTTCAAAATATCTCTTAAAGTAGATGGATTTGAGAAAAAATCATTGAAAGCAATTTCATAGGAAATAAAATCCCCCACAAAAAAGGTCTCTTTTGATTTTTTCATAAAGTTCATATTTATGGAGATATTTTCAATAATGAACTCAATAACTCCATAAAATCAAAATTTTCAGACATATAAACGTATTTTTTTCTTAAATAAAAACCATTTTGTAACTTAAGTCACATTTACAACCATTAATTTTTATGGTTTTTATTTCCGAAAAAAAAGATGTTTATACGTCTGAAAATTTTGATTTTATGGAGTTATTAAGTCGATTATTGAAAATATCTCCATAAATATAAAGTTTCTGAAAAAATCAAATGAGACCTTTTTTGTGGGGGATTTTATTTCCTATGAAATTGCTTCAATGATTTTTTCTCAAATCCGTCTACTTTAAGAGATATTTTGAAAAAACTGTGATTTTATGAAGAAATAATCTTCAAAGGGCGTGCGGCACGTGTTCTTGTTGTCCAAAAAAAAAGAAAAAAATTCCCCCGTATTTTCTCATCAAACAGGAAGGTTTTTTTGAGGCGGCTGAAAAAATTTAATTTTTAAACGACCACCCTAATATACATAATACAAAGAATACACATGTACAAATAAAAAAATACACATGGCAAATACACGTTACAGGGCGAATTTTCAAAAATCCTTTTTTAGTGAGCGTCTACATCACAAAAGGAATATATGTGCCAAATTTAAAGTCTATCGGACGGATAGTTTCGGAGATATTGTGATGAGTGAGCGAGTGAGTGAGTGGTAAATCACTTATATAGCTATAAATATACTGAATATTATTGAAATATGAATATTTTATCGAACAAGGTGATACCTTTTTCTTTTCTCGTACAAGGAAATTTGTTAAATATATAAAAGAATTTTCAACTCTAAAGGTGAATTTACATGGGGACAGTAACTTAAGCAAGTAACCAAATTTAGTCACTTGCTTTGTGTAAACGTTTGATTACTTAAGTGCTTTAGTACTAAATCAAACGTTTACACAATGCAAGTGGTAAATTTAGTGATTTGCTTAAGTTACTTGCTTTAGTTACAGTTCCCGTGTAAACTCACCTTAATGCCTTGTAGTAGATGTAGGCATTAGAGTTGAAAATTCTTTTATACATATATTTAATGAACATTTTAGACTTTTCTGTTAATTTGATACTGTAAAAGGTACTGTAGGCCCTTGTCGACTACTAAACGCCTGCTGGCCGTTTTACATCACCAGTCCGGCCCTGGGTGTTGTGTATAAAATGTAGAAGACGTACTAAAAAATGCCTCTCCTGACCAATGCCTACTTTGCTAGGCCTCGGGCCGGCTCTATTCACAGAATTTCATTCCTTATTTAGCTCCTTTAAGAGATGAATTTTCAAAAATTCTTTTTAGGTCCTCATCTAACAATAAGCTATGTAAATAATTCATATGTAAAATTTTATGCTTCTACTGGTTTAGACTGTGTATTTGTCGGTCAGTAAGTATTAGGATACGTCCACGTCGTAGATATCTCTCGCGATCTAGCTGCCTCGTGGTTTATTTAAGTACCTATCCATGTGAAAATAATTAAGATTAAAATTGGAACAAATATCTTTCATAACTCCTTCAGTTATTAAAATCTTTGAATGCAATTTTCAAGAACCTCAACTAGGTCTCATCTGAGAAATATTGTGCGTACAACAGAAAATACTAAGCTACTTTAAAATTCGTAATAAAGAGACCAAACAGAATGCTATTGGAAGACTGTTCACCCAGAAAAAATTGCCCCTTAACTTCCTCGGTTTGGATCAGAAATTACAAGACCGTCTGATGTCCCATCAAAAAGTAACATAAAAGATTTCTTATGAAAACAATTCAAAACAATATGGTGTGGGGCACCATTAAAAAAAAGATACAGACTCACGGTTTGGTACCAGTTGATAACTGCATAACTGTAACAAAAATGATTGGTAATTAAAAAAAAAACATAGTTATTTTTTTTATGGAAGTCCTTGGGCCCTTCAGTGTGGGATGTCTGTTTTTTTAGTAAAGGCACTGGCACTTACACAATCACTAGACACAATTAATTATCAATTAATAAAAAAAAACAATTTTTCAAAACGAATTAACACTTCAAAGACTGGAACACAACTGAACAAGAACAAATCTAAAAGGGGTGTTAAGTAAGTGTCCTTTGCTCTTATCAGCGATAATACTTGACATAACAAAAAAAGGTGGGAAAATACTTTTTTAAATGAAGGCCACAATGCAGATGAAGGATGGATTTGGAAAATTCTAGGTCCTAGGCAAAATTCAATTGTGGGGTTGCCTTTTTTTTGTACTTTCAAAATTTTGACTGACAAGTAAACTACACGAAGTATAAACTACCGATTTCATGATTTTTGGTATATGGGTAGAGGAGACTGTTGTAAGGGATGCGTATTTTTTCATTCTTGCCCATACTCAAGTTTAAGTGAGCAAATGGGAGTTGAAATTCACCCTGCAAAAATAGTTTTTCCAAAATATCTCCAAAATGGGTAATTATTTTTCAGTGATTTAAAAACTGAATAATAGCTACTTTTAAGGGCTATCAATTTTCCATATTTGACTTGGGATTGAAGCTCTAATCAATACTATGCAATTTTTTAATTTTTCACCCCTTTCAGACCCATAATTCTGTATACAAGTAGCAAATCAAAAAAAGTTATTTGTTTTTGAATTTTTTTGTGCCAAAAACCACGAAAATCAGGAGTTTGCACTTCGTGTAGAGAATTTTCCAAAAACTGAGACTTTTCCACCTTCAAGAAATACATAACGCCACTAGAAATAATATTTTCCAAACTGAACAAATTCCACATTAAATTAATAATAGATATGCTTTGTACTTCCGCAAACTCTCATCAACTCGATCGGCTTACAAGATCTCCTCAATTGTCTCCTCGAAACCAAGCCGTACTTGTTCTAAAAGAACAACTTTTCCCCTTTTAAGCAATCGCATATAAATTGAAAATACTTAAGTGCTATTTCTTATTTTAAACTGTACTCAAATAACACCTTATTTAACACCCCCTTCCCCCCATCGCTGTATAAAATCTATAGTTATTTTTTTTTTGTTCTAGATTCGTAATGTTGAATCCCGCAACTGTTTGGACACGATGGGCCGTAAATCGGGTGAAAATCTCGGCATGACCTATTGTCATAATTTAGGTGGTAATCAAGTGTTTGCCTACACGAAACGCCAACAAATCATGTCGGATGATAATTGTTTGGATGCAAGCAATAAAAATGGGCCCGTTAAATTGGTACGTTGTCATGGTATGGGTGGTAATCAGGCATGGATGTATGATAATACGGATAAAACAATTAAACATGTTAATACGGGTAGTTGTTTACAAGCACCCGATCCAAGTGATATGAATCTACCATTATTACGACCGTGTACTTTTGATACGAATCAACAATGGATCATGGAGAGTGATTTTAAATGGCAGGCACGTAATCATGAAACAAGATAATTAAAATGGGAAATCAATCAAACAACAAGAAGAAAAATCAAAGATATTGGCAACATTGAGTTAAATTAAATTTAAATTAAATTAATAGACATTCCAGAACAATTAAACATTCAGTGTTGCCAATTGTATTATAAGTAAATAAATAAATGATCGTTAAACGATCGCAATTCTTCCTACAGTACTGAGAGACTAATTTAATAATAATAATAATAGTAATAATAAAACAAAAAGTAATTATAATAAACGATCAATAATTATTTAGAAATAACTGCCATCTGTATATAGATTTTAAATTTTAGTTTATTTGAGATCTTCCCATCCAGGGTTGTTTTATTTTACAACGAACTCATTTTACCCCAATCTTGTAAATTGTAAATGCTTAATCTTAAAAAAGAAATAATCGATAGAATCGTTTAGCATATCAGAAATTCCATTTGTTTTCCAATATAAATCTTCCAATATATTTTTTAATTAGTTTTTATTTAATTATTGCCATTTAATTAGAAATTGTCGATAATGATTTAAAATGCTGAGTGATTGAATGGTGCGTATTAGACGAGATGATGCTCATATTTATTATTATTTGTTTGATTTTTTTTACAATAATTTTAAATAACTTCGACTTAATTACTAATAACATATCGTACAATCAAATTGTTTATTATTTTATGATTAAAAACACTGTTTTTTTTTTGTAATTATTTGATGGAGAAATCGAGCTAATTTCAATAATTAACTAAAGAAACAACTAGGTGTAGGTGGTGGTGCAATTTATAGCTTGTATATTCTAAATTACTATTAATAAACTATTTCAAATTGAATTGTTTTTAGAATTTATAAACAATTTATTCGAATTTAGCGCCATTAAAGTTGGTAATTATCAACTAATAGTAGCCCAATTTACAAGTTAAAAAACTCTTAATATAAATAATTAATTATAAATAAAGATTAATGATTTTTGTTTAATTTATTCGAAAAAATCGTCATTAAAACCAGTTGGAATTAATAAAATCTAGAAATGTAAGATTGTTGGGAATCTTGGCGATTTTCTTTCAATCACAGCCGCCTTCATACAATTAAACACAATTGTAATTTTTACAGTTATTACCATAATTTCCACTCTATTACGATTAGTTTTTCGTTCCATATCAATGATTCTGTTAATTTGTTTTAATTTGGATGGAAATTCTTAGAAAATGGTTGATTATTCGTAATTCCCGCTTTGTTGTTGTCACGGTTACCAACCGCAGATTTGCTGACGTTTCGTTGAAAATCCCCAAAAAGTTTACACCCATTCATTCTTTAAAATTTTTTTTGTTATTTTCGCGATTGTTTTAACCAAAATCAAGCTCAATTTTTTTAATAAAAAAAAACCGAAATTAATTACGCTTTTAATACAATTACATCCGCTTAATTAAGGTGAGTTGATTGTGATTTTGTGTAATTATTAATTCTGCTAAAATTCCGGTCTTTTTGCCTGTTATCTATGGTTGCGATCTTTCGGCCAATTTCCTGTCCTCTCCTTATTAATAAACCCCCCCGAAAAAAAATCAATACACCGCCTTTGGCTTTATTAATTATAGAACATTTTTAATCGAAAAAAATAGTGCCGGAAAAAAAACAAATTATTAATGTTTTAAAAATAGATCGGTCGGATTTAACCTCAAAAATTTGTGTTTTTTTTTGTGTGTGTATTCTCCAGCGTTATCTTCTACTGTTTTTTGTTTTGTTTTCAGTCAAATAGCAATAATGTCGGAAGGTGATACCACAGCTACAACTCCTGACGATTTCGAGAATGAGAACGAATCGAGCTATAAGCCACCGCCGGAGAAGACAATTGAGGAGATCCTGCAAGCCGATCAAGATGATGAGAGTTTACGGAAGTACAAAGAGGCGTTGTTGGGGCAAGCACAAACTGGGCCTGTGATTGTCGGTAATTAACAGTTTTCAAATAGATTATAGTCAGAGCCGGCGATAACGGGCCAGCAAGGGATGCAAAAATGAGTTTTGAAGATTAAATTTAATTAAAAAATAATAATCTGAAGGGCGCCTATGTCAGTTTTGCAGGCGGGCGCCTTATGCCTTAGCGCCGAGCCTGATTATATTGGAACTATTATCGGATAATAAGGGTGTGGTTTTATTTATCAAAATAATCGGACAGAACTTTCAGGAATCTAAATGGGGCTCTAGGGACAAATGAGAATTCTGTATTCATACAGAATTGAGAGATTTGTTAAACATTGACAAATATATAGACACTTAAAGTGTTACTTATCAATATTCAATGTAGCAGTAGCAGTAATCGGTTAAGAAAATAGAAAATATTTCAATTTGTAATTGAAATAGACACTGGAATATCTTTTTAATTATACTAGCATGCAATTTTAATTGAGCGGAAGTAATAATTTAATAGAATTTAATTTTAATACAATTAAATATAATCAAAGCTAATTACGGCTCCCCTTATTCGTTTTCGAGTAGTTCCTGCCTTTTTTTTGTGCAGTATTCGTCAAAAACAGGTTATTCCACTATCAGCAGCAATTATTAAACATAGTAGACTACCATAAAGTCTAATTTCACAGAACTTGTGCCTGTCGACTTGAACATTTCCAATTATTTGTCAGTAATAACAGCGGAATTTTTGCTATAAAGTGGACACTTTTTTGCCATTTTTCGGGCCAAAATAGTAGATTTACAATTTGATATGTTGCGACGACGTTTTTGGTGATCATTAAAACCGCAGAAAGTTGATAAATGAAACCAATACTTCCCCTTTATGTTACGGCAATTTATTAATCGATTTTTTTGAATTAATCTAGAACCGGATAATCCGAAGAAAGTTATCGTTAAGAAGCTGGTATTAGTTGTGGCTGATCGACCGGAAATTTCCTTAGATTTAACGGGTGACTTATCGAAATTGAAAAAAGAGACTTTCACTATCAAAGAAGGTGTATCGTATAGGATTCGTATTGAATTTATTGTACAAAGAGAGATTGTGCATGGACTTAAATATGTACAAAAAACGAGTAAATTGGGCATACCAGGTAATTTCTATCAAATTTTTCTAATTATCTCAAATTAATCTATTGATAATTTAAATGCTTACATGGATTAGATCCAGGTAATTCTATAACTTTTTTTTTTGAAATAATTTAATTGCGACTATTTATCAATTAATTATATTAATTAATCTGTTTGATGGGTAGTTGATAAGATGACGCATATGGTTGGCTCGTATGCCCCAAAAACCGAAATGCAATCGTACACAACACCACCAGAGGATGCACCCAGTGGCATGATGGCCAGAGGTCAATATACGGTGCATTCATTATTTACCGATGATGATAAGAATGAACATTTGAAGTGGGAATGGTCATTTGAAATTAAAAAAGATTGGAAAGATTAAGTTACACCTACTTTTACAAAATTAATTTTAAAATATGCAACAAAAAAAAATTATTAAAAAGAATTATAGGCAATGTACTTTAATCAAAAAAAAACAAAACAAATAATAACAGGCAGGAAATTGCAAAGTATTAGTTTGATACCAAATAGTATTCCTTGGCCTCAAAATATTAACAAAACAAAAAAAAAATTATATACAACTTTTATATACGATTTTATGATATTTTCGTAAAGACTACCTGCACAGGTGTTATTTAATTATTTACAAGTTTTTATAAAAGCATTGTAATATCGATGCAAACAAAAATCACACAAAAACCAATGCCTTAAATTGGATTTTAATCATATAGCGATCAATTTCGTTTCATTTATTTCTTATGTGTAATTAGCTTTAAGTTTAATTTTGGTTTAAGTTGTTGTTTTTATTTTTTTAGCGTGCTTCTTTCTAAAAATAAGAGAAAACAAAAAACAAAAAAGATAAAAGAAAGTAGAAATAATGCCTTAAACCGCCTATTGTAAACAGTCAAATTGCAATTATTATTCTAATTATTATTATTAAAGGTAAAAATGGATTGACCTTTTGAATGGAGCTTTAGTGTCAGTAAGTTTCTCCTCTTTTTTTCTTTTTTTTGTTAAGTCTTTTTAACCAGAATAAATGTGTTATTTGCTGAACAATTCGTTGATGGTTATCATTTGGAAAAACCGGTGATTTTCCTCAAATTTCCCGTATTAATAAAACGAACAATTCACGTAAAATCAACGACAATAGTTCTGTAGAGTAATAAATCGTCGTTTATGCTGTTATCAGGTGATATAAAATTTTAAAAGCGTGCACAGTAGAAGTGGTATATTCACAACAAAATTAGACCACATTATCAATAGGAAAGGCAGAAAGATAAATAATTTTTCATTTATATTGGTTCGTAAGTTGTCTATTTTACTGTGTACTTTAAAGTTTAGTGTTCTTTGCTTCTATTCTTAATTAACCCCTTGGCCGATCGCGTGAGCCATAACAAACAAAAAACTGGCCCAAGATGTATACTTCTTATGATATGTATATTTCGGTGCTACAAACGGAATTGTGAAATAATAAGTGTCGCTTGTGGTTTTAAGCCAAATGGTTAAGCCACCTAATACTCTATTGAATTGAAGCTTTCAAAACCTGGTTGTTTCGAAGAATTTTAAGAATTGCCCTAGCGGTTTTGACGACACGGAAAAAACTCGGATGAAACAAGGAGTTTTGACGGTCCTTAAGCGGTTGAAACGCGGACTTTTGTGTGGATTTAAAACAAGAGGTTCTGGCGGTGTTTTCTCGGAGTTTCCGTGGAGTATTGCCGGTATTCATACGGAGTATTGTCGGTATTTCCGCGGATTATAAACGGAATGTTTATCGTACAATCACGGACTATTGCTAGTGTTTTGGCCGAGTTTTTCCGGTGTTCTTAAGGGATGGTGTGAATACCGGAAATACTCCACTGGAACTCCGAGCAAACACCACCAGAATCTCGTGTCGTAACTGCACACAAAACTCCGCGTTTCAACTGCTAAAACTCTATCGGTACTCCGAGATTCAACCAACTTTGCTCGGCGTTTCTGCAGTCGCGTCTAAACCGCTAAGGTACGAACGAAAATACTCTGAAAAGAATTGGTAAAGAAAATGAAATGAGAAAACTAAAATATCTAGGACTCATTAGGAAGTTTTACACTAGTGCGTGATTGAGGAGCACGTGAAAATGGACGTTCCAAATCATACTCCAGAAGCTGCTGTATAAACGCAAATTACACGCGCCGGTTCATGTTCCAACCGAGATCATTTTCGGAGCGCTAATGTAAACGCATGTTTTGTTGGAATGCATAAACCTGAACGCGCATCGGACTGCACGACAGAGTGTGGCGTGTTACCGCATTTACACTTAGACGGTGGAGAATACCGGAACGCTAGTGTAAAGCCCCTTATTGTGAGAGGGCAATGGTACCATCTACTTCAGTTAATCATATATGGAAAAATAGTAGAAACGAGAAATATCGGAAGAAGAATATCGTGGCTTAAGAACTTACGAGAATGATTTGATTGTACATCAATACAACTATTCAGAGACGCCGCTAAAAACAGAATCTGCCAACCTCCTTAGGAGAAGGTACAATAAGAAGAAGAAGAAGAATAAGGTTCTCTATTAACGGTTTCTGATCATTGTGTTTAATTTTGGAAAAAGCGTGACTTACGTATGCTTCAATTGCACCAAGATTCAGATGCACTTTCCTAGGATTGTGTGAAGTTGAACGACTAGAAGTCTAGCAAAGCGTCGAAAAGCTAAAGTGTTGAAGAATGGAAAACACTGGATTTGTGGAATAACGCAAGGGTGTTAGGCAGTCGAATATGCAAACGGTGGAAGAATTGATTAGAAAACTAGTAGAGGATGAGTAATCGTGTAAAGGAATAATGAAGGAAGAGAATAGTGAAAGACTCTAGTCGTGTGGAATACTGTGAAGGGTTCAAGGGGTACAGAACAGAGGTTGAAGGGTGTGCAATGGCCGAAGATACAAACCGTGAAACAGGTCAAAAAGAGTGGAAGAGTAAAAGAATAAAAGAGCCGTTTTTGCAACTTTCACCGCGCATCTGAAAATTATTACAAACTGCACAAACATCAAATTGATTAGAAAACTCAAAAAGTCCAACAGTAGAAGAATATATACGTAGAAAGAAAATGGAAGCGTCGCAAAGCTGATGTACTGAAGAATAGAAAACACTGGAAGGGTGTAAGGCAGTCGAATATTTAAACGGTGGACGAATTGAAAACTAGAAGAGGAATAAGGGAAGAAGAGAATAGTGAAAGGCTCTAGTCGTGTGGAATACTGTGAAGGGTTCAAAGTGTACAGAAGTTGTAAAGTGAAAGTATACATATAGTACCAAATTGTGTCAAGATGCAGATGCACTTTCCTAGGGTTGTATGAACTAGAACGATTAGAAGCGTCGAAAAGAGCTGAAGTACGGAAAGCACTAGAATGGTTAGGGTAGTTGTAGAAAGGGCAGTATTGTTACCCCTATATACTCACTACCACCCATTCTATGTGAGTTCCCATGTAACATACCTTGGGAGTAGTTCTAAAATAAACTATTAAAAAGCAAACCTTCGTCGTATTACTACAGTAGTCAAATATGTAAACGGTGGAAGAATAGGAGATTAGAAAACTAGAAGAGGATGATTAGTAGTGTAGAGGAATAAGGGAAGAAGAGAATAGTGAAAGAATACTGTGAAGGCTTCAAGGAGTACAGAAGTTGAAGGGTGTGCAAGGGCCGAAGATACAAACATTGAAACAAGGTCAAAAAGAGTGAAAGAATAAAGGAATAAAAGAACAGTTAAAAACTGTACCAACATCAAATTATTCTATAATCTTAGAACTTCTAAAATTGCGGCTACAATTACCGGTATAAGTGTCTATTTGATTGTTAAACGTTTCTCTTTGATCCATTGTCGTATAATTTTCGTTATATATTCAGCTTGTGTTGATGTACTTGTCCGTAACAATTGTAAACAATCCGTCAACATATCAATCGGATATTTACCAACGATAACATATTGGAAAACACCAACACATGCACCACGTTTACCTTCCCAATATTCAGGATTCGGATCTAAACGATCTAACAAATCAAACGCTTTTGCTGAATACCAAAATTCACCCAATTTATAACAATCGTTTGCTATCAACAATAACAAATTAAAACTATCCCCCATTAAAAGATTCTCCATTTGTTGATACAATTCCCATGCCAATTTCGATTTACCATTCCATATATAACATTTGATCAAATTCGTAATGTAAATCAACGATTTACAGATCTTCTCATCTTTAATCAACAAGAAAATCTCTTCGGCTTCTTTATACTTTTGACATGCAGTCTTGGCTTGAGCATAATTGAAATTGAACGTATCATCATTATGTAGAAATGTTTTAATCGATGATAGATAGATTAAAACTTCCGGATATTGTTCGGATAGGAAGAAATACGCGGCCATACATTGCCGACCATCGATCGTATCACATTCACTAGCCGAACTGCCCACCAATTGGAAACAATCTTGTGCTATTTTTATATGTTCGGTAGAATTCAATTCTTGTCCGAGTGCAGCATTTACGACACCCTTTAAAATATACTCTTGTGGTACGGCCGGTTGAAGATCTTTTATCAAATCGTAGGCATCTTTGATGTTATCGTTTTTCAAATGATAAATCACCAAATTTAAACGCGCCTCCGGTATTATATCAACCAATTGTGGGAATATTTGCATGGCATTTATCCCATCATTGAAAACAACTAAATTATGCTTGACTAAATCGTAACTAAAACTGGTCTGATCGAGTATTGAACGTAACTCGTTTTCGGCTAAATTCCCTTTATACAAACGGAAATGATTGCACGCCTTCAAATTCGTAGCAATCACAGAATCCGGGTATTGTGTTAAATACAAACTTAATACTTCCTGCGACACATCGTAATAATCCAATTTATAATAGCACAAAGCTATATAAACATTCAAGGCTAGATTATCGCGATTTTGTAGTAATAAACGCTTATAAATATCGATAGCTTCCTGATAATGGGCGCGTAAATAGTGAATGGCTGCTAAACTCAATTGATCTTCGATAATATCCTGTAATTGTTCATGGTATTCCATCAATGAGCTCTCATCGTTTAATTTATGCGATAAATGGAACATTAAACGGATTTTCAAAGGACAATTTGTGGGTGTTTTCATTAGACTCTCCTTCGATTCATCGTACAAGCCTAAATAGAACAAACAACATGCTATATTAATCAATAGATGATCGTTTTGATCATTTTTCGATAGACTCTCATAGATTTCTAGCGACTTCTTGTAATCGCCTTGGTGGAACGCACAATAGGCCAACCATAATTGCATGAGATTATCTTGATCTTGATGGTATAGAAACTAGAATTAATTCGATTAATTAATTAATTAACTTAAACTAATTATATGGTTTACATCAAGTAAAGTGATGGCGCCGATATAATCGCGTTTTGCTAGATACTCTTCAAATTGTTGCTCATTCTTGTTACTCTGTGCAGCTTGTTGATCATTTGTTGTTTCATTAGAATTTGGATTAATTGCTGGTTTAATTCGACTTAAAATCTATGGAAATTAAAAAAGAAAACAATTAATTAAGAATTAAATTAAATTAATTAGCGACTTACCATGATATAGTTGATTTTCAATTGTTTAAATGTACGGTTGCTATAGCTACGATTAAAACGATGCGATAGTAGCGCCATTTGTTGGCCAATTTTGTAAATGCTGATATTTGAGCTACAGGAAACATGAATAAATCACAAATAACAATATAATTTTAATAAAAAATTCAACGACTAGAGGAAAAATATTTGTTGTAAAATAATTTGATTTTTTCACCATTAAATGTTGAAATTATAAATTAACGATAACAATAAGTAGAGCCACAATTAGTTAGACGTAGATTACCGGTCAAAATACAGTAGCGTCACGTTTAACTCTACATTCTTTGGGTGTTCTTTGTGTTGCATAAATACAGGTGTTTATTTAAAATAAAGGTAAATCTAAAATATTCTGCGTTTAAACGTTGACCATTTTACTAAAGGAGTCGGTCAATATTGTCATATTGTTCTCTATTTGTAAAGCATAAACATCGTATTCAAGGGTCCACAAATTTGTTGTAGTTAAATTAATGCAGTTTGGCCATTTGCAAGAATTTTCATGTAGAATTTCTCGATAGTTCCGTGTTTTTTTTTTCAGAATTACTATCTGAAAGGCATTGCAATCTGTTAGCCAATCAGAATAGAATACTCATTGTCAGATATTTTTTAGTAATAGTGCCGAAACGAAAAAAATAACGGTTCGAAGAATTGTAGAAGGCAGCGTGTTGAGATAGACGTGTAAGGTACTTCCCCTACCATCAATGACACTCATTATGATGTATATTACGAATTAAGCCACACCTAGGCAGCCGTCCATCCTGAGGTCAAGAGTTTTTACTTACGATTGGTCTTTACCAATCGTAAGTAAATAAGCGTTTCATTTACAATAGAGATAATGTGGAAATTATAGAGGATTTTTAAACGACTGTTTCTACATCATGTAGTTTACCCATTAGTATTATTTTTTGTGAAGCAAAGTGTTTTTCAATTTCAGGTAAAGAACAATAATTTCGTAAAAATTTTATGTATATTAATGAAAGTATATCAAACGTACAAGAAAGAAATATAAATATTACGATTTTTCAACAACATCACACTTGAAAGGTTTCTCTCCAGTATGTCTTCTTAAATGACTATCTAAGTCAGATTTTTGTACAAATTGTTTATTACAAATATCACACTGGAACTCTTTTTCATTCTTATGTATTTTTAAATGTCTATATAGATTACTATTAGCCGAGAACGCTTTACCACAAACATTACAACAATAAGACTTCTCACCAGTGTGTATATTTAAATGAACTTTTAAATTTACTGGTGTCGAATAGGATTTATCGCAGATATTACATTTAAACGGTTTTTCACCCGTATGCACTCGTTTATGAATCCGTAAATAAGACTTCTGTGGAAATTGTTTGTTACAAATATCACACTTGAAAGGTTTTTCACCCGTATGTACTCGTTCATGACGCTCTAAACTCAGCTTCTGTGGAAATTGTTTATAACAAATATCACACTTGAAAGGTTTTTCACCCGTGTGTACTCGTTCATGACACTCTAAACTCAGCTTCTGTGAAAATTGCTTATTACAAGTTGTACATTTGAAAGGTTTTTCACCCGTATGTACTCGTCTATGAATCCGTAAATAAGACTTCTGTAGAAATTGCTTATTACAAATGTTACATTTGAAAGGTTTTTCACCCGTATGTACTCGTTCGTGATTCATCAAAGTGCTTTTGACTGAAAATTGTTTATTACAAATATCACACTTGAAAGGTTTTTCACCCGTATGTACTCGTTTATGTATCCGTAAACTTGTCTTTTGTGTATATTGCTTATTACAAATGTCACATTTGAAAGGTTTTTCACCCGTATGTATTCGTTCGTGACACAACAAATGGCTCTTGCGTGAAAACTGCCTATTACAAATAGTACATTTGTATGGTTTTTCACACGAATTACTTTGTAACGTACTATGCATCTCATTGGTGTGTTCTTTTAAGTTCATATTTGAATCATTTCGAACATTGCTACGGGTTTTTCTAGTTTCAGCAATCTTTTTCGTAGTCTTAGGTTTAGTATCAATCGAATTGTCACCAATTAAACGTTCATTATTACTAGTATAGTGTTTTTTTGTATTATTAGTACTCATCTCTACATCTAATTCTTCTTTTTTACCATTATTGTCGTCACTCGAATTTGTACAAGAACTGTTATGGACAAGAAATTGACTACTACTTACAACATCTTTGGAGGTACTTCTCTGATTGTCATCAGTAATAATCAGATCATCATTATCAATAAGTCTTAAGACATTGTTATTTATAGAAATAGTGTAGCTTCCATTCAAATCAATTTTATCCTCAGTGGTGCATTTGCTGCTTTGTTTATCATTTGTTTCGTTGCTATTATCATTGGACATTGTAGAACACACTGGTATCTTATCATTATTATTAATTCTACCTTCAATTACAAATTCTTTCGTATCTTGATTGTCCATAACAGCCACACTACTATTATTGAATTCTTCATTACTTTCATCCTCTAGAATTAAATAATAGTAATAATTTGTTCAGAACTGACCGTCTCTAATAAGGAGCCCGGGTGCAAGCAATATCCCGGGGGCCCAAAGTTTTAAAGGGACAAACCACACACAACAAGAATATGTAAATATACTTTTGATGACCCCAGTGCTTTTCACCCTTTGTACTATCCTTATTATTCTTATTCTATTTTATTAAATGTATTTTTACCAATTTTCAAAGGATCCTCCTCAATTTCTATTTGTTCTTCTTTTATCATAAAATCATCATTATCTGATCTGGTAGGCGTGTAGTGTTCTTCAAAATAATCATAATCATCACTTGTCTTCTCTAATAATTGCTCTTTCTCATGTTGGATTCGATGATCAGTATCTAGAATCTGCGTCCGGAAGTCACTGTATTTTACCAAATTGTTGAAACATGCACTACATATATTTTTCGTATATGGATCCTTCTTTGTTATCTAGAAAACCGATATTAATTGATAGATAAACATAAAAGTCAAAATTCTTCGAATTTACCTTTAAATTTGATAATTGTTTAATTATCTTCCAAATTGGTGGTTCAAATGTTGTATTAAATATGTGCTGACACATTTCTGGATTTGAATCCGTATAACATAAGCGACACTTTTCCATTTGTTTTTTTTTTGACAAGTTTCAAATAATTATTGTTTTTTGTTAATTACACAGGTTAACCTATAAAACGCGTAACACAGATTACATGGATCCAGCCCCCTGTTACTCCTTGTTATAAAGAATGGTTCGATGTCGACACACCTGACAGGGAGCGCTAGTAGCACATTGCGCCGATCATCTTTACGGGAACGTTGAATTGAATTTTATTAAATATTAATTATAATATTATAGCTAGTAATTTGATATTAACAATAATAATATAATGATAACAACCAATCAAAATAGAAATTATATCAGTCATTTATTCATAAAAAGTTTTACAAAAATTATGTGAAAAGTGCCATTAATTTTTATTTTTACATGTTTCTAGATTATTAATAAAAAAATTGAAAGTGCGTGGAACGCCGCGCGTTAGAAGTGAAACTCCTTGGGTTAGAGATGAAGTTTTTTTTTGATTGGTTTATATTCTTTCTGTCGTTGTCTCGATTTTTTCTGCAGTTGTCTTTTTCTGTATTTACATAGTGTATTTACATATACAGTTGCGGTCAAAAATTTTGGACATTTTTTTTGACATCTAAAATATTTAGACTGGGCCAAACATTACTGTTATTGTTAACGTTTAATGTCAAAATTACTGACTCTTTGAATATAAAATATTAAAGGCTGTCCTACACCAAGTGACAATTAGATGTCCTTGATGTTCGAAATTTTTTGATCGCAACTGTATAATTTAACGCCTTTAATTAATTTATAAATTTTCATTTTAAAAAGTTAACAACACTGATTCTAACCTCACTTTCTTTGAAGTTATTGTCCAAACATTTCGATATTGTTAATTTTATGAATATAAACCAACGAATGGGCGGGACGAAGTCTGCCGGCTCTGCTAGTTAATTTATAAATTTAAAAATCATCGCGGTAAGCCTTGAAATTTTAGTTTCGCTCCAGAGGGCGCAGTACATCAATCAATGCCACCAACTTTAGACCCTAGTGTTTATTTTACGCAGTTGGCAGAACTGACAGAGTATAAGCGACGCTATTGGTAATGCCCCCACTCTTTTGCCTTTTTTACAAAAAAATTGCGAGATTTGATATTTAGGGAAATTGGTGGGAGTTGGTGTTACTAAAAAAAACAATTGAACATTCAGCTAGGAAAGTTCAATTGTTTTATTTTTCACTCTTAGGGTCGATTTCACCAAACTTTTATTAACGTTTCTGTTAAAGAAATTGTAAATCGCACCCTCGGTTGCTTAGGTTATTGTTTTGTTTACCCAGGAAAAAATATTTTGTCGAATCATATATAATCATACAAGTTAATTATATATGATTAGATCCAAAAAAATGGCCATGTCTAAGCATATCTACTTATGCATTATTATACATAAACATATCTATTTTAAAAAAGAATGTAGGCTGCATACGGGATCGAACCTCGACCATTTAGGTGGAAACTGCGAACCTTAACCTTTGAGCCATCTCATTGCTTACAATTATGGTCGAATTATTACTATATACGTCATGTAGAAAAGTTGGAAGCTTTTTTTCTTGAAAGTTTCCAACTAGTGCGTCTTAATACTGTATTATATGAACACTCTAAGGATATACGTTAACAAACAAACTTTTAAAAAACCTAAATATTCTTAATCACAAATGAAATTTAACAATTGACTGGCAAAATTACAACACAAAATTGTATTAGTGGAAGACTCGAATTTTCTTTTCCATATTATGACCTAACCAAAAAAAAAGTCAACGCGTTCTCAAAAATAGTATTAGCAGCCGGTTATTTACGAATTTTTACCCTAAAATAAGAATCTGGGCGACATGATGTCATTAATGATTAACTTACGTTAACCGCGAATAAAATTTGTATTATAAAGATGTATTATACGTATAAAAATTGACATGAAAATTTAAGATGTTTACATACTAATTCCAAAAAACAACTGCGAAAATGTCTTTCTCTCTTTATCTGTGTATGTGTGACATTATGCTAAGATCTCCATTAGAGCCAATCATATATTATTTATACTAATTTTTATATAATTATATATATAATTCTGTATAGATTTTCACATGCTGATTTACAACCATTTATGAACAGATACAGAGTTAATATTGATCAGGTAAGATTATATATAATCATATATAACTCTATATATAATTATATATGAGTCTATATATTACGACATACAAGACGCACTATTACAGACAAGATTAAATCCAACCATACATGACTGTACATTGATCCGATATGATTATGAATAATCATATATAAACTTATATATGACTAGATATAGTTCTACACGAACCTATGTATAATTATGTATGAATCCATATATAACCGGATACATGGTGCATTAGTACAGAAATAATCAGATCCAATTATACATTAATCTATAAATGATTATATAAAATCATATATAAGTCATATATAAATCATAAATAAATATATATGATTTATAAATAACTATAAATAGTCATAAATGATCAGAGGGTCGATTTCACCAACTACAGTTAAACGATTTAACTAATAATAAACCGTAACTAATAAATAAATTTGACATTTATCATTTCACCAACTTCAGTTTTCGCTTAACTATCGAATAAAGTGTCGTTAAGTTAACTGGCCAAAATTGGGTAGTTAAACAATAAATAAACTTTAACTGACGTTTCGTAGTAGAAAATGGAGAACAGGTATGTATTGAAAATATGGAGATTAATAAGTTGTTGTTATTTAATTGTTATATTATAAGGATGTTGACGTCTTCTTCCTCGTCAGCATCTTCTTCTGATTCCTCCGATGATGAGGCCGTTGTTATTAGACGACCAAGGCCAGTTTTAAGAGTCGATCCGTTGATAAAATACGATGATAAGCAATTTAAAATGAGATTTCGGTTTTCAAAAGATACTGTTGTTCAAATTTTAAGCTTGATTGAAGATAAATTGACATTTCTAAGTTTCCGTAATGATCCAATACCACCCATGTTACAATTGTTGACTGCATTACGTTTTTATGCGACGGCATCATTTCAAATGTGCATTGGTGATCTTGTTGGTATTTCAGCTGCGTCTGTATGTCGAATTATTCAGCGTGTAACTGCCGCTATAGCAGCACTACGTCCTCATTTTATTCATCTTCCTAAAAATAGAAATACGCTTCTTGAAGTGCATAATGATTTTTATACAATTGCTGGTATTCCAAATGTTTTGGGTGCAGTTGATTGCACGCATATTAGAATTCAATCTCCTGGTGGGGAATTTCCAGAACATTATAGAAACAGGAAGTCGTGGTTTTCAATAAATGTTCAAGCAGTTTGTACTGCAAATTTAAAATTCGTTGATGTAGTTGCTCGTTGGCCAGGATCGGTACACGATTCTACAATTTTTAATAACTCGTTGATTATGATGAAGCTCGAAAATAATGAATATCCAAATTCATACTTGCTAGGTGATAGTGGATATGCTTGTAAAAAATATTTGTTAACACCCCTAGTCAATCCACGAACTATAGCAGAAGGGCGTTACAATCAAGCCCATAGAAAAACAAGGAATCCAATTGAAAGAAGTTTTGGAGTTTTGAAAAGACGATTTCCTTGTTTGTCAATTGGCATGCGATTAAAAACAGATACAGTACTTTGTATAATCGTTGCTACGATGGTGTTGCATAATATCGCAATAGATTTAAATGATGATCAGCCAGATGATGATATAAACTTAGACGTTCATAATCTGGATGAACCTGAAGAAATTCCTGCTGCTGGCAATGAAAATACTTCAGTAAGAACAGCAGTAATTAATACTTTGTTTATGAGGAGGTACGCATTATTTTCTATACATTTCGAAACAAGAAACTTTATTAACAAGAACAATAACAATCATAAAACTTTAATCTAATTTCAATAACTGTCTTTCTTTTAATTTATTTTCTAGCTGAACTCCCCGTAGCTCTTCTAATTCCTTTTCTTTTATTATTTGTAAAATTTCTAATTTTTTTAAGTACCTCTCTTTTTTCAAAGCTAACAGTTCCTTCTGTAGCACACTTTCACACTGGCACTTTTTTGATTTTTTTTTTTTGAAATGTTATCTAAAAATTTTTTAATTTTTTTATTTTTACATAAATTTTCACCATCTTCTTGTGAAGTTGATGGTAGTGTTGTTGACGACGTTGATTCTAGTAGTGTTGTTGGTGATGTTGCTACTGGTAGTGTTGGTGGTGTTTCTGCAACGGGTGATTCTAATCGAGTCAACGTCGGTGTTTCTTGTTCGATTGCTATAAAAAATGTTGAAACAATACCTTATTTTTTTTAAATTTGTTATTAATTACCATCACACTCATACTGATTTTCGTGTGGTAAAATTGTGGACCCTAATAAATTATAAATTAAATGATCACACGTTGTTTCATTTTGGGGAGGTATATTTCCTCCGCCAGTCTTATACGTTTCCAACTGAAATGAGCAAGTAAGAAATTTTATTGGCACGATAGCTGTACTAGAATACCTTCTCTTTGGCCAATCTCTTTTTCGTATTTTTTTTTAAATTATCATACAGCAGTTTCAGCTGACTGGTGCTTCTTTTTCCAGTTTTGGAACTTGCATTAAATTTTTGGGTTACATAGGCCCATGCATCATTTTTTTGCTTAGTACTAATAGCATCCGTCTTTTTATTTTCAAGTATTGTTTTTTTTTCCATTACTAGTAGTAATATATTTTCTTTTTCTTCTTCTAAAAAATTTTTTGATCTTTCCCTTTTTTTTTCTGGTGTATTAATGTTATCCCTATATATGCGTAATTTTATGTATAGTAGATGAATATAATTTAAAAAAATATTACCTTACATTTTTTTTATATTTCGTTCTTTTTATGGCCGAAAAAATGTAAACAGGTGACAAATAAACTAATAAAAAAATTATGTAACCAGGAGTGATACTATAAATAACAAACTGAGGGTACAAAACAGTTGGTGAAATAGTATTTTGTTTAACGAATGAATAAAATATATTCATTCGTTAAGTAACGAGACGTTAACTAACGAAACGTTAATAAAAGTTTGGTGAAATCGACCCTTAGTTGTGTATTCCATTTTATCTTGTCTACATAATAAATTAATTATCACGCTTATAACTACATAACTAACAGTTTCGTTAGTTAACGTCTCGTTACTTAACGAATGAATATATTTTATTCATTCGTTAAACAAAATACTATTTCACCAACTGTTTTGTACCCTCAGTTTGTTATTTATAGTATCACTCCTGGTTACATAATTTTTTTATTAGTTTATTTGTCACCTGTTTACATTTTTTCGGCCATAAAAAGAACGAAATATAAAAAAAATTTAAGGTAATATTTATATATCTACTATACATAAAATTACGCATATATAGGGATAACATTAATACACCAGAAAAAAAAAGGGAAAGATCAAAAAATTTTTTAGAAGAAGAAAAAGAAAATATATTACTACTAGTAATGGAAAAAAAAACAATACTTGAAAATAAAAAGACGGATGCTGTTAGTACTAAGCAAAAAAATGATGCATGGGCCTATGTAACCCAAAAATTTAATGCAAGTTCCAAAACTGGAAAAAGAAGCACCAGTCAGCTGAAACTGCTGTATGATAATTTAAAAAAAAAATACGAGAAAGAGATTGGCCAAAGAGAAGGTATTCTAGTACAGCTATCGTGCCAATAAAATTTCTTACTTGCTCATTTCAGTTGGAAACGTATAAGACTGGCGGAGGAAATATACGTCCCCAAAATGAAACAACGTGTGATCATTTAATTTATAGTTTATGTAGTATCAATTGGTTGATCTACTCTTGATGTATTTTAATTCTGTGTATTTATTGATAATTGTTACAACAATTTTGGCTTGTGTATCCTTTGAGTTACAAGTTCGAACTGTTACAAAAATGAAATTAAGAAAAATAGAAAACGAATAGAGTGGGGAGATCAACCCTCCACCCTCTACAGTGACACCGGAGGGGGTGCATGGCAACAGGCCTGAACATCCCGGCCTCCTTGAACCGTCTGGTTCAAATAGTGTTATTCTAATTAACCTATTATTCTAACATATTGTAACTTAAATGCTAACTATCGAGTACTACATTGCAATAGTCTATAATTTTTGCACCTTTAGTTCACTGGTAATACGCACAAATTGCGGGTGGCTCTTTTTGTTGTGTCACCTTGAGTTTTCACACTAACCACTCGCACTACACCGTCATTTCCTGGATGGAGAGCAATGATTCGTCCAAGTTTCCATGTCAGAGGCGGTGAGGTTTCCTTCAAGAGCACTAGAGCTCCTATCTCGATACATGATGCATCTGGTCGATACCATTTCGTTCGTTTTTGAAGTTCGCACAGGTATTCTTTAACCCATCGATTCCAAAAATGTTGTCGTATCTGGTTCACGTGCTCCCAACGCGTTAATCGATTTGTTGCTACCTCGGTAACGTCTTGTTCGGGTATAGCCGTTAGCGGGCTTCCGATCAGAAAGTGACCTGGAGTTAGGATCGAAAACTCCTCCGGGTCGTTGGTCAGTGGACACAACGGCCTTGAATTGAGGCAAGCCTCCACACCTGCTAATAGAGTGCACATCTCCTCGTATGTTAGTAGACCTTTCCCCACAACTCTTCTTAAGTGAAACTTAACTGATTTTACCGCGGCCTCCCAGATACCCCCCATATGGGCAGCGCGTGCTGGAATAAATTTCCAGTTTACGTTTATGTTTGCTAAATGATTTACAACCGAGTCTCTGAATTCCGTTGATTTGAAAAGTTTCTTTAATTCGGTTTGTGCCCCTACAAAATTAGTAGCATTATCACTGTACATAGTTGACGGTATACCTCGTCGACCTACAAACCTTTTCAATGCGCTTAAGAAACTTACTGACGTCAGATTACCAACCAATTCTAAATGAACGGCTTTCGTGGAAAAACAGACAAATACAGCTATGTAGGCCTTTGAAGTGCGTTTGCTACGCAACGATCCTTCCTTTAAAATTATAGGCCCTGCGTAATCAACACCACAATTAGTAAATGGTCGGGTTACTGAGAGACGGTGCTCAGGTAGGTGACCCATAATGGGCTTAAAGTTTCGCGGTTTTGCTCGAAAGCAAGTTAGGCAAGTTCTAACGATTTTCCGCACTTGGTTACGTCCATCTATCGGCCAGTACATTTGACGTACTGCGGCTAGGGTCGCCGTTGCTCCGGCATGTAATTGACGTTCATGGTACATCTTGATTATTAATCGAGATAAGTGGTGTTTAGGTAATAAAATTGGGTGCCTTTGATCGTAATCAATATCGGCATTTTTTAATCTACCACCCACCCGTATTAGGTCATCTGAATCTAGAAATGGATTCAAAGTCTTTAATTTGCTGGTGTGTTTCACGTTTTTACTTGCTCGAAGGGATTTTAGTTCGTCCGCGAACTCTAACCTTTGAATAATTTTTATTATTACTATAGTGGCTTTCATGATTTCGTTACCATTCAAACTCGACGCGTCACGCACTTTATTCTTAACATTATTGAAAAATCTGAAGCAAGTTGCTACCGTACGGCATAGTTTAATGAAACTTGAAAATCTTGTGATAAATTCGAATTCTGATTTATCAATGATGGCCAAGAAGGTTTGTGCGTTGTTTCGTTTTTCCGGTACGTCTAGAATTTCAGTTTTAGGATATTTTGGCCATTGAGTTTTTTCGCACGATAACCAATTAGGTCCGTGAAACCATAATTGATTATTAATTAAATCGTTGGGATACGCTCCACGTGATATTACATCCGCAGGGTTGTCTTCACTATTTACATGTCGCCAATTTTCGATAGGGCTCAATGTCTGTATCTCTGCAACGCGATTAGCGACAAATGTATTCAATGTACTTGGTACGGAATTAAGCCACGACAAAACAATCGTTGAGTCAGACCAATAATAACAACTATCGAATTTTATAGGTAAGATTTTCTCTAGATTCGACATTAATTTGGACAACAAGAATGATGCCATTAGTTCCAATCGCGGAATTGTAATCACCTTTATTGGTGCTACACGGGATTTCGCGCATAGTAAATGACATTTGATACTACCATTTAATGCTAAACTTCTGACGTAAACACAGCATCCGTATGCGTTTTGCGATGCGTCAGCGAATCCATGCAATTCTACTGTTTTGTAGGGGAATTTGGTTATAATTTTTCGCGGTATTTGTATATTATTGAGCAGATTAATATCTCTCATCATTTTATTCCATATAAGCATCAATTTGTGCGGAACCTTTTCGTCCCAGCCAATTTTTTCCTTCCATAGCTCTTGCAGAATCAGTTTGCCTAGTACTACCACGGGTCCTATTAGATTCAGGGGGTCGTATATTTTAGCGATTTCTGACAGTATTTTTCGTTTCGTTAGAGAACTCTGCGAAGGTGCACTCGCGTTTTGCGACACATTTACTCGGTAACTTAATGTGTCTTCTCGGTAATTCCAAAATAACCCTAGTGTTTTAGCGACGCCGTCCTTATCAAAACTGATGATATGAGAATTGTTTGTATTGGTATCTGATAAATGCAAGAGTTTTTTGCTATTAGAAGCAAATTTATGCAATTCGAAGCCAGCTGATTTCAGCGCGGAAATTAATTCGTCGCGAATTTTTATTGTTTCATCGATCGTGTTTGCTCCGGTTAGAACATCATCCATGTAAAAGTCTCTTTTAATCACTTCGGCTGTGATCGGAGAGGTCTCCGTTGTGGTTTCGCTTAATTTGTGCAAACACTTTATTGCAAGATAGGGAGCACAGCAAAAACCGTATGTTACTGTGGTTAATTGATAGAATTGTAACGGTTGTTGTGAGTTATCCCGCCAAACTATAGTCTGATATTTTCGATCTTCGTCCGCGATTAAAATCTGACGAAACATCTTGTTGATGTCGGCCGTAAAAACATATTGATATGTTCTAAATCTGATAATTATATCGAAAAGATTGTCTTGTAATTTTGGCCCGGGAATCAAGAGATCATTAAGCGTAACGCCGTTTGATGACTTTAGGGATGGATTAAATACGACACGTAGTCGCGTAGTACTACTCGCTTCTTTGATAACCGAATGATGTGGTAGAAAAACGCGCTCGTTTTCGTTGGGATCTGGCTGGGTAACGAGTTCCATATGCTGTAGATTTATATATTCTTTTATAAAATGTGAATATTCGGCTTTCAAGTCGGGATTCTTTGTAAGTTTACGCTCTATATAATTAAATTGCTTAACAGCTAAATGTCTTGTGTCCCCAATATTTTTGATACCTGAATTTTGGGTTTTAAAAGGCAATCGAACAATAAACCTTCCTTCAGAATTTCGAGCGAAAGTGTTATTAAAGTGTCTCTCGCAACAAAGGTCCTCTTCGGTCAATTTGATTGATTTATTGCCATCTGTGGGATATTCTTCCATTTCCCAGAATTTCGTAAGCTGTTTATTTAGAGAATTTAACGACAAATTACAAACGACCGAATTTTGTTGCTGATGACCCTGGACCCTACCCGTAATAAGATAGCCGAGGTCTGTTTCTTGGAACATAACCGAGGGATTTTTCGAAGGTCTTATTTGTTTGGGTCTAAGTATCTGCCAGAATATTTCTGCTCCTAATAAAATATCAATTTTCGAGACCTTGTGAAAATTTGGGTCGGCAAGTTTTATTGCAGGCGGAATATAAATTCGCGATTTGTTGATTGGAGTTGTTGGTAAATAATTGGTAATTCTTGGGACAACTAAACAAGTTACGACTTGTTGAGTTTCGTTATGACACGAACGAAATTGAATTTTGGCGATTTCTGTGCATTCGCCCCGCATCCCCATGATGCCCGTCAACTCCCAATTTATTGGTTCTGTATTTAGACGTAGCCGCTCACATAGTTCTTTTGTTATAAAGTTTGATTGAGATCCGTTATCTAAAAAGGCGCGAGCCTTCAAATCTGTTTGCCCGTCATTCACTATTATTTGTGCGGTAGTTAATAGGACCTGGGCGGATGTTAAATTAGTACCGCTAGAATGAAGAACTACAGGACTCGTTGTGCTGTCGCTATGTTCGTTGTTTTGGTTAACATGTAGCAATGAGTTGTGTTTCTCATTACACTGGCGACAATTTCTCATTGTACATTTATTAACAGAATGATTCGTTCTTAGGCAATTAATACACAATTTGAGTCGCTGTACTTCCTTGATTCTCTCCGGTATTGCTAAATTGAGAAAATCTTGGCAATGGTACAAATAATGATCTCGTTTACAATACGGGCATTGTGGTTTGTTGATGCCTGCATGACACGCGGTCGTCGGTTTTGCATTATAATTGTTGCGCGACGCGGGTTTCGGTTTGAACTGCTGATATTTTATTATCGGATCACCGGCATTTAGCGACTCCAATAATGTCGCCTTTTTTCTTAAGAACTCTACGAGAGTTCTGTATTGCGGAATCTCACTGTCTAGTGTGGATTCCCATTCCTTTCGCGTAATAAAATCGAATTTGGATGCTACTATTGGAACAATTAGTGCATCCCATTCGTTTATAGGTTGCTCTAATGTTTTAAGCGCTTCAATATTTATTGTTACGTCATCCAATAATTTACGTATTGACTTATGAGAATGTTTTATAAGTGGGGGTGAATTAAGGATTGTTAATACATGTTCCTGAATAATTAAACGTTTGTTGTTGAACCGTCTCTCCAAGGTCTCCCATACTGTTTTATAATTTGCTGCCGAGACCATAACGGCTTCTATAGACCTTTGTGCATCACCCTTTAGACACGACTTTAAATAATGAAATTTTTCTATCTCCGTATATAAATTGCTTTCGTGAATCAATGACGTGAATGTATCTGCGAATGCAGTCCATTCTAAGTAATTTCCCGAAAAACTTGGGAGATCAAGGGTGGGTAGCTTAACGTTGCTAGGACGGAGTCCATCGGAATTCTGGCCTTGATTACTAGGGCCTGGAATAACTATGTTTTCGCGACTTTCTATTACTGACTGTATATCAGATTCTAGATCATAAAACCCGTCTTCAAAGGCCTCGCGCTCTTTCTTCTGCTTGTCCGTTTCATCTAATATTTCAATTTGATCTTGTACGTCCTTAAATTCCCCAAACGCACTACGTAGAGCTTGCAGGCGCGATTTTAATTGATAGCTTTTATCGGTAGGTTTGAACCTTTCCGTGAGGTACGTGCGAATTCGCGTAACGGCTGCCTTAATCTGACCCCTTTTTGCTACTAATCGTTCAAGTTCAGCTTTATTATCCATTATGAGGATTATTATAAAATGACTCGGGTAACGATTCGGAAATGCACACCCTATCCACAGATATGAAGAAAAGCCTACTGACCTTGGTGTCGTTGCCGTTCACTGGATCGGGGGTAGACGACGTTGCCCTTTTTTCTTTGTGTTGATTGCTTGGACTCTTGCACCTTGGCGGTGGATTATCACACGGTTGCTGCTTTACCGGATCCGGCTCGAAGGACCATATGTAGTATCAATTGGTTGATCTACTCTTGATGTATTTTAATTCTGTGTATTTATTGATAATTGTTACAACAATTTTGGCTTGTGTATCCTTTGAGTTACAAGTTCGAACTGTTACAAAAATGAAATTAAGAAAAATAGAAAACGAATAGAGTGGGGAGATCAACCCTCCACCCTCTACAGTGACACCGGAGGGGGTGCATGGCAACAGGCCTGAACAGTTTATTAGGGTCCACAATTTTACCACACGAAAATCAGTATGACTGTGATGGTAATTAATAACAAATTTAAAAAAAAATAAGGTATTGTTTCAATATTTTTTATAGCAATCGAACAAGAAACACCGACGTTGACTCGATTAGAATCACCCGTTGCAGAAACACCACCAATACTACCAGTAGCAACATCACCAACAACACTACTAGAATCAACGTCGTCAACAACACTACCATCAACTTCACAAGAAGATGGTGAAATTTTATGTAAAAATAAAAAAAATAAAAAATTTTTAGATAACATTTAAAAAAAAAATTCAAAAAAGTGCCAGTGTGAAAGTGTGCTACAGAAGGAACTGTTAGCTTTGAAAAAAGAGAGGCACTTAAAAAAACTAGAAATTTTACAAATAATAAAAGAAAAGGAATTAGAAGAGCTACGGGGAGTTTAGCTAGAAAATAAATTAAAAGAAAGACAGTTATTGAAATTAGATTAAAGTTTTATGATTGTTATTGTTCTTGGTTCGAAATGTATAGAAAATAATGCGTACCTCCTTATAAACAAAGTATTAATTACTGCTGTTCTTACTGAAGTATTTTCATTGCCAGCAGCAGGAATTTCTTCAAGTTTATCCAGATTATGAACGTCTAAGTTTATATCATCATCTGGCTGATCATCATTTAAATCTATTGCGATATTATGCAACACCATCGTAGCAACGATTATACAAAGTACTGTATCTGTTTTTAATCGCATGCCAATTGACAAACAAGGAAATCGTCTTTTCAAAACTCCAAAACTTCTTTCAATTGGATTCCTTGTTTTTCTATGGGCTTGATTGTAACGCCCTTCTGCTATAGTTTGTGGATTGACTAGGGGTGTTAACAAATATTTTTACAAGCATATCCACTATCACCTAGCAAGTATGAATTTGGATATTCATTATTTTCGAGCTTCATCATAATCAACGAGTTATTAAAAATTATAGAATGGTGTACCGATCCTGACCAACGAGCAACTACATCAACGAATTTTAAATTTGCAGTACAAACTGCTTGAACATTTATTGAAAACCACGACTTCGTGTTTCTATAATGTTCTGGAAATTCCCCACCAGGAGATTGAATTCTAATATGCGTGCAATCAATTGTAACATGGGTGGTATTGGATCATTACGGAAACTTAGAAATGTCAATTTATCTTCAATGAAGCTTAAAATTTGAACAACAGTATCTTTTGAAAACCGAAATCTCATTTTAAATTGCTTATCATCGTATTTTATCAGCGGATCGACTCTTAAAACTGGCCTTGGTCGTCTAATAACAACGGCATCATCATCGAAGGAATCAGAAGAAGATTCTGACGAGGAAGAAGACGTCAACATCCTTCTAATGTAACAATTAGCCTTTTTCCTCTGAAGATTTAAAAAAGATCCGCTAGATGGCGCACTAGTGAGGGGGGTACAAATATTTTGAATTTTCTATGAGCACATTTCGATACAGTAGCGAGTTTAATAATAGCGCTATTATTGACGCAAAATAAAAAAATTGAATTTTCTACACAAATATATTAAACTAGCGGACCCGGCGAACTTTGCCTCGCCCCAATTTTACGTGAATGCGTAATTTACGACTATCCGAAATCAGTTTAACAACACACAAAACTCGCAGCAAGAAAAATAGCACATTTACTGTAAAAAATTAAAATGCCAAAATGACACCTGTCAGATAGCGCAAAGTCTAATAGCGAGTTCTCGTGAGAGAACTAGTGTTGCACTGGTGCAATTAGAGATGTGCTAGCAATATGGATGTTTTTGAAATAACGATAACTTGACATAGCCAACTGTTTTAGGCAGTTGCGTTATTATCTTTTAAGTCCGGAAACGTTGATTTTTCTCCTAGTGTCTTAGCTTTATCAGAGACGTTAAGTGAATAAGCATTTAACATTGTTTATCCCTACTATACTATTAGCGCTGAGAGTGGCCAATTTTTAAATTCTCAGGAAAAAAGTTCATTAGAGCAACACACAAAATTCCATTCAATTTAAAGTATTGAAATCAATGCATCACGTTGATAGACAGGAAATTTTAATGTTATTAGGATCGTCTTTTATCATAACATACTGTGCATAAAACGGTAGTCTCTGAACAACCTTTCCTTTTTAGTTTTTGACCAAATCAGTGGATTAGATAATAATTGTTTGTAGGTAAATACAGTCGTCTAACCGGAACCTGCTGATGTTTTTTCGTCTTCTTTATAATAAATGTTAAAAATTTGTTGTCGATTTTAGAAATTTACAATGTACACTGGTAATTTTTTTATCTCAAAATACTCCCCACATAGCCTAGTTTACGTTCTTGAAGGTTGCATTCGATTATTCCAGTAATTGAAGGAGTTGGGCCAGGACCGTCTGTATATAGGACAAAGACCTTGCAATAAATGTTTACATGATTGGTATAGGAGAAAGGCTAACCTCACTATATGTAAACCTGTAAACGACATTTGCAATAATTTTTTTCTATTTTTGGGTGCTTAGGTCTTGCAGTGGCACACATCACTTCTTTTTTATCATCAGAATCACTTGACAATGATAAAAAAGACGATATAATAATAATTGCATCAGCATGTGTGCCGTCCATGTTGATTGCAATTTTCTTTTGTTTTGCACTCATTCCAGCACGAGCTGTTAGAGCTCGTGTTGAAATATGTGCACTGAGTGCGCATTGAGGGCAAAAAAATTGCACCGATTTACCAAAAGAACACGACTAGTGCACCAGTGCTGCACTAGTTCCATATAAATACTGTATAAATATTGACATTTCTCGCACATCTCTAATTGCACCAGTGCAGCACTAGTTTTCTCACGAGAACTCACTATAAGTCAACTCGGATTTTGAATGAAAACTTTCGATTTTTCCAATTTTCCGACTTTTCCGGAGGGATTTTCCAAAAATTTTCTTCCGTAAAAACCTTCTCCTCGAAAATACGAACAACTGACAAATTTTACAGAAATCGGCCCAGCCGTTCTCATTTTATGAATTACTATACCTACATTTTTTACACCATTTATATATATATATATATAATAGATTTCAGGGAGAAATACTTTTATTAATTATCAACCCCTAGGTTAATTGTCATGAAATCAAACATATAATTGATAATAGTATATTATACAACGACGCTATAATGAGTGCTATTATTACCGAGAATGAAGTTTACAATACGAGCGAACGGAGTGAGCGAGTGTTGTAATCATTCGAGGTAATAATAGCACTCATTTTAGCGAGTTGTATACTATACTTTATCTACGACTTTATTCTAAATGTATAGATGTTGGTGATGTACAAGAACATTTACCTTCATCATCATTTTTGTTTATAAAATCGCACAGAAAACGGACACTTTTGAACTATTAGTTAAAAGTGGCGATTTATTTATTTTTTGTAGTTACCATGGTTTTTTTAACATTAGAGAAAATTAAGGAAAATAGTATTTTCTGATTGGCTTACGAGCGGGAATAATGACCATTATTCGATTATTCCCTCTCGTAAGCCAATAAGAAAATTGTAGGAAATAATATAGGACATTATATTGCAAAAACCACACGTATAATAGTCACTGTATATATAAGTCGTAGATAAAAGGTTTTATCTGGAAAATAATTAATATTTATTGTCATTATTTTTCTTGAATTTTATTATTTTGTTTTTCAATTTCATTTAACTTTATTAATTTGTTTTTTAATATGTATCCGGTTCACCCTTTCCAGGGTTAAGAAGACCAATAGTATGAAAAGGTGTTAGATAATGAGCCCAGTAATAATTTCAAACGTTAACCCCTTAACGCACAATTTTTTTGCGTGCCCATTTAGCGAGCTCGAATTAACTCGAGCGTGCGCGTTAAGTGGTTAATAATAACAGTAATGCTTGGCACAGATTCAACATTTTTAAACGTCAAAAAAACGCCTGGTTATCGGTCAAAATACAGTAGCGTCACGTTTAACTCTACATTCTTTGGGTGTTTTTTGTGTTGCATAAATACAGGCGTTTATTTAAAATAAGGGTAAATTTAAAATATTCTGCGTTTAAATGTTCACTGTTTTACTAGAGGAGTCGGTCAATATTGTTCTCTATTTGTAAAGCATAAACATCGCATTCAAGGATCTACAAATCTGTTCATGGAGTTTGGCTATTTGCTAGAATTTTCATATAGAATTTCTACATAATTCCGTGTTTTTTTTCAGTATTGTTATCTCAAAGGCACTGCAATCTGTTAGCCAATCAGAAGAGAAGACGACAATACTTAGATATTTTTTTACTAATCGTGCAGAAACGAAAAAAATAACGATTCGAAGCCCCTCAACAAACATGTTGAAGCATTTGAAGAGGGCAGCGTGTTGAGATAGACGTGTAAGGTACTTCCCCTACCATCATTATGATGTATATTACGAATCAAGCCACAGTTAGGCAGCCGTCTATCCTGAGGTCAAGAGTAAAGACCAATCGTAAGTAAACAAGCGTTTCATTTACAATAGGGATAATGTGGAAATTATAGAGGACTGTTTCTACGTCATGTAGTTTACTCATTAGTATTATTTTTTGTGAAACAAAGTGTTTTTCAATTTCAGGTAAAAAACGACAACAATAATTTTGTAAAAATTTTATGTATATTAATGAAAGTAGATCAAACGTACAAGAAAGAAATATAAATATTACGATTTTTCAACAACATCACACTTGAAAGGTTTCTCTTCAGTATGTGTTCTTAAATGAATATCTAAATGAGATTTTTGTACAAATTGTTTATTACAAATATCACACTCGAACTCTTTTCCATTCCTATGTATTTTTGAATGCCTATACAGATTACTATTAGACGAATACGTCTTACCACAAACATTACAACAATAAGACTTCTCACCAGTGTGTTTATTTAAATGATCTTTTAAATTTACTAGTGTCGAATAGGATTTATCGCAGATATTACATTTAAACGGTTTTTCACCTGTATGTACTCGTTCGTGATTTAACAAATGGGTCTTGCGTGAAAATTGCTTATTACAAATATTACATTTGAATGGTTTTTCACCCGTATGTACTCGTTCGTGATTCAACAAAGTACTCTTGACGGAAAATTGTTTATTACAGATATTACATTTGAAAGATTTTTCACCCGTATGCACTCGTTCGTGACTTAATAAATGCGCTTTCAGTGAAAATTGCTTATTACAAATTTCACATTTGAAAGGTTTTTCACCCGTATGTACTAGTTGGTGACGCAACAAATGGGTCTTGCGTGATAATTGCTTATTACAAATATTACATTTGAAAGGTTTTTCACCCGTATGTACTCGTTTATGAATTCGTAAATAAGACTTCTGTGGAAATTGCTTATTACAAATATCACATTTGTACGGCTTTTCACCCGTATGTACTCGTTCGTGATTCAACAATGTGGTCTTGACTGAAAATTGTTTATTGCAAATATCACACTTGAAAGGTTTTTCACCCGTGTGTACTCGTTTATGAATCCGTAAATGAGACTTCTGTAGAAATTGCTTATTACAAATGTTACATTTGAAAGGTTTTTCACCCGTATGTACTCGTTCGTGACACAACAAAAGGTCCTTGCGTGAAAATTGCTTATTACAAATAGTACATTTGTATGGCTTTTCACCTGTATGGCACCTCAAATGGCACTGTAAAGTAGACTTAAAGGAAAATGTCTTATCACACATATGACAAAGATAAGGTTTTTCACACGAATTACTTTGTAACGTACTATGCATCTCATTGGTGTGTACTTTTAAGTTCATATTTGAATCATTTCGAACATTGCTACGGTTTTTTCTAGTTTCAGTAATCTCTTTCGTAGTCTTAGTTTTAGCATCAATCGAATTGTCCCCAATTAAACGTGCATTATTAGTAGTATAGTGTTTTTTTGTATTATTAGTATTCATCTCTACATCTAATTCTTCTTTTTTACCATTATTGTCGTCACTCGAATTTGTGCAAGAAATGTTATGAACAAGAAATTGACTACTACTTACAACATCTTTGGAGGTACTGCTCTGATTGTCATCAGTAATAATCACATCATCATTATCAATAAGTCTTAAGACATTGTTATTTATAGAAATAGTGTAGCTTCCACTAGTTTTATTAGAAAATCTATTGAAATCAATTTTATCCTCAGTGGTGCATTTACTGCTTTGTTTATCATTTGTTTCGTTGCTATTGTCATTGGAACTTGCATAACACGGTGGTATCTTATCATTATTATTAATTCTACCTTCGATTACAAATTCTTTAGTATCTTGATTGTCCATAACAGCCACACTACTATTATTGAATTCTTCATTACTTTCATCCTCTAGAATTAAATAATAGTAATAATTTGTTCAGAACTGACCGTCTCTAATAAGGAGCCCGGGTGCAAGCAATATTCCGGGGTTTTATAGGGACAAACCAAACACAACAAGAATATGTAAATATATTTTTGAGGACCCCAGAGCTTTCCACCCTTTGTACTTTCCTTATTATTGTTATTATATTTTATTAAATGTATTTTTACCAATTTTCAAAGGATCCTCCTCAATTTCTATTTGTTCTTCTTTTATCATAAAATCATCACCATATGTGCTGGAAGGTGGGCAGTGTACTTTAAAATAATCATAATCATCACTTGTCTTCTCTAATAATTGTTCTTTCTCATGTTGGATTCGATAATCAGTATCTAGAATCTGCGTCCGGAAGTCATTGTATTTTACCAAATTGTTGAAACATGGACTACATATATTTTTCGTATATGGATCCTTCTTTGTTATCTAGAAAACCGATATTAATTGATAGATAAATATAAAAGCCAGGATTTTACGAGTTTACCTTTAAATTTGATAATTGTTTAATTATCTTCCAAATTGGTGGTTCAAATTTTGTATTAAATATGTGCTGACACATTTCTGGATTTGAATCCGTATAACATAAGCGACACTTTTCCATTTGTTTTTTTTTTTGACAAGTTTCAAATAATTATTGTTTTTTGTTAATTACACAGGTTAACCTATAAAACGCGTAACACAGATTACATGGATCCAGCCCCCTGTTACTCCTTGTTATAAAGAATGGTTCGATGTCGACACACCTGACAGGGAGCGCTAGTAGCACATTGCGCCGATCATCTTTACGGGAACGTTGAATTGAATTTTATTAAATATTAATTATAATATTATAGCTACTAATTTGTTATTAACCAGTGGTCATTTGGTCAATGTCCCCCCAAAAAAATTTAAACTAAAGTTAATTTAATTATAATAAATATAATTACTTTCGCGATTAAGGTTCACCTTTTTTATGCCTTATAGTCTTATTACTAGTCCTAATTTAAGTTTTAGATCGTATATCCTTTTAATTTTCTATATCGATTATATTTTTTAGCGGTTAGGTTACTATCGGGCCGTAAGTTCAATTTGACCCACCCCCCTATAACTCCATGTTTCAAAAAATGGTTCGATGTCGGGACACCAGACAGGTAGCGCTAGTAGTCCTTTGCGCCGATCACTTTTACGGGAGCGTTGAATTAAATTTTATTAAATTTTACTTATTAAGAGAAGTTTAATTATAACATTATAATTATTAATTTTTTATTAGCAATAATAATAAAATGATAATCACCAATCAAAATCGATCATTTCTTCATAGAGTTTTACAAAAATATGAAATCAAATTTAATAAATTAATTCATAATAATTATTAATTATAATTAATAATAATTAATTAATTATTTGATAATTAAATAATAATTAATTAAAAAGTTAATATTAATTTTCAATTAATTATTAACAATAATTTAGCTCTTTGGCTTGTGATGCCCCATATGCAACGACGTGTTATCAGAATTTTGTTTTTTTTTTGTTTTCAGAACTGAATTTTATATTTTTTGTGTACATAAGGTATTAGAATTTAAACTATATTTTGTTCTTTTGTTATTTCAATATCTAAAAACGTAGCTCGAAATTACGTGATAAGTGCCATTATTTTCGATTTATGCATGTTACTAGATTTTGAATATAAAAAGTTGATCAGATTTTGAATATAAAAAGTTGATCAGATTTTCACGTCTTTTGGTTACGACAGTCCTATCATTTGACTTAAATATAGTTGTCGAACAATTTGAAATAATTTTGTTAAAAAAGACCATCTGTTAATCTATCCGATACATAATAATAACTAGTAAACCGCGGTCGTCACACACGGCGCAAAGGTCCACCAGCGCCCTCTAGAAGAACTAAAATCACGGGACATATTCGTTCACTTTTTGTGCTGTTTCGCCCATTGAAGCTACAGGGGGCTGATTTGACCATATACAGTTCTTATGGTATATGGGGATATACATGTAAAGAGGAACAGTGACCGATATATCGACATTTTCGAGTACAAGAGAGAACAACCTTTCAGCCCTATATCTACGATTGAGTCGACGGCCGGAGATTGTAAATCACTAATTCTCTATGGTTGTTCTTTTCTTGGTACTGGAAAAATGCATTTGTTGAAAGTTTTTTCCTAAATTTAGATTTGAGATTTAGTTTATTACGAACAATTGTGTGATATACATGTGCGTGTATAAATCAAAATAAGGGCGGTTTTTTTCCGAAATTAGTGTTATACAAGAAATAGTTGCGCTAACTGACTTCAACTATCCAAAATTATATTATTGTTTTATCTTTTTTCATCCGATAATTTCGCTTTTTCCCACTCTGTTCCTTGAAAGTGGAAAAAGACTCTACCAATTACAAAAATTTGACCCTCCATGTTAAAAACCTACGGGCCGCCACTGATTTTTGGGACCTCCTCCCCCACCGCCCCAAGACTAGTTATATAACATTACCGTTTTGAAAGTAAATGAGATAAATGATTTTAATATTTTATTGTAATATATTTTATACATTATTTTAAATTTAGTTGTATCGATTGGTATGGATTATTTTTTATATAATTTAGTACCTACTATTTGATTATTGATACTTATCGATACATATTAACATAATGTTACGTAACAATGTATCTAACACCCCTCGTCAGCATAACACAGTAATAACGCTTGACTTAACCCCTCCCCCCTGGTAATAATGTTACGTAATACTTGAACGTTCCCTGAAAAGTGCCACTAGTTTTTATTTTTGAATGTTTCTAGATTATTAATAAAGAAATTGATCAGATATTCACATCTTTTTGTTACAACACTGCTATCATTTGAATTAGATATAATTTTTAAACGATTTGAAATAATTTTGTTAAAAAAGACCATCTGTTAATCTATCCAATATATAATAATAATAGTAAACCGAATCGTCGCACGCGGCGCAGTGAACTACCAGCACCCTCTAGAAGAACTAAAATCACGAGACATATTCCTTAACTTTTTGTGCTGTTTCGCGCATTGAAGCTACAGGGGGTTGCATGGAACCAGCCCCCTATCACTCCATGTTTCAAAAAATGGTTCGATGTCATCACACCAGACAGGGAGCGCTAGTAGTCCCTTGCGCCGATCACCTTTACGGGAGCGTTGAATTATATTTTCTTAAATTTTACTTCTTAAGAAAAGTTTAATTATAACATTATAATTATTAATCTTTAATTAAATAATTAATTAATATTTAATTATTAATTAATTAGAAAGTTAATATTAATTTTTAATTAATAATTAATAATAAAGTTCTCGTAATAATAGATATTTAGCTAAAACAAAATTTAGCTTGTTTTTTTTTCAATTGGTTTTGTTTTTTAAAACTTTTATTAATCTGCGACGCATATTGTTGTCAAACAATTTGAAATAATTTTGTTAAAAAAGACCATCTGTCCGATATAATAATAATAACTAGTAAACCGCGGTCGTCGCACACGGCGCAAAGAACCACAAGCGCCCTCTACAAGAACTAAAATCATTGGACATATTCGTTAACTTTTTGTGCTGTTTCGCTCATTGAAGTTATAGGGGGTGATTATAACACTAGTGGTCATACATTTCTCGCGCAATAATTGGCGGGTTCATGTCGGCAGCTAGTTGCTCGTTTGGTAAAATTGTGAGAATTGTGAACTTACCGATAGAGGTCACGTTCGACGCTACCGTGGGGACTCACCGGTTCCTTCTCGACAACATCCCGCGAATTCCTCGGACTGTTATTATCGTTGGGTTCTTGCAAATATTTCACGTTTGCATTATTACCAATCCAACGTTGATTCGGTGCGTATTTCGGACTGTTTTGTGTTGAATTTTGTGGTTCGATTTTCGATAGTGTTGTCTTTAGATCATCATGAGCATTCGGACCGATTCGTGGATTCGATTGTTTATTGAACGAATCGTAACTCGATAATGAATCCGATTTGGAATTCTGGCCACGTTCCAATGATTCCAATTTATTACCAAAATTATCCGTATTAACAGTTTCTGGATTCTCGACATTTTGAGTCGGTTTCGTGCCGAAAAGTCGCTTATGAGCCGAACGTCTAGAATTTTTTACATTATAACAAAATTTTTAGAGAATTTATCGAATACAAACCCATTGGGAATTTTGCTGGGTGTCGTTAAAAGACCGATCGGTTTTAGAGCGCGATCAATCCGTGGCGGTAAATCCGGTACTTATCCGTAAACATTACCAGTACCATCTTTTGGACTTCTTCGGGGACTCTGTTCGGGGATACCGATTTTGTTATTGTAAGCGTTGCATGGAACACATGGAATGACCTAGAAATACTGATCTCGCGTTTTAGGATGGCTAGTTATGGCCAAAGAGTATACTCTTTGGTTATGGCGAGTCCCCGTGTAGACCGAGCATTACATTGGCAATTATCTATGATTGACAACTATCGGGAAAATCTAACAGTACGCATTCGCAGTTCAGTAGCGTAACGTAGAAAGATAGGTAAATAAATAAAATCATGCGGAATATTATATTACGATACGAGTGCGGAAAGCAAATCTTTGCGGAACGAGTATGTGAGTTGTGGCACGACCGGAGAGGAGCGGATGGAGTGATACATAACAAACGTGTTCCCAAAAGATGGTTTCCCACGAATATTGTACGCTATTTTTTCTACGACCGTTTGTAAACATAAGCCATTTGTTGATTTTATATTTAATTTTAATTAAATAAATTATATGCATTTCATTATTGATTGCAAGCTATATTTTCAAAATTGACAAATAATCATTACTATTGTCAAATAGTAATGATGTGTTTTTTGTTTTCTCAAGCGGGTGGAAAATGAGGATTTTCCGCATTTATGCAAAAAATAAAAATTTCAGCCAATCAGGATCAGGATCATTTACAACTTAACCGGGCGCTACACCTTATTGGTTATTGAATTTAATTAATAGTAAATTATCTATGCGTCAAGGTGGTCTATTACTTATGGGACATGCTGTATAGTCGCTAGTTTTTGGAGCAAACTTGAACAAATCACAAACAACATAATTTTTATAAAAAATTCAAGACTAATATGTAGAGCTACAATTAGATAAAACAGGTCATCAATCAAGATGATCAAGATACAGTAGCGTCCTGCTTAACTGTATATTCTTGCGGTGTGTTTTGTGTGGCATACATACAGGGGTTTATTTTAGATTAATTTAAAACATTTTGCGACAAAATGTTGATTGTTTTGATAGAGGAGTTTGTCAATATTGTTCTCTATTTATATATATTGGTTTAAGCCAGTGTTGCTAACTTTAGAATTTTGCCCCTAAATCTGGGGGAATTTTTAGTATTCAAAGTATTTTCCTGGGATCAATTTTTTAATTAATGACAAAAACTAATAAAACTTAATTACCAAAAAATATCTCTCGGCTGATGTTTAGGGGCTTTTTACTTTAATTTAGTGGAAAGCTTCTCTAAAAATTGGCAAACCAGTTTTGTCAGTACTTTTCACATATTGTGCCATTTAAATATTAACCAAATAGGACAAAAAAATAGATAATAACATACCCCAAAAAATACTCTAAATTGCAAAAATATTCATAGTTTAAGAGAAAACCCTCAAGTTGGTAACGCTGGATTCAGTGCAGTGCTTGCAAATTAGTCACTCTAAACGACACCAAAAAAAATAGTACTTATGTCATTATAAATTTCCACAACAGAAGCGAGTGCCCATAGTTTAGTCTCCCTCGTCCATTCTGTTTTCTCTCTTATCCACAACACGGTCCTCCACAAACCACGTCTTCGAACAGCTAAGTTATATGAAACAATCTATAGTTAAAGTGACAAAATAAAATATCACGTAATAGTAATTCGCATAAGTTTAAGTTTGCGTGTGTACCAATGTGTAGTGCTTGGACGATCAACTAGAAGTTGTAGTCATTCCAAGGATTCCGGTGGCAGTTAAACTACGAAAGGGTGAGTTATAAACAAAGTACTCTTTTAAACTCACGCATATTTTTATATTTAAACATATTTTTATTTACAGTAAGTGCGATCGACGCGGGATAGAAGAGGAAGCTCTTAACGCAAGTCCAATCATCTCTTGATCCAAAATTGACGCGTTCAGAAGCCAATTCAACCTAAACTTCTACACACAAAGTTTGTATCACGTTAATTTTTATGGGCTTTTGAAACTCATCACAAAATGCTTCAAAATTGACTGCTGAATAGCTCAATTGTAAGTAAAAGCTTCCAATTAGATATATGAGGATGAAAAACAGTTGTTCTTTATTAACTGTTGTCGTTCCGAAGGAAAATTAGGTAAACTCCGTCCAAAAATTAAGTATAAAATTTCAAATTACAAGTTATAGGTTATGGGCAACTTAACATTTGAAAAGTCCCTAATTGTTACATGTTTACTTAAAACCATAAAGTATGATATATTGTGGCACTACTGTTGGAATAAAATCCTACGCGTTTGTTTATATATTTTGCAACTGATTTTTGAATATTAATTCTGAAATTTAATAATTTATGTTTCTTTAGAGATTCTAAAATTCCTTTTTAATCGATTTTCAGTTTAATACAATAAAGGAGAATTTTAATTTTGGGGCTTAATCACATTGCTGTCATTTGAAATTTTATACTTAATTTTTGGACGGAGTATACCATTAATAGGGGAATCTCATTTGAGAAAAACATTAATTTGAAATTTTCACGTGCAGATCTTCGAACGCACCTCTAACTTTACACTAAAAGAATTAGATCTACAATTAATCCCCAATGTTGTAAAATTGGTTGCATATACTTCAACATCGATGGATCAATTTATTTATTTTTATGAATTCTGATAACTTTCTCAATTGGATATGTTGGAAAATTATTCTTTTTAGCAAATTCTAACACCTGATCAGCATACTCAGACAATTTCTGCTCCTTATCATCCTCGTCATCAATATAGGGTGTTGAACGATTTAATTCCAATTCCTTTTGCTTTGTTTCTTTATCAGCATCCTTAATCATAAATATTTAGAATTACAACGAATTTAAATTCAGCACAAATAAATGAATAAATAAATAAATAAATAAAATACAACTTACAATCTGTTCTAATAATTGTTGACGATAACATTGTTTTTTCTCGAATATCTCTTGTAATTTCTTTTGATTGACATCATGTTCGTTTTCATTATTTTTAAAACGATTCAACATTTCCCATTTCTTCAATTCATTATCGATCTGTTGTTGTTGTTTAATACGTTCCAAATATTCCTGATGATCATTAATACGTTGTTGTTTTAATTCAGCCATTTTTTTTAATTTAGCCAAATGTTGTTGTTCACTTTTTTCATATAATTCATCTTGTTGTTTTTGTAATCGTTTTGTTTCATCATCTTTTTTAGTTTGTAATAATTTAGCAAATTTCTGTGTTATATAATCTTGACGTTTTTCCATATTTCTAATTAATTCCCGTTCTTGAGCTTTACGTAAACAATCAATTCGATCTTTTGTTGTACGATAAATATCAATTATTGTATCAATTTGTTGATTTTCTTCAATTTGTTGTTGTTTTAATTGTTTATTTAATTTAAATATATTATCGTATTGTTTTTTTTGGAATAATTTTAATTTTCTGTTATTTTCAATTTCTTGATTTTTCAAAGCTTCCAATTCATCATTAATTCGTTGATTATCCATCGATTCTTGATTAATTCGCCTCTTATTCTCCGAATCTTCATCATTTTTATGTTTTGCAATCCTAAAACAAGCCCACAGTTAAGATATCGAACAATATACAGAGGCAGCATTTCATCTAGGCATTGTCGATATATCTGAGAGGATAATATAGGATGTGAAATTCTAATTGTACGGGGATCATTTGTAAAATTCCTAAGCTTGTGTTGACAACCAGAACACTCCGCCAAGAATATGGGGCCCATCAGAGGTGTTTGATTGGTGCATGAGAATTTCTTGCATTAATAATCCATCAAGAATCTTAGGGCAGGAACTCTAAGCCTTTCTTGTTCCAACAACCCCCTAACAAAACTGGAATCTTTTTTGTATTGACTACTTTGACGAGCCTCTGAAATCGCTTTACGCATCTTCAAAAGGTCCATGACCCACTGGTGAGGATCTTCTGCTCTAGAGTATAGAGTTCTGTCTTTGTTGACATTCTGATATAACGTCAAAATTGAGTTCTACTTCATTTTACAATTAGACAGAATGCCAACCCTGTAGATGCCAACAAAATATCGAGCCGAACAAATGAAAGATAAAGTCTACTTTGGCGTGAAGCAGAACTGTTGTGGACTTACTAGGAAGACTTACTCTTGACGCAGATGTTCGTCGAATTTAGCCCGTTTCTCATACATTTCCTGTTTAGTATTATCCGGTCTACCATCGATCGCTTTTACCATTTTTTGATCTAATTCACTGTTGATCTTTTTGTTTTCTTGTTTAATCATTTCCTTCAATTCGATTTGCTTTTCACGTTCATACAAACAAGCTGATAATATTAGAGCTCCATTCAATTGTTTTGGATAATCAGTAGATAATAATTGTTGTTTTTTAACGTTTGCAACGAATTCTTCACGTTTTTGCTTTTGTTCTTCACGTAATCTATAGAATTGTTCAATACGGTCCTGTTTGATTTTCTCTAAACGTTGAAAATGTTCCCGTTCTTTTTTTAAACTGATATTCTATTTTAAAAAAAAAGAATTTCGTACATTTAATAATATGATAATTGTTCAAAATATGTTTGTTTTGTATATTACTTGTTTGGAGTCAAGCCAAGATTTCGTCATTTCTTCATTCAATCGTCTCTTTGTTTCTTTCAATTTCTTCTCATTTTCGATAATATCGTGTTGTTGTTGTTTTTTATCTAATTGGTGTTTAATATCGTTCCATGATTTTGAAGAAATATATAAAATTGAACGTTTTGTTGGCATTTTTAGCTTTTTTTGAGGAAAAGAGATTTCTTTGTTATTTAATTTAAATACGTAAATCGATTTATTTATTTATTTGTGAATGGTTGCTTTGGTGATGGATTTTATCATCGACGGTCGGCCATTTTGTTTAGATATTACAATATATAGCATTAATCATTTTATAATTGTTTATAAATTATATTTAAAATAAAATCCGATTCGTTTCTAATAATCGAAATAGTCGTCTTGTTTTTGTTTTTGTACGATATAAAATCGAAACCAGGTTCGGATTTGGCAAATTCAGAACTCTGCACACATCTCATCCCCCTGACAGGATCGTTTTTCTAAAACAGAGGCTCTCAACCTGGGGTCTGTGGAACGTTTTTTGGGGTCCTGTGAAGGTAGATTTTTAAGAAGCGCGTTTTGTTCGCCTGACGTTTTTCTTTTTTTTTTGGTCATGTCAAAAAATTAGAGGGTGCATTTAAACATGTTCAGGGGATTTATGGATTTATTATTCCTTCAGTGTGGTAGGTGGAACAAGAAAAGTTCAGAACCCCTAAGACAAAATGGGGTCTAATGTTGAAATTAAATCACTTGAAGAATTGAAGCGTGATTGTAAGGCTTTGATAGTAAAATATTTACTTTGTAATCAAAAATTTTTATATTTATCTATTTAAGGCTATATATCATAGTTTTTTTTATCAATAATCTGGCACTTAGAAACACGTGTCAAAACAACCGGATAGAATCACTTATCTCGTTCAAGATTTGATGTTGATTTTAGATTCTTAATCGTAAAGTTTTTGCTAATTTAATTGTTCTGTAATTCCTAGTTTTTTCTATCATTGCATGTGTCGTAGAAATTTAATATTTACTCATTACTTAAGTTCAAGGCGATCTTTATTTATGCGTGTGGTGCTTGCCTGAAATTTCAGCAAAGACATTTCTCAAATTGTTACCAAATCAACTATAAATATATTCTCTGTACAAATGATTATAAAGTATTTGCACAAGATAAATTACGATATTTGCAGCCAGAGCCGGCCTGAGCTTTCCTGGTGCTCCAAGCAAGCTTATTTTCGTCGCCCTTAATCACTTTCCTATTTATTAAAATATCTTTTAACTTAATTTATGATCGAAAATAGTCTCTTTCTAGAAGAAACAGTATGATTACTTGAAAGGCACTGGCACTTACACTAACACTAGCACAATTTCTTGAAACAACTTAACACGTCAAAGACTACAACACAACTGAACAAAAACGAACAAATCTAAAGGGATTAAGTAAGTATCCTTATTGCGGTTCTTATCAAGAACGTATATTCGCGGGAAATTCTCGGTCCTAGGTACATTCGATTGTAGGGTTGCCAATTTTTGTACCTTCGAAATAAAGGCAATTGTTTTTATCCTACAAGTTTGACCGAGAGAATCTTCCAAAAACTGAATTTTTTCTACGATCTACCAGAACTGAAAATCTAACATAGAATTTGACTTCTGGAAAAATAACTTTTTCCAGTTCCAAGAGTTCAATCTCATATTGAACAAATTCTATCATTTTTTTTCCAATTATACTGTCATACTCCTTTTAAGAAAATGCTGCACGTCCAGTAGGTATAGGATCAACTAAAAAGTGCCGCCCCTAAAATTATACCGCTCCAGGCAACTGCCTGTTTTGATGTGACCTCAGGCCGGCCCTGTTTACAGCATACGTTCGTTATAATTCATAGAAATTTGAGGTCGGTAATCTAAATCATCTCTCAAGTTACGTAGTTTCAATTGTTAAAAAATCACGAGTTCTGACGTTCCAATAAAGTCGCCATTATAAAGGATCAGTGGCGTAAAATATGTGGGAGGTTTTTAGACAGTAAACACTACAATTTTTTATGATATAAAGTGAAGAATAACACCTTATCGATATCCGGAAAGATATCTATGAAAGATATTTAATACCGGAAGTTTTTTTCTTATCATTTTTAACTTTGTATAAACCAAAAAAGAGTTTGTAAACATCGCAAGAAGCACGTTTTGCGAATTAAGTAAAATCAGCAGAATAGATACTATTATTTCTAGAAATCAAATATGATAGAATTTTTCCAAGTAATTTCGTTCAATTTTTGTATTTACAATATACATTCTTCATTAATGTATTTATGGTAAAATAGAGACTCGATTATCCGGATTGTCCATCTTTTTGCCGCATTTACGCCCCCCGAGCGTTGCGATATTGCTTTAGTCAATTACCAAAAAATGTCACAGTCTAAGAGAGTGATATCGCTTAAATATGTTAAATAAACATTATTGGTTCTTTTAAAAAAGGTCATATATTCGGCTATCCGGATTTTCGATTATCCGAATGACTTACGTCAACAATTAGCCCGATTAATCGGATCTCCACTGTATTTTAGAAATTTTCATCAATCGGACAGCTCCTCAGCGACTGTGCTTCTTGAGCCAATGCGGGGAAAATCAATATTTTCCCCGTATAAGATTTTGGACGTCTTCCATTCTATTGTTATATCGTTTACAAATATAAGGAACCCAAGAGAAATGTTGGCAGGGGCATCAGAGCTACCAAAGCCGGTTCTGTGTTTAATTATGTTGGAAATTTGATAACTCATTAGCCAGTATGTACTACAGAAACTGTATAAACTACATTTACTACTGAAATATGATACTGGGCAGTCAGACCTAGAAAAATTATAGAATCGTTCGACTGACTATTTCCGTTTCTGTTGTAGTACTTGACGATCGTAGCTTGGCCCGTGAAATGCGCAGATGATAGATAGAGACCACCTCTGTGTGACAAAGACGTCAAACCAACATTACTTAAAAAGAATAATCCGAGCAAGAAGTTTAGTTAATTTTAAATTTTCTGTTTTGATTTTTCTTACCCCTTTCTTTTTTTTTGTCAGTGCTGCAGCATCCCCCAGGATATGTCATATTGAGAAACTCTTTTACAATAAGACTCATAATAAGAGTGGTTATCAAATTTAATCCAGAGTGTGCCGATCTGTATAACGTGACGAACATTACAGAAATGACTCCCCACTAGGGTGGTCGTTAAAAATTAAATTTTTTCAGCCGCCTCAAAAAAACCTTCCTTTTGATGAGAAAATACGGGGGAATTTTTTTCTTTTTTTTTGGACAACAAGAACACGTGCCGCAAGCCCTTTGAAGATTATTTCTTCATAAAATCACAGTTTTTTCAAAATATCTCTTAAAGTAGACGGATTTGAGAAAAAATCATTGAAGCAATTTCATAGGAAATAAAATCCCCCACAAAAAAGGTCTCATTTGATTTTTTCAGAAACTTTATATTTATGGAGATATTTTCAATAATCGACTTAATAACTCCATAAAATCAAAATTTTCAGACGTATAAACATATTTTTTTCGGAAATAAAAACCATTAAATTAATAGTTGTAAATGTGACTTAAGTTACAAAATGGTTTTTATTTAAGAAAAAAATACGTTTATATGTCTGAAAATTTTGATTTTATGAAGTTATTGAGTTCATTATTGAAAATATCTCCATAAATATGAACTTTATGAAAAAATCAAAAGAGACCTTTTTTGTAGAGAATTTTATTTCTATGAAATTGCTTTCAATGATTTTTTCTCAAATCCATCTACTTTAAGAGATATTTGGAAAAAACTGTAATTTTATGAAGAAATAATCTTCAAAGGGCGTGCGGCACGTGTTCTTGTTGTCCAAAAAAAAAAAAGAAAAAAATTCCCCCGTATTTTTTCATTAAAAGGAAGGTTTTTTTAGGGCGTCTGAAAAAATTTAATTTTGAACGACCATCCTACTCCCCACTCTAAAAACGAAAATTGTCTACTGCGCAAGGGGCCAAGCTATGTTCGTCGAGTAGTATAGTAAATGAAAATTTTGAGCTAAGAGATTCGGATTTTAATGCGCAAAACCACAAAATTACCCAACAAAAGAGTCGGTAACAGCAGAAGTGGTATATTGACCCTTGTAAATCTTCCAAAAAAGAGGTCGTATTTGAAAATAACCAGATGGATTTTGTGAAATTTACAAAATGTCACGTACTACCCGAACAGGTACTGGTTATTTTCAAACACGACATTTTTTGGAAGATTTACAAGGGGGCAATATATCACTTCTGTTGTTACCGACTCTTTTGTTGGGTAATTTTGTGGTTTTGCGCATTAAAATCCGAATCTCTTAGCTCAAAATTTTCACTACAGGTATATTCGAAATTATTTGCGCGATATTGGTCTATCCCTGTCGTCTCGATATACCTACTCGATATACGACCATGTGTCCCTAACCGTTTGGATTTATTTTAGTAAATATTTTTTACCCTATTTCCGAACCGAACTCTATCTATGACTACTATTCCTGAGAAACCACATATTCTTTTGGGCAAGCCTGCTTAGCATTTTAGTAGCTTATATTATGCTAAATATCGTATGTGGGGGAAAATATTGCTATTGCTAATTCTTGTTGCTCAAGATAAAGAGACAGGCCCTTAACAAATCTCCTTAGGTTAAAATTTCTGCTCAGGTCAAGATCCTATTGAGTGGAGGAGCAATTGGTGCGCTTATTTTACTTAACACAATACTGTATTGAGTTAGTGAAATGTGAATGAGTTAAGCAGAAGTATTTTTCATTTATTTTTCATTGAGTGTCACTCCAGATTTAAAAACAAAATATCGTAACGTCTTTGAGCAGCGGGCTATCTATTGTAGTATCCGGATGGAGGGAGGGTGGCTAATAGACTGGATGAATTATTTGCGCGACGCTGGGGTGGTGATTTAATTTTTTGAGGAAGAAAAGTTTTAAAAATTTACACTTGAAATAGAATTTTAATGCAAAAATGGTAACCCAGTTGAACTGTGTTATAGTTAATTTGTTGTCTACAATTTAATGCCAAGTTTTTCTCCAACTGCTCTTCAATACGCACCTGCGTCTCTGTAGTATCCATGGGCATCCGGTCGCGTGTTCGGCAGTCTAATCACCGACTGATTGCCTCAATTATCTACATTTAATGTGTTCTCCTTTACATAAAGAAAAAAATCAGATAATTTCTGTATTTAAAGCCATCAGGAACCATTTTGTTTATATTTGAATAATTAAAAAGAAATCGATAATTCCCCAATTGGTTACTGATTACATTCAAATCAAATCCGATTGGTTTATAATAATCGAAGCAGATACGCCCTGCAGGTCATTTTTTTTTAAGGAAAGCTAAGATAACGGATCATCCAAATTATGATTGAAGAGAAACACAAATCGTTTTCAGAATTTTTTATTACACCAACAATCATATCATAATAATTAATAATAATAATAATAAGTATAATAATAATGATTTTTTTTGTTAATTTTTATGTTTTTTTTCCAAATTCAAATAACAGAAAAATTCAAAAATTTCCATAAATTTTCAAAAATTTGTTTTTTTTTTGTTTAAAATTTAATAATAATAATAAAAATCAATAAGAAATCAATTAATAACTCCTATAAATTAACATGGAAGCATTTGTTTTTTTTTTGTTTTGTTTTTATGATGATTTGTTGCATGGCTAACTTAGATACAAATAATTCTAAATTAAAAAAAAAACATAACTATGCTAAAATTAAGTGAACAAAAGAGAAAAAAAAATAGAAATAAATCCCACAAGCGTCGTCGCAATTCATAAATATTTTGGACGAAATCAATTATTTACATTTAATTAATTATTTTTAAAATTACCCTTCCAACCATTTAAATAATAATAATAATGATGATAATAATAATAATAGTAATAATAATGCAAAAAAGACAACAGAAAATATTTTTACAACAGCCTACTTTCTATCATTTCATTACCATGATGATGATAATCGTGATATCTATGAAGATTTAATTGAAATAATAGAATGTAGTTTTTTTGTTTTGTTTTTTTTCAAAATTCAAGCTCATGTGTGTATTGTTGACAAATTAACAAATATTTTATTTTTGTTTTTATTTACTTTTAAAATCTTAGCCTACTACGATATATAAGTACATCTGTGGATTTTTGTCTGAGTATTGTGAGGTATTACAGTAATTTTTATTAATTATTATTATTTGTATTTTGCTTTCAATTAATTAATTAATTAAAAAGTGTTTTGTTGTACTGTATTTCAAGGCATCTTGTTGCAATTATTGATGATTATTTTTTATGTTAATTTATGTAACGGTGATGGCGGAAATTAAATCGGATCAATAAAATAATAATAATAATAATTGTAATAAAGGCAGTGCAATAATAATGATGAAAATAATTTGACTAAAATTTTACAATTTAAACACCACATACACTAGAATAGTCTACTTCACGCCAAAAATTTTGATGAATTTTATGTACAGTATTGGCGAAAGAATTAGGCTATTTTGAAAGATGGTAGGGTCGGTTTGTTTTATAATAAGTGGATTTGTTCTAGTTCTAGTGCCATTACTGTATATTGTTGTCGTAACAAAATCTACAAATTCTCTTTACAAAGATATAGAATCCAATTTTTCCGTTGAATTATTTTGTGTTTTTTTTTTGTTATAAAATTTCTAATTTGCTACGTTTAGGTACAAATTTTAATACTGTTTCCTTGCTCTCGTTTTCGTTCTCTCTCTTTCTAACTATCTCTCCCTTTCTCACATTGTTCCATTTAAATTCATTAATATCAATAAAATTTCGTACATTTACAATAAATTGTTGGCATGAATAGATATGCAAATTTTCCAAAATATATAACAAACCATTGATATTTTTTTGTGGATTTTTTGTGTTTTTTTTTAATCAACTTACAGGCTAGATATGCTAGAATTACTACAAATCTCATGCTTTAATTGTTTCCTTTCCAAATCGGTCAAAACACACGAGCGGATTTTCTGGCGGATCTAGCTCTAATCGGTTCCGTCACGTTCCGTGTTAAGTTAGACCCAGAACCTACCGATCGCGGCGCGTTTTGGATCCGCTCAAAGTTCCGCGCATGCATCCCGACCCATTTTAACACACACATGGGAATTAAAATGAAAATCAAAAAAAAAAAATTACGAAAAATCTTTACACAATGGCACGTTTTTAAAAAAATATTTTCGAATTCTTTTCATCAACTAATTTTACACAATTTCTCTCAAATTTTCTCTTAAAATTTTTTCAAAAATTTTCGTCTTTGGTTCGACCGTATCACAAACAAAATTCAAAATTATTCTCCCTCAACATAAAAATCAAGTCACAGCACTAAACAGTCAATTTTCCTTTGAAAATCGAAAACGAAAAAACCGAAATAAAAAGGTTGATTTTCCGAAAATTTCTCCTGGTGGAGGGGGTTGAAACGGGAAGAACAGCGCGCGCGCATTCAAACAATCAATCTATCTCACTTGTGTGTGTGTGTATGAATGTGTAACATTAATTATTTGAAAGAACCAACGTTTGTCTGTGATTGTTATAACCTAAAATTGATATGTTGCAGTTACTGTGATAACCTGATAAATAGATGGCGCGATTTTCGAGAATTCAAACGGAAATAGTTTTCTCGCGAAACAAATTGGCACATTATTTACAACAATTGAACCCTGGAAAGATATGTAAAATTTGTTTGACGTTTATTAATTCACAGCTAACCTGTCCAAAAATTTTTTTGTATTTTTTGCAAATTTACCGTCTCTTATCTACAACTAGTACAATGTTATTTTTTTTTGAATTATCAAACATAAATACATATACAGAGGTCAACACGACATTATTTTCCTTATTTCTTTGAAATTTTTAAATATAAATACCTAATTTATCCATCTACATCATTCAAATTTCTTTCGAAAAATGGTTTAAAAAATCACATATGAGCAAAATGACAGGGTTAATCCACCATTTAATTAATTACCAAACACATAATGACGCCATTTTGAATCACAAATTAACAATATCCTGTCGGAGACAACACAAGAAACGGTTAAATTTAGAGGCAGTCTTATTGTAGATTCAAAATGGTGCTTGTTTTATTCAAACAAAATTTGGATTGGAAATTTCAACTGAATCACAGTTAAAAAAACACCGGGAATGTCTCGTTATAGTTGATCGTGATCGTACATGATTCGCAGTGTATGTACCGCTTTACGGCGCCATATCGACCGAGCTGACAGCTAGATTGGTGGCGGCCATTTTTTTGATTATACTAATGAGCGCGAATTTTGAATTCCACCACAGCAATCTTGATGTAAACTCAGTTATTTTTGTGATATGATAACAGAGATATGTTGAGGTGTTTTTCGGATATACTCTCTATTTTTTTTTAATATAATTTATAATGTAGAAGACGTATAAAAACTATAACTGATATATAATTTCTTTTTTTTTTTAATATTCGTTTAACGTCGACGGGTATTTTGTATAATTTTTAAACTTTAAACATACATACTTCTGGTTGATTTGTACTTGTGGTTCGACTTAGGCCAACATTGGTGGTTCTGTGTGTGTGTGTTTGTTATGCGGGCGACAAATTAGAAGTAAACGACAGTGGCAGTGGTGGCGGCGGCGGCGGTGGTTCACTGGAGGCGCGGCGGTGGCGGTGTACCAAGTACGCTCTTGATTGCTGTTGTTTTGAGTAGTCGTTTGAGCATCCCACTAGAGCCTCTATGTTGGAGACTCTTGTGTGTTGTGAGCGAATTCTTTGTTCGATAGCGTCGATGACAGAATTCGCATACGTACAATGTGTCAGATTGTTCGTGTTTGTCTTGAAAGTGTCGTTTGAGCGAATAATAACAGCTGAATGTACGTCGGCAATATGGACACTCCTGGGGCTCATTGATGCCTCCGGATGTTGGTGGTGGCATACGCACCGTCGTGCCTGTAACAACAGCCACGGGTGCTCTGGTGGTCGATGGTGGTTGGTAATGGCGAGAGTCGGAGTCGGGGCAGCAGCAAATTAAACAGATACTCCGTTTTGTTTTTTAATTTAAGGAAATTTTATAAACTTTAAGACTACAACCCCGTTTCCGATTTCGCCCTCACTAATTCGACGGTAGGCGGGCGAGTACAACATGCAGAGGCTCACGCGGCAGTGTAATTTAAGTAAATATAAAAAGCGGCATCAGCACAACAAAAATTAATGAAATTGTAATAAAAAAATAATTAAACTTTTCACTCTACACACACATTAAAATAATAATAATTATACACAGAAAAAAAATAGCAGCAACATAAAAAAAATCTTAAAAGCAGTCTCTATTTCTATGTCTATTTCTAATTACTAAGAAAAAAAACTTTAAATTTGTGTATGTTGGTGTGTACCTGGGAGGGTGGTTGTGATGTTGGTTGTAGTGGTGGTGGTGATGGTAGTGGTGGTGGTGTTGTTGGCGGCAGCGGCAGCGGCGGCGGCGGCAATAGCGACAACATCGGCCGGACGACGGCACAGCAACGGGACGTGCGGTGGCTAAAAGAACTTAATGTCGATGTCCCCGGGCCGCGACTTGTGGTACGTATAGATGTGCGTCATTAGCGAGTTCCTTGAGCAGTAAACACGCTCGCAGATGACGCATCTGTACTCTTCTTGTCGTTCGGCGTGCTTGTCGGCGATGTGCCGCTTCAGGGACGCCTTTGAGCACAACACCTTACCGCACAGCTGGCACGTGAACACCTTCTTGGGTGACGCCCCTGCAACAGCAAAACCAAGCTCGCTCTGGGGTCTGGTACGCGCGTCTTGCCACCAGCAGACACATTTTACTTTATTTTTATGTTATTTTTTTATTCTCATTAACTTTCTCTCAATCAATTGACGTTAGCAAAAAAATATATATTTGTGTATATATATAAAAAAAGAAAATTGCATTAATCAATCTTCTTCTCTTATGTCTCTACGGCGGCTTATCTACTTACTAAATGAAACCTTAATTTTTTTTTGATTTTTTGAAGTTTGAAAATTAAAAAAAAAAGAAAATTGTGCCCCGACCGCACACTCGCGCGATCTGCCCACGCGAACTTAGCATTACTGCCAGCAGCCACATAAATTTCAAAAAGAAAAATCAAAAAGGTGGCTGTTTTTTTTTTTAAATTAATTATGATTTTAACTCCATAGCGATTTTGGCTAATTGCTGCTGCTTTTAAGGACCACCGCGCCAACAACACCACCCCCAAAGAAAACTCTGCGCCACCGCACAGAAAACCAACATCCATTATAATACTACTAACAATAATAATAATCATAATAATAATAATAAATATTAATAATAATAATAATAAAAAATAATAATAAACCTTGTATTTTTCTGTGGGGGAAACTTAAGCGAACATACATCTAAATAATAATGATAATAATAATGAGAATAATAATAATACAAAAAAAAACACAAGGTAGTCCAGGGTTGGGCAATTCTTAGACCCTGGCGAGTAATCTGCCCGAGTGTGCGGACGTGTTTAGAGAAGAGAAAATGCCGCGCAGTATCTCAGATGTAATAAATTTAATTGAAGGCGTCAACATAAACAACAATAATAACAACAAATACAACAACAATAACAACAAATACATATGATAACAATAATTTAGAGAAAATAACAAAAAAATTCAACAAATAAAATAAAATAAAGTCTTCTGGTGGCAAAACTCGTTCTAGTTGGAAGGGTAATAATTACATTCGCATACATCCCTGATAATTTTGAAAAATTAAAAAAAAAAAATTGATAGGGATTAAGGGTTGATAGTTGGCTTTTTGTGGGCTTGTTTTTATAATGTCGAAAGCACACATTATTCGAAAATAAAACCCAAGCTGCTTCGCAAATGTAAAAATATATTTGAAACATAAATAAAGGTTATTACAACAAGTACAATAAAATATGATAAATATTGCATCAAACAACATGAACATGCGTAAATGCAAATAATAATAATAAAAAAAAATAATAATCATAATAATTAATAATAATAATAATAATAATAATAAAATGAAACTTTACACAGGACTATTAACGAAAAAAATTTGAGAGAAATCAAAGAAAAAAATACAAATTCGGGGATTGCCAATCGTTTTGTCTAATTAGTTTTCTAGAGAAAATTAAAAAAAAAATCAGTCAAAAAGTATCAGTCTTTAAAAATACCGCAAAATAATTATTTAGAAAAATTTCAGTCTTTCAAAAAAATTCAAGTCCTGTTACTCTCTCTTTTTTTTTTGTGTGTGTATTTGTTTCCAGAATCTACCAGCTCTAAAATCGGGGGGAAACAACTTACGGCTGTTAAGACGAGTCAGAGCGAGATCAAAAACTAATTACGAACATCTCGCTTTGACTTATTTAACAGTTCGCAAGTCACGTGTCCTACTTATATTCCCCATCTCGTAGATCGTCCGGTATAATAGTTATTTTTTTGTATATTTTTTTTAATTTTTTTTTAAATACAAAGAACGCAAAAGAAAAAATAGATAAATAAACATATATTATTTCTATTATTTAAATATTTATATATTTTTATTTATATATTTATATTATATATTTATATGTAATATGGAAGTATTCCCTTTCACCGATTAATTAAAATTATTTTAGAAAAAGGCGTGTTGCAATACAGCCCCCTAAAAGATATTTGGGCGGTATTTCCGATATCAATGAAAATTTTGGAATTTTTATTTTAGAATTTTACGAAATTAATATCACAGAGCCAAAATGAACGTATCAACAGGGTGGGCCAAAACATTATATATCGGGGCCTAAGTCATTTTCATCCAGAGTAGGCGTTGTTCTGGGGGGCGCCTACTCTAGATAAAAAGAACTAACACTAAAATTAATCATAATAATAATAATAATAATATTGGAGAATAATAATAATAATAATAATTAATAATAATAATAATACAGTATTGTAGAGTTGGACAGCTTGACAATTTATATTTTTTTTTTGAAAAAAATATATAGAAAAAAGTAGTGCAGCGGGGGCTTAACACAAGTTGTATTGTAATTTGATTGATATCAATTAAAATAATATTAATAATATTAATAATTAAGATAAAATAGCTAGATTATGCGATTCTTCTCTCAATCATCATCATCATCATCATCATTTTGGTCTGCGATGGTAAATACTGCGATGATTATTTAACGAATTTAATGTCCGAAACACTTTATTACACAAATTACAAATGGCGTTGTTCAGTGGTTGTAGATGTTGTTGTTCCTTGTGCCTTTTCAATGTTAGTTTGGTGCTGAGCAGCTTCCCGCAGACATCACATCGATGGGTGGCATTCAATGGTAGTGGTAGACTGAACCGGCGATTTGTTGTTGCTGCCACCGAGAACAACACAACAACACCGAAAATTAGGCCCCCGCTTATCAATATATTTGGTGTATTTATTTTTTTTTTGTAAAAAAATAATTTGTAGTCAAGCATGTCTTATTATTATTATTATATCAATTGTTTCAAAAAAAAAATAATAATAGAAGAAAATATAGAATAGAACAAAAACTGGAAAAAATCAATCAAAAAAAAACTACAAATTAAAGTCTCAAGTTGGTTTCATTTCGAAATTTGGTGTCTCTATCTCTTTTTAATCAAGAAAAGAACACGGAATTGTACTATAAGACTCTTTCTCACACACATTTGGAGAATCCAAAAAGGGGGAAATTTGCCAAAAATTTGTTGTTAAACTCGAAGACGGCGCACGATCGTGGCGAAATTTTCGATAAGTTTTTGTTGGATTTCGGCACAATAGTTCCGCCCTCGATTTCGATTTTGTTCCACCCTAAGTGTGTTTTCTCAAAAATTCAAAAAAAAAAATATATCTATATATTTAAATTCAAAGATAGAACGAATGTGGCGCGATGATATCTTCGGTTTTGAGATTTTTAACATTCCTATGGTAAATGCTCTTGTGATTTCTCAACGAATTTAAACTGCTGTAAACTCTCTTGCAAATGTTGCAGACGGGTTCCCGGGATGGACGCATATGCACATTCTGTATGTGCCTCTTCAATCTTGTCAATGATGATAGACTTTTGTTGCAGGGCTGACATCGGAACTCGTCCACACCACCTGGCGGCACAAAAAGGCCCCCATTAGCGCGCCTCCTCCTAGCCGCACTCTTTTTCTATTTTTATCATAATATTTCTAACATAATCTCATTGCGTCCCCCACAACTATCACCCCTCAATCAAAATATAATAATAAATTGATTCACGCCCACAATTCTATCAATAAATGAATAAATAAATAAGCAATACAAAAAAACGTGAATCAATTTGGGGCGGCGGTAAAACAGCGCAACAACCACAATCGCATTGAAGAGATCACCACTTCAAAAAACACAAAAAAAAACATCAAAAAAAGGGGTAAGATCGCAACGGTGGTGATTAAATTCGAATCTGATTGGTCGCGACAACTAAACTCCATCTATTATGCAATAGCTGAACTATGTTGTTTCTCAAAAAAAAATAGGCAGTTAATTTGAATTTTTATCAAATTGGCTTCCCCAATTTTTTGTATAAATAAAAATAATAATAATAAGAATAATAATGTTGATAATAATAATAATAATAATTGTAAATAATGAAAAAGAACGCAAGGGACTTAAATCAACAACATCAACAACAATAACAACGATGATGACAACAACAACAACAACAACGACAACAACAACAACACAAATCAAACCAGGGACAAATTTTAAAATTAAAAAAAAAATGAAAGAAAAATATGAAAAAACACACATGTTAATTGGGAAAAAAATCATTCCATTAGTATGATTTGTATCGTGAAAAAAAGGAAAATTAATCAAATCGGATTTGATTAATTTTCCTTCTTTTCCACACTAATGGGCGAAAATTCGTCAATAGAATAATAATAATAATAAATCGCTTACCTTGTGATGTTCCTGCCAGACTGTCCGCGTTCGCTTGCAACGACTGATTCAAACCTGGAAAGAATAAAACTTGAGTTTAACCGCAGTTAACCCTAAACAGTTAACTGCCAGAATCTCCTTTGATTGTGTGCGTGTTAGTTTAGATGGAAAGAAATTGATTAAAAATCTGCAGTTAACTGATTGAATTGATTAAGACTAAATTAAAGTAAAAAGATAGGGAGGATAGAGAGATTTGTTGATTATTTGGGACTCACCTCCTAATCCGGTCGGATCGGCGGCCAAAGCTGCCATACTAAAATTGAAACTACCAGCTGCCGTTGCGAACAATTTACTTTCAGTTGGTGTTAGATATGGCCCAATTGGACTGCTATTGTTGTCGTGATCATCATGGTCACCGCCACCACCCGAACTGCCGCCACTATGCGGCCCTTGAGGTAGACTATGATTAGGCCCATTATTATCATTTGTTGTTGATAAATCACCAGATTCATTACTATTATCATCTTGATTTGTACTACATAATAATTCCATTGGTTCACTTTTTATTTGATTTGTTTGTGTTATCGTTGTTGTTGATAATGATGATGATGTTGTTGTTGTTTGTATTGTTGATGTATTTAAATCATCAGTTAATCGTGAATTTAATAATGTTGGCGGTGATGGAGAACACGGCGAATTTTCACGATCCGTACTCGTTATACCTATAATATTATAATTTTTATTACTATTATTATTATTATTGTTGTTATTATTATAGGGCTGGTTTATTTGTTTTATTAATTTACCATTGCCTTCTGTTAAAGTTGATTCAAGTTTATGTCCTCCACCACTAGCACCACCACCACCACCGCCACCGCCACCACCGCCACCACCACCACCGCCGCTACCACTTGTCGTATTTAAATTTAAATTTAAAGCATTATTTTTCATAGCACTAGGTGAGAAATCAGCCGGTTGTGTTTGTGGTGGATGCGTTGATAAATTTAATTCATTACTATTATTATTATTATTACTATTACTATTATTATTATTATTATTAATTAGATTATTGTTATTATTATTATTATTGTTATTATTATGTTCCGATCTAGCCCGTTTATGTTCACTATCGGGATCCGATGATATCCTTCGTTCGCGCCGATTCGTCATCGCTGCCCGTCTTAATAATTGATTAACTGTTGCTGCAGCACTATGCGATGGTGGCGATGATGGTGATGTGAATAATGCATCTTCAACTAACTTTTCTGTGAAACTCGGATGGTGATTTGTCGCCGTCGGTGTGGATGTGTGCTGAGATCGGACCAAACTTTGTACTTGAGCCAACTATATCCAAAGGACAAACAATAACAATACAAAGAAACAAAATTAATTAGTTGTACGTGTGGAAAATCAGCAGGATACGGACCTGTTCACGATCATCGCCGTGTTGTTGTGTAAGTCCACTAACACGCAACACTTCAGCCGTCTTAAGAAACGATGACAGTGATCTTTGATGAACATTAACTTCACCATGATAAATAAATTCAACAAGAGCATGTAGATCGGTCCATGCAACATCTTGCAGGACTATCACAGGATGTTTACAGGGGGTCGACTGGAATTTTTTTACGTCAAAAATTTTGGCAAAAATTTAAACGCCGTCAAACAACAAACCTTTAATAATTCCCGGAAATAGGGGCTACAAGCCGATAAAACAACACGGTGCGCTTTCAAACTTTTCCCATCACATGCTAATGTAACATCAACAAAATCTTCATCATCTCTGAGATTCTCGAATGCTGATGTTATGCTGCTTTGGTAATTATTCCACCGCAGACAGAAATGTTGTGTATCTACCATCGTAATCTATTATCACCTGCAAGGCGCCAAAAACAAATGTATAGGTATATATGATTATCCACAATACGGTCCTGTATGTGATTTCCCGCCAAAAACACAATGATTCATTTAACTCTCTATTTATAATTGCAGGAATTTTTTCGGATCAAAATACAAAAAAAAAATTGACGCGTATTGGCCTAATTATGATGAAAAATTCCAAGGAACAGCACTAATGTCGGTCGTTTCAATAATAAATCATAAATTTGCAGGAATCTTTTTTCCTGATATCAATACTACCCTGCAATAGAGGAGGGGGTTGCTATCTCGGCTCGAATCATTAAAAAGTAAATTATATAAAAAATTTGATTGGGTAGTGATAGAGATAGAATTGTGGTGGGGGTTGCACAGAGAGCAACAAGAACATGGCCATCAGCAGGCAGGACAAAAGCTATGAGAACGATGAGGGGAACAACAGTAGCAGGAGGTATATAGTTATATATATATATAGGTATATATAAATGTACACTAACACAAGCGGAAAAAAATAGCATCGCGGAAAGGGAAAGCTGACTATGATGATCATCATCATGATGATGAAAGAAAGCGAGATGCGCCGCGACGACCGGCGTCGATTGTTACTCTCGGTCAGGGCCATCGTTGTTTTCACTCATTTTTTTTATTGTCGCCATTTAAATTATCTAAATTTTGAATGATTCTATCTTTTTGGCATTACCTGTGAAGAATTCTAGCTGCATTTATGTGCGAGATGATCGTTTGATTGATGCCAACATTATAAGTGGTCGGTAATAGGGGTGGTTGTTTGTTTTTTTTTATTGTTGTTTTTCTATTGGTCTTGTGTGATCGGTCAAAAATTTCGTGAGTGGATCATCAAATCAGGAACATCTCTAGCGGCGACTGTGCGTCGCGATGCACACAAACACACACATACACGCACACACACCACCACCGATGACAGAGCGTCCGTCTTTCAAGGCACACTTCGACCGCCAAAATATAAACGTGCTGTTGTGGCGTTTAAAAGACACGCTGCTGTTGCTGTTGTTGTGTCGCCGGTCAAAAATCACGCACTTTTTTATCGAAAACAATTTGCCAATTAATAGTAATAATAATAATAACACAATCAACCACCAATCGTTGCCGCTTTTCCCCGATGTTTGTAAATTAAGTAAAAATGAAAACTTTTTTTTGTTGTTAATAATTAATTAATTAATTATTGTGTGTGATTAGGGTTTGATTTAGTTTTGTTATACGTTTTTGTGTGTTTGTTGGTTTCCCCGAAAAAATTTACCGCGGTCAGTACGTCACGACATTCGGGCGAATATTAAAAATTCAAGCGCGCAAAAAATGACGGGGGCCTCGCTTATTCTTTATTGGGACATGGCTATGAGACATCTGCTGTAATAAGCCGGCACTAAAAAATAGTGCGTGCCCGCCTACCCCTCCCGCCGACGAATGAAAATGCGCAGAATAACGAGTACAGGCCCGCAATTAAAAATGTCAAAATAAAAAAATCGAACTGTGTTGTAGAACCACGCGAAATCTGCGCCCTGTGCACCACCACCACCGTCGTCGCCGCCACCACCACCACCATCGCTGCCACATACAACAACCATCCACACACACATTCACGCACACATACAAATATCTCATTATATTCCGGGCAACAACAGAAAAACAAATGATAACAACAACATCAACAACATGTATAAAGACACATGCTGAAGAGGCCGAATCGCATCCCCTTAAATCATTGTTAAAGAGATACACGCCGATTTTACGAGGGTAGTTGTCGTTTAAACACAGACCCTTGCTCCCGGAAAATCCGGGATGCTTTCGATTTTTTTGTGCGTTGATTCTTGGCCGATCAAAAATACATATCTTGTTTTTTTTGTTACAACCCTCCTTAATACGTACATTTGAGACGCATCCGTCTAAACTGTAATTATAATAAATAGCATCGCAACAAAATTGCAGACAACATAAACAAAATTGATAAAGAAAAAATACGATTATCATTTAATTATATGAAAAATAATTAAACTGTAGCAAAAAAAAACAGCTTAATCTAGTTACCATTGACCTAGCTCAATTTTGTTAAAACAAACGCGATATCTATCATGTGCCAACTTTGATGTTATTTTTTTTTTGTGTGTATGTATGTGTGCATTTATTTTTTTAATAATTCGCATTAAATATTCCAAAATTATTATTTTTTTGGCCCAATTTAATCAAGCGACCTTAGAAACTATATATTGTTTATTTGAAATAAATTTTTATTATCAGTGGAAAAAATATATAATTTTTTCCACAGTGCACTTGAGTGTGCAAAATTTTTTCTATTGACGACAAGATTATCGATGTTTAGATTGATCGATAAGATAATGATAATTTGACTCAATTTATCTTAAATTGATATAATACACATGCTGGATGTTGCGAAATATTTTAGAAAAAAATTACCAGGAAATTCATCACCGATTTGTCGCGGTGGAAGAAGTGCAAAAATTTCACTCCTATTACGGATGTTATCAATCGTAGAGGGGAGTGTTTTGGGGGTGATTTAGAACCGGCGACGCTTCTCTAACAAGGGGTTAAAGTCGTGAGTGAGAGTTACACGCGGTGGTAGTAGTAGTAGTATTAGTAGTCGTAGTGGAGGAGGCAGTGGTGGTGGTGGTGGTAGGGCCGCCGATCTATGGCATAATTCTCGCTCTCGAAGTTGCAATTTTTAATTGTCGCCGCCTATGCTAATGAGAGGCGACCTCCTCCTAACCACCCTCTGAGACTTCCACGTTTCTTCCACCACTACTACCCACTTTCCTTGTCATGATCATCCAGCATCTCTCTACAATTGCCGTTTTCTACTACTACATACTACTACGACTATTACAAACTACCACCGACCGACCCACACGACCAATTTACCCCCCAAAAAATCATTACATTCTTCGCGGGTGTAGAGAAGAGAGGTTATTGCGTTGCGCATGAACATTTTAATTCTCATAGAATAAATATACAGTTGTGTGAATCAGCTATTTTTCCCGTTTCGTTTGCTGCCTGGGCCATATTTTATTGATTTTATAATCAATACCGCAATAAAACCTGCAATGTTTTCATCTTTATTTTCCAGCATCCCTATCTGTGTTTGTGTGTGTGTATGTATGTATGTATATATGTGTATATCTGTGTGTAGGTATATTGTATATTTTGTATCTATATCTCTACCTATATCTATATCTACACATACAAATACACAACAACATCCACCTCCGCGTTCGGATGGTGGTGCGAGAGAGTCGAACGCGCTCACCACCATCCCCCTACCATTACAACTTCTACTACTACAACTACCTACTACATTATATCCAATAACTCATCCCCCGGAAATACTTAGAAATTGTCATCTGTTGTTTACTTCTTTCTACCTACAAACTCACTCGAATCGAACATCTCCCATACAATAATGATAATTGCGGATAATAATGATGATAGAAAAAATACATCCCCGTTTGACCATAAACAACAACAACAACAACAGCAGGATGACACAAATAATAAGCAACAAATATAGGTGCGCGCAGCAGCTTTTTACCCTGCTGCTGCTGCTGCTGCTGCTGAATTCTTACAGGCTGTACCAGGACATCAACTAGCTTACGGTCTATTTATAAATACGTATACAATTAGAAATAATAAAACACCGCAACATACCTTAATGGTGTTATAATTTTTACGGGAAAAAAATGTACACTTCTAGACTCCACTAGACCGACCGATTATCGCTGGGCAAATATTTGAACTAGTTTTTTATCATTTTTTTTGCGATGATAATTCGTAAATGCAATAGTCAAGAGTTTTGTGATAACAAAAAAAAATACAGCGAAAAAATACATACATATATGTATGTATTAATAATATTTAATCGAGCATTATTTAATATTAATCTTTATCGTTAATATTCATCTTCATCTGAAGATTTCAATATTTATTTAAACATACGATAGCGATGGGTAAATAGATGTATTTTGACAGGGTAAATTTTATAATAAATAATAAATGAATTATTGAGAATTGTCCTTAATTTGAGGAAATTTAGTGTTCTATGATTGGCAATAGATAACAAAAAAATTCAATTGTTTCTAGCCAGTTTTAGCGACTTTTTTTTATTGTTTTAATGCGTTCTTCAATTTGATAATTTTAGGAGTATTTTGTAACTTGATGAAATCTAGTAATTTCTTCAACTGTTTTTCCAATTATTTGATAATTTTAGTGACATTTCGTAATACTAGTCTAACTCTTCAACGATTTTCTAGTTTTTCTTAGATAATTCTAGTAATTTATGGTGCCGTTTGTTGGCAAACAGTAAAAAATCTTGAATAGGTTTTAGTGATTTTCCGATTTATTACTCTCAATATTAAGTTGTTTTAGGGAAATTTCATCATTAATAATTGGTAGATTTAGCGAATTTTTCAATTGTTTTTGTAATTTTTTGATAAATTTAAGGGGAATTGCGTAATTGCTAACTCTTCAGTTACTTTTAGGGATTCTTTCTTGGTAATAAATAGGGATTTATCGTATCGCATGTTGGCAAACTGTAAAAAATCTTCAATCGTTTCTAACGACTTTTTGATTGTTTTCAGCAATATTACACTCAATATTAAGTAGTTTTAGGAAAATTTCAGCATCAAAGTCGTCAATTGTTCAATCATTTTTCAGTGATTTAATGATTCTTCTTATTTGTTTCCTTTAACGGTTAATCAAAAATTTAGCGATTTTTAGTTGATTGTCGATAGTGATTTTCTTTCTAATTGTCCGGTAGTTTCAGGGAAATTTCGTAATTATGAAGTGGTAGCTCGTCAAAAGTTTTATAATTTGAGGAAATTTAGTATTCGATGATTGCTAATAAATACTAAAAAAATCAATTGTTTTTCTATATGCTTTTTTAAGTACTATTAAAACGATTAAAGCAATTGCTTTAGTGACTTTTCAATCGTTTTAATACGTTTTTCAATTGTTTCCTTAATTATTTAATAATTTTAGGAGCATTTCGTAATTATTAATTGGTAAATAGCGAAAATGTTCAATTGTTCTATAGGTAATGATTTCTTCAATTGTTGTTTCTAATTTTGATAATTTTAGGGAAATTTTATACAACACTATTGGTAAATTGGTAAAATTGTGAATCTTGGGGAAATTTAATGTTTGTGCAGTTTTTTCCAAATAGTTTTCTAATAGTAGAATTGCTTTAGGGAAATTTCGTGACGCATAATTGGCAAACATGTGAGATTTCCCAATTATTAGTAGATTCGATATTGTTTTTAGTGACTTTTTGATTATCTTTTCTTGAACTGTTCAAGTTTAGAGAAATTTCGTAAGTCATTATTGATTTTTTCAGTTGTTTTTCTAATTATTTGGTAATTTTAAGAAACTTTCTAGCCACATAATCTATAAATTGGTAAAATGGCGAATACCTTTTAATTATTAGACAATTTTGGGGAAATTTAATGTTTGTACGGTTGCTTTTAGTGTTTTTTTCACAATGTTTTTCTAATTATACGGAAATTTCGTGACGTTTAATTGGGAAAAAAAAAAAAATTCAATGGTTTTTAGCGACTCTTTGAATTTGTTCTTTTGAATTTCGGTTTTTGAGCAAAATTTCATCATTCTACTGATAAACAGTCAAATTATTCGTTTGTTTCTAATTATAACTTTAGCACAATTTCGTGACTGATTATCGGTAAGTGGATAAAATATTCGATTGTTCCCAGTAATTTATAACAAATATTCCCCTGAATTGAAGATAGTTTTCGAAAATTCTGTTACGCAAAAACGGTAAGTGGCGAAAATTTCCAGCCGTTTATAGAGACTGATTACTTCTAGCAACTTCTAGAAATATTCCTGCTAATTATCCGATACTTTTAGGAAAATTTCATGCGCAATAGTTGGAAAATTGTTAAAAGCTTAGATTGTTTTTAGTATTTTTTTTTTAAATTCGATATTTAGAGACATTTGGGAATTAATTTCTAGTGAATTTTTGTTTGTTTTTCTACAAAAAATTAGACGATTTATGGGCGATTTTTTTGATAGCTTTAAAGTCTTCTACGCAACTTATAAAAATTAGTGCATTGTTTTTTTTTCTCTAAAAAAATTTATTTGTTATAATTAGTATTAAAAATGGAAAAAACAGATAATTTTTATCACATCTAATCCTCTTTTAATTACCTACTTGAAATGATAAGAACAGAGATGAACGTATTTTTATATAGAAAAAAAATATTGTAAATTGTTATCAGTTGCAGTTTTTTTTATATATGTATATACATTATTTAAAACATAAAAATAGGTTAACATATGGTTATTGATAATTTTTTATTATTAGAAGAATTGATAAAAAAAAATCAAAAAAATAAAATAAAATAACACTTACTTTGGTCGTCTTTTTGCGTGTGTATAAAAATTAAAACTTTAATTTGTTGAATTGGGGTTGATTTGAATCATTGCACATTTCCTAACACTATCATCTTGTACGGTCATTATTAATATTATTATTACTACTGTTACTATTAGATATTTTGAGAAGCGTAGTGGTACCGATAGCAGCACTCACTCTATACGCAGCAGCATCAGCAGCAGCAGCAGAAGCAGCAACAACAGCAGAACCACCAGCGTCTAAACCGCCAGATAGTCTAGTAATACTCTAACATCACAATGATGGTCTCAAGTCCCAAAACCCCCTAAACTTGCAGGACCACTTTTTATTTGGTTGGCAAATTCATAGCTACCTGTACATGTATAAGTGCATATATCTATATATATATTGTGTCTTTGTAGTAGTTTTGTAGTAGTAGTAGTAATAATACCAAAAACCTATAGTTGGAAGAGGGGAGGTAAATGTGCAAAAGATGGGAGTTTGCATGGTCATACCCCCCTTTTTCATAGCAATTTTTCAAATAAGAACAACTGAAAAAAAAACACAAAAAAACGAGAAAGATAGAACGATTTTCAACTATATATCAACGTTATACAGTTATGCGAAAATCAAGATTTGCAATCTCTCTCACTCTTTGTCTCACCAATATCCCCCAAAAATTTCGTTACATTCATCCACACACACACACACACGCACATATACAACTTTAAACTCGATTTGCTTTACGTTACAATAACGATGAAGCTCTCTAGACCGGAACATGTTGTCGTTTTTATCCTTTCCTGACAGTTTCTTCCAGATTCTTCCGTGATTCCTCAATAGGCCTCAAATCGACCCGACTTGGTGGTGGTGGTAGTCGGATGATTTTTGTTTCCTGTTATTATTTCTGTATTTGAAATGATGAAGGGAAAAGTCACTGATCGATAATTGCCATGGCAACAATTCTGATAATTGCCCTTTGAAATATAGGTATGCAATATGTGTTGTTGTGGCGCAATTTTATTCATTGTTCGAGTGGTAGGGCGGCGAAAAAATGTCAATAATTAAAATCGTAGAACGGGGTGTATCAATAGTAGAAAACATCCCCTTATCGTTTCTCATCTAACTATCTTTGTATGTATGCGTTTTGTTGTATACTACTACTACTACATATAGATGGAATAATGAGACGGAGTGGAAATTCAGCCCAGTTAAAATATACGCACTAATGAAAGTGAAAAACTCGCCCCCTTTTATCCCGCGCGCGTACTCATTTCTCTCTACCAACAGTTTCTATCCAGTTTTTACCCTCCACCTACTCAGTAATAACGTCTCTTGCGTCTCCAGCGCCTTGTTGCCATCATCATCATCATCATCATGATGATTGCCACCACCGTTACTACTCTACTACTACTACCATCGTCGTTGTCGTCGCGGCGTTTCATTTTCTTTGCATTTCCCGGGCAGCCTAGCGGGCCTGCTTAGTTTTAAAACTTAAATTTTGTAGGGAAGAATGTCTTAGTTACATAAAATCAATAAAGCTAGGAAAGAGAGAGCTTCTCAGGAACTACATTTTAAAATACTCTCGTTCACCACCACCACCACCACCCGTACCGCCGCCACCCTCTTACTTCTTTAAAACTGAAAGAACGATCTTTTATGAGTTCGAATATAGATGGACGAGCGGAACGACAAAGACAGACGATTATTTGGGAAAAACTCAATCTAGCCCTTAATTAATATTAGAAATAACGGCGTAATTTTGGCGTAAACAACGCAAATCACCAAAAATTAGGCCTTGACCTGGTTGTTATCAAAAGAATACAATTTTGTGTACGGTTCAAAGTTGACAAAAAAATTCTAGAATCTAAAAAAAATTCATTCTAATCACTGTTGCCAACTTAATATCCAATCCTATCGGTTTTTGTTTTCAATTATACCACCCCCGGGCTGTTACAATTCCGCATTGGTGGTAGTTGGGGAAAAATATGGCGATTCGATCATAATTAACAATAAATGGCAATTTATCCAATACAATTTATTTACAAACAACTGAATAGTTTGAAGGTTATCTAAGAAATAGGCAAATAACATTTGCTAATAATAAAAGCGCGTTAAAAATAATTTAGCACGAAAACAGTCCAGTCCAGATGATGATGATGATGATGCAGGGGCGGATTTACTGCGAGAGTAATGCGGTTTAAGTTTCAAGCCCCCGTTCCAAACGGGGTCCCCCTAGACAACTACTCGTCAATTATACCAATAATATTGGTAGTTTTTTCCGATTTTTCCTTCTCAGAAAAAAGGGTGGTGAAATAATTAGATTTAGGCCCCGAAAATCTGCAACCGATCCTGTTGTGATGATGATACAGAAATTGCGAATTTTTTCCAAAAGTTTCTATTGTAAATAACGTTTATCTTATCTACTACGAAAATAACTAAAGAATAGTCTCATTGGCGATTCAAATTTTTTCCGATTTGATCCTAGACAAAACGATCTGATTACATAATTGATGTGCCACACACAGTTCAACAACCATTTAATCTATCGCATAAAAATTGCAAAATTGTCTAAAATAGCAGCAGGAAACAGCAGATGAGATCGAGCGTTGTTGTTGTTGTTGTGTTTGCAGAATTGTAGTAATAACACCGTCTAGGCGCTGATATTGGCGATTTTTTATCGCACCACCTGCCCCCATTCATACAAATTCTGTTATCATAGTTTTCTGATGGGAAAAAATTGTTGCAAATCGTCTTCATTGTTGGGAGATTTTTGGCGAAAAAATTAGCAAGACGAAACCAGTTTCGATTAAAGGGCTACTATTTTAAGGGTAGAAATTGTGAATAGTCTCAACTAGTCTTTGATCGGTATATACACAGCCCTTTTGCATTATATTTATATACGTTATTGTTGGTTTATAAATACACGCGAAATTCGCAAAGGGGTCGACTTTTCTAATACACTCTTTTGTCTATTCTATACATATATATACAAGAAAAAAAACAGAAAAAAGACGACAAAGATGGATGGATGAATGGCATTAGAACGAGAAGAATGGAAGCTGTGCGTGGCTTTGAACGTTTAAAAAGACACGTGTACAGAACGTAAAGAGGAACCAGACAAGATCTTTCCCGTTCTCCTTTCTACACAATAAACAATACAACGTCCGAAATATATACAAAAAAAATTGGCCAATGTGGGAAAAATTCGTTCAAAAATTTTGCCAATTCAACAACGCAACACCATAATCCTGCCGCGTTTTTGCTCCTGAATATACATATATATTATATATTCCTGTATTTTATCATTTATTAAATATACAAGAAAGGATCATCTATCTATTATTCTATCTGGCTCTTTCTATTCCGTTTTTATCTCTTTTATAAAACAACCACGCCTAAAATTTTATATATTCAACTAATTCTGCGCAACGCATTAGAGATTTTTGTATATGTGTGTGCGAGTGGCAGATTAAAAAATCTATAATTTTTCAACTATTCGGTCGCGATACGAAACGAACGAACGAAACGAAACGTAAAGGGAAAACCGTTGTCCTTGTATATGAACCGTCATGCGTACCCACCCCTGCACAAGTTCATTTAACCACCCACGCACCGGTAGTGTAGTTACCCTTCTGACTCGAAATCTTCACACACACACACACACATAAACAAATACGGAACAAGATCACATCCTTCCTCTTTTCGATTTCGTTCCAACTACTTGTTGTTTTCTTCCATAGCCATCGCCTCAAACCACCCACAATGATTTCTCATTAACAAACAATTAATTAATTAATTAATTAAATAATTAATTAATGAACTAATTGAAAAAATTGATGCGAAAAAAATGGAACTATTTATTAGCGCGTAGATGATTGTTATAATACTTTGCTACGCAATTTAAAGAGATACGAAATGAGAGGGTTGAAAATTGAGAGGGAAAGGTTTGTGTTGTGGGTGAAAGAGGCATATACAACCCCCTCGCCCGCCACCTCTTTACTACCGCCATCCACCACCACCCCCTTCCTGCCGCCCCTTACTGTTTGTCAGTGTTAAAAAGTTCCGATCGATATGAATATGCTTTAAAATTGTGGATTTTATTTCAACAGGCTGTTCACTGGTTCTAGCAGCTCCATTTCCCCCTTTTCATCTTCTTCAACTTCTCGTTTTTCCCCCCTTATTTCTTTCCTTAATATTCTATCTCTGTTTTTAAACATAATAATAATGATAATAATAATAATAATAATAATAGCAATAACAACAGGGGTGGAAATTGTAGAAAATTTTGCAATTCGATCTTTCATAAAAATTGAGGACATTTCGTTTTTGTTTTTTTCGGATGATGTTGTTTTATTCGTTTTTGGGAAAGTTGTATTACTTTGGTGCTGTAATTAATTTCTGGCTGAAAAAACAGGCCCCCTCCCCGCCGGTCCCTCCCGCCTTGGTGTGTAATAATTTCGTCGTCAGTGCGTTTATAATGCAGTGATGCAAAAAAAAAGTGCATACAGCTATAGTGGAATGTCCGCATTTGAAAACAAGTAGGCTTAGGTCGGTGTGGCTTGATGGTTGTGGTGGTGGTAGTGGAGGCCGAATTTCGTCTTTTTTCGTCTATCTCTGTCGTTTCGTTAATATTACCACTACGAAAAATTTTTGGTTGATAGAGCGAGCGAGGGGGAGGGGAGGGTGATGGGTAGTGGCGACAAAGACCTATGCCCACTTATATTTTAAAGAATCAGAAAAAAACAAAAAGAAAAGCACCACACCGTTTAGAATGGACGAGAGAGAAGTGAAGAGAGAATTTTGGGGGGATATTGGCCCCCACATAGATATAATACCTACATTACTAGAATGATGGACGAAGGACGTGCGGGATGTATATTTGGTTGTTGTCGTATAAAAAAACAAAAAAAAAATAATACAAAAAACAGTTCATGGACCCCGAAATGCAATTCGGCTGTCTGCTAGGAACGCATGGTTGCACTTTCGCCGGACTATGCAACAACAAACTCTTTTCAATACCCGCACGTCTCCAATCCCTTCGTCTATATATATACATTTATGTATATATACATACTTCTACCTTCCTGCCGAAATTGCAGGCGAACTCTCTACCCCGCACCGTAGTCATAATCATCAACATCATCGATGTTGTAGTTGTATTTAGTTGTAATGTGCCTCCTCTCCCACGGAAATCATCACGAGACGGCGACAATAACACAACGATATATTTGCTAGTTGAACCACCGTCACCGATACAACACAACCGCCACTAGCATCGCCGCCGCCGACGTCGGCCCACACTCACTAGCCGGATTGCACCTTACATTCTCCACACATACACACACACACACAGACATGTGCACATATCGGGTTAGAGAGAGAGAAAAGGGACACATGTTGCATGAGAGGACGGGCCCGTACAGGGAAAGATTTATGCACATGTGTACCGTAGGGCGCAACTTACAAGAAATTTTTTACAACTATTAACGAATGATTAAAATCGCGGACGATATGAAGGGATGATTAATTCGGTCGACTTTTCTTGTTTTTTTTTCTGTTTGTGTTTCGGTTGCAGGGTAGCAGACCAGTCGACAGACAGCCTTGTTGTTGGTGTTACGTAAAAGTTGATGAAAAACGATTAAGAAAAAAAAAGAGAGCAGGAAAAAAAAACGAACAACACGAGAGGCTGCTGAGTTATGCAATTTTCGAAAAATCGCCTCGTTATTATCGAAGACGGATTTAAGTAGTGGGGTCGTTGTTGCAGTCGATTGGAAACGAAAAAAGAAGATTAAAATTCTAGACAATTTAAATTGAAAATTTTTAAGGGAAATAATTACATAATTGTTTTTGGTTTTTATTGAAACTTACAATTTACGTCACAGAATTTTATTTAAATAAATGCGAAACAGGCAACGGTTTGTTTTAACAAGCAAGATATTCGGGCCAGTTTTTCTTTAGACTATTGTTGGCTCTGGCTTTTAATTATCTGGTAATTCGTAGAGCTCCTGCTAGTTCGTTAACTTTTAGATTTTGGTACAGATTCGGATTGCCAACGAAACGCGCTGCATTTGTAATGAAAAAAACTTTTTTCTATTTTGCGTCAATAATAGCGCTATTATTGAACTCGCTACTGTATCGAAATGTGCACATTTCGTAACTAGTGCTGAAAAGTAAAATAGTAGGAATTTTTTTTCCACTATATTGGTAACATTTTCATTGATTTTGACAACTGTCAAAAATCATAAAAACAAGATACTTAATATACCGTTTTTCGTACTGATCTTTGGATTTATCGGGTAGTAAATTGCTTCCTACACTTTCAGCAATTTCTCTTATTTCAGGTGGAGTACATGAAAATTCTTCACTCATTGTTAAATAAGCAATTTGGCGAAAAAAACAATTGACTAAGAGTGAAAAATAAAACAATCGAAATTTCCTAGCTGAATGTTCAATTGTTTTTTTTTAGTAACACCAACTCCCACCAATTTCCCTAAATATTAAATCTCGCAATTTTTTTGTAAAAAAGGGCACAAAACAGGCAAAATAGAAAAAATAGTATAAAGAACTCGTGTCAGAAGTCGTATATTGCACTTGTCCTTTAGAAAACTCGCGCTTCACCGCTCGTTTTCTAAACTTGGACTCGTGCAATAATAGGCGACTTCTGACACTTGTTCTTTAATATACTATTATAGCAGAGCTTTTTTTATACAAAACGAGTCTGTGTAAGTCTCTTTTCAGTGATTTAATTTTTCTTAAACTTTTCGGCTTTGGAAACATCTGGATTCAGTATTGATTGAACCTACATTGGCGGCTCCCAACCGTCAGCGAAACCCCGGTATTTTTTCAAAAGCCTTGCAAAAGATGGACTTCGTGGCTTCTTCCTCTCTGCCGAGAGTAAGAAGCTTTTCTCTGCTTTGCCTTCATTAAAAAATTAACTCGATGCGTTGAGCAGAAGAAGGCTCAGATCCTTCAAGCAACTATGGCATGATAATCCTTTGCAAATTCAGGCAGTTGATCTCGAATTTGACAGAAATCATAATCGTTAGAGGGAGAAGCGAATTAAAATTTGGTTGAAGCCCAGAACTAAGTGAAGTTGTCATAATATGAGAATTCTGTTAGGCCAGGTGTAACTTCGAGAGGTTCAAATACTAGTCCCAAAGTTCTCATAGCTAGACTTTGGCCTTCGTATTCTTAGAAGCCGCAGTCCGGGACGTCCGGTTTATCGGATCAAAGTTTTCGGGCAATTTATTAGTCTTCAAACAGTGTTAAGCCAAGTCCAAGACGTTTGTCGCCTCAAGAGTTCGAGCTTAATACGCAAACGTTTCTGTCGCATGATATTTCTTTGAATTTAAAGCTCAGACATTCATCAAAAGTTATAGAAGAAGAAGCAGAGGCGGATTAAGCTTGATTGGAGCCCAGAAATCCAAAAATTAAAGATATCCGCAATACGGAAGCTTTGTTAAGCTGAGACATCCAAGCAAGATCAACGTTTTCAAAGCTACACAAAAGCGTCCAGTTTCTTTAGGTCGTGTGGGGATCTGACAAGTTCGGACCTTTTTTGGATCAAATACTGTTTTTCGACAATTTTCGGACTAGACAGTCCACTTTTGCTTATTCTTTTTGTTGCTATTTTAATGTAAAAATTATCAACAAGTGTGCGCGACAATAATAATGGAAGTACTGATAAAACTAATAAAATAAAAATAATAAAACAATAATACGAGTTGACCGCAACATTTGAATATTGTATGAAGCCACAAAAGTGATTGTGTTGTTACTTGGCATTAGTTATTTGTTTGATAAAAATTGATAAAAACGATACACGTCATCATTATACACAACGACACAAAAAAAAATGTGTTTATTTATTCTAAACTAATACAGATTAAGTGGTTTTAGACTTTTGCCAATATCCGTTTCAATGAAAAATTCAACAGAACTCCCGCGCCAAAACAAAAGAAAAAAACAACGAAACCATTGACCTGTATTTGACCAGATTTTGATGACCCATTACAGTTTCTATTGTTAATGAATCATCCCTTTTGAGGCCGATTTTGTATTTCTATACAATATTTTTATTTTTTTTTATTTTGCATAACCACAATAATTTTAAGGTGCGTTTGTTTAATTAGATTTCTATTTAGTTTGAAATTTTAATAATAAAACAATTAAAGTAAAATTCCATATACAGACTCATAATTGTTTGTTGTATTTCCTTCATACCAGACAATTTTTACTGGTGTTCGTAGAATTGATGATAAAATAAAATTTAGTTAAAAGAATCCCCATAAAAAACGTGTGTAAAAATAGTCGAATTACTTTTACGAACTGTTTGCATTATACAGTAGCGGCAATCGAACAAAACCAATCTACCAATCAGTCAATTAAGTTTTAATGTTTCATTTGAACATAAAAAGCAACTATGTCAATGTGCGTTTTATTGAGATTATTTCCAAAAGTGTGGGTCTACATGCACGTAATACGGATAAAATTAATTGGGTCAAGTGGTAATTATTGTCGACAATATTGATGATATGACAACATGTCCGTGATTAAGTTGGAAATTTATCAATCGCTTACGTTCAACTTTTACTTATCAACAAAAACGTTGGCACCACTGTTACCCAGTTTTGTAAATTATATTATTAACCCTAGTCATTAAACCAGTGATACCAACATAGTATATGGAAAATCAGTGGTTGGTCACAAACAAAATCGTAATTCAAGATAGCCTCTCCACAAAAATTACGCTTTTTGAGTACATATTCTTTTAGGAATTTTTTGAAGAGTGTACTAATTCTTCTCTTTATATTGATTGTTTCTTTGCCTTACTCTTGCCAAAGCCTTAAAAAGCCAAATATTCGATCGTCAATGAATCGATTGTACTTCCCCTTCTTAGTTATCAATTATGACAGGGTTGCCAACGTTGTCACCAACTAATACTCATGTAATGGTTGTTTGCTTTAGCAAATGAAATAGACACATTTTAACACGGCTCGTATATTTCGGATATCACATAAAAAGAGAGTTAAAGTAACCCTTTGCTTTTTCCCATATAGTCTTTTTTCTGTCATTATCATGAACAGGCCGGAGAATCTGTATTTTGACAGTATTGCAAATGTGTCAGACAAAGATAAGATTATTTTCTACTGTATTACAATACTTTTAAAATCTACCACATATTTTAATATAGGAAGTAAGTCGAATTTGCTCAGACTCTAAAGCTTTTTAAGACTGACACTGTATACAGGTTTCCTTGAGTCTATTTCATTTGCCTCCACTGTTTGGCTAATTATTACCCTCATAACACTGGCTCAGCTAGAATAATGTTTGCTTTATTTCTTATCAGTGATGCCAAAATTATGATAAACAGCAAATAGTGTCAACAACCTGACTTGTTAGTTATCTCGAAATTTATGAACCGACTGTACCTTTAATCTCTAGTTATCAACTATTACTAAAACTGTCTGCAACTAATATCAACATAACTTAACAATTTTGAACTACAAATAAGTTGATATGACTGTCTCATAATTGGGCAACAACGACTACCAACATGGCTCCCAAAAAGTTGACATTTAGTGCAAAACAATGATACCAACGTAGATGTTACTATAGTAAAACAACCGTACCACCTAGATAAGTGCAAAATTCTCGTACTAATCTTCAAAAAAGTGGCGTATTTGTAATATGGAGCTCTTTATTTGAATTCCTGACAATCTGAACTTCTGCTGAATCCACGCGGTACCCATAGATGTAGAATTAATAATTCTGCTATCCTCAGCCTCATAATATGAGCCTAACTACTGATTTCCTTTAGAGTTGCACGCTCCCCAGCACTTGGCTCAAACGGAGACCTATCTAAACCGCTACTGCCTATCAAAAACCGTGCCGGAGCCCACATATAAACTGGCTCACCTCACAGGAGTGCCTGCTGCCCTTATTTTCGTAAAAAGTTTCAAACAAATTTAATTTTTGTAACAAAAATATCTCTGGTGGAACGTTCAGGAACACTCCCTTAAGCTCCTCAAGGTCCCCAAATTGTAGATGAATCCTGCCATGCCACGTTTCGACAATTTTTCGCTTTCCAACTGTAATAAGATGATGCTTGTTATTGCCAAAACTCATTACAAGTCTCAGTTTTGAGTTATCGACCCGGTCGAAATTCTGATAACAGAACTGAAAATGATGTTAATGACCTGACTTGATCAACTGGCAGTGATAGTGGTCAGTACTAGAAGTAGAAGAATTTATGAAACCACTGTACATAATTACCAATTACAGGAATATTCGGGTACAGTACTACCAACATAACTATAGATTTGTGTTATTATTGAGTTGTTGTGGTTTTTTTTTGTTATTATTATTATTTCGGCCACATATCGTTATTTTCGCACATACATTTTTAGAATTTTAAATTTAGTTTGGCAAACATTATCCTGATATGTTTAGAGTTAAACATGCAACGCGATTTTTATTAGATGCACTGATTTTTTTTTTTTGTTTGCCTTATTTGTTTTACTTTTGGCACATTTTTAGAAAATACTCAGGTTATTGAACTGTGGTGGTATGTTTTTTTGCAAACAGAATTAATAGTTGTGCAAATAGTTTTTTTTTATGTTATTTTTTTCTATAATTGATAACAAACTGATAATTTCATGTAATTTTGAGTATTATTTTTTTATTGATTAGATATTCTATTAATTGTTTTGATTGCTGTATTTTTTTCTAAATGAGATTAAAGTACAAAAATGGTGTAGAGAAGGTCGAGTATTGACCCTTTTTTGTGTGTGTGTCATTTTTATCTATCGAAAATTGGTTGTTTTTGGCATGGCCTCTTGGTGTGGCTGTTATTGTTGTTATTGTAGTCTTTTTATAATTTACAGAGATGTTATTTGTTGTCTTTTTGGTAAACAAAATGAAAAGTAAAATTTCACCTAAATTCTTCTAACCGGGGCCAACTCTCCCATATGATTATTAATGAATTCCAAGGCCGCTTTTGCCAATTCAAACCACGAAATCGATATGTTTTCAACATTTAAAACGTGGAAATAATCGGGCAGTACAGCAAAAACTGTACACTATCATATGTTGGGTACACAGACAGGAAAAAGGGGTTGGGGGCCGTAGACAAAGTTGTAATGAAAAAAGTTCACAAATTGAATTATAATGTAGATGAAAAGTTAGTTTTTCCATACAATTTTCCAACAGATTCTGGATTTGAAACTCGTCGCCCTCCCGCCTCGTAGGGGTTGTTTCGGAACAACACACATACACGCACAGAAAAATTATCATCCATCAATCTACTAACTCTATTGTTTCATGATAAAAATGCACCCTTATTACTGTGCTATTTTCAAGATACTCATCCCCTATTACTACAACATTATCATCTATTCCTGACTCCTCGTTGTTCTTCGTTATTGCTGTATGAGTGTGTTGTTCACCTGCAAAACGTCCCGGATATCCGGTTACACGTGCCCTGTACAAAAATTCCCTCTTTTCTTTACGTAAAAACGAGGCCAACTCTTATATTATAAACTCATAAATCTAAAAAGTATAGCAAATATATATGTATACATCAGAGGGGCAAACAAGGCTCTAAAACAGGGCCAAGTCTTCTACCACCACCACCACCACCATCACCGCCGCCGCCAACACTGCCACGATTACTATTACCCACCCTCGCTGCCTACACTTTTACAACCCCCTAATTCTCTCTCTTTACCTCTACTACTGTCCCGTAACCCCTTCCACGGGGCTGGCAAACCGCCCCTGCTAAATACTGCAGGGAATAAAATCAAGAGAGAAAGAGAAGGGTAAAAATTGCAAAATAGAGAACGCGAAAATATGTACAAAGAGAACCCTAGTAAAAGTTGGATATACATCCAGATAAATATATATATATAGAAAGAGATGCGGAGAGAGAGAGAGAGTTGGAGAGCGTTTTAGCGGGGGTGGACAATTGGGCGGATGGAAATGGAAGAAAAACTAGGGATGGTGATCTGAAATGCAAACTGTAGGAAGTTCCGCAGCGGAAATACTCTCTATTTGTGTTGGTTTTTTCTCTTCTTCATCTGTTCCACACAAAAAAAAAAGCAGCGAGAATAATTCAGCAAAAATTTCACGTCAATCAACCGTTTACCGTTATTTGGTCTTTCATAATAATGGGGCAGCATTATTATCACTCCCATCATCATCAACAACATCATCATCGTGATCATCATCATTATAGTGTTGAAATTTGCAGAGCCGGTCCTGTAAAATGCACAACTCTCTCGTGTTTTTATTTGTATATGTGTGTGTGTATGTGTATGTGCAACAGGCAATAATTGCAAATTCTGTTCGGCTGACTAGAGATGATCGGCTCGTTATTTTCGTTGTTCTTCTTTGGCCGGGGAAAGTTTCGCACAACAAATGATTTGGCAGTTTTCTACCACACGACACAACACATACACCATATTTAAGCCGAACCCATTCTCTTTTTGGCAATTAAATTTGGAAATTATTGGCCGGGTGGTGACCCAGTTTCCAGCCCAAACAACTAAAAGAAAACAAAACCGAAGAAAAAATAACATGATGGATAAATAATAATGACAAGGGTAGGTGGGGAGAGATCGACGATAGCAGAAAACCCAGTTTTGTTTAAATTGTTTAATTTATTAGAATCTGAGACATAAAACCCTTAATTACACAAATAGAATTAAATTTGAAATAGTTTTTTTCTTTTAATTATATCTATATATATATAATTTTTTTTCTGTTAATTATTAAGTCTATTTATAAAATCCTTATCACGATATTTGGCTTAACATTTAATATAATACACATTGATAGTGGCGCCATTTTTGGGGACAAGTTCCACTTGTTTTGCCATATCGCCAAACAAACAAACAATATTTGTACAAAAAAAAATAATGCCAAGGGAGGCGAATTGTGCCCTTCACAAATCGAGCCCAACAATGAAACAATCACTCAAACTACAGTCGATCGGTGACAATGCGGCCGGCTTGACTACGGCCGCATCGTCACGACCGGCCATAAAAACGGACGGTCTTTTTCGGGGGAAAGTTCAATCGTTAGGGAGCCTAATTAGAACTATCACCAAAGATATTACAATTTTTTTTCTGTTTAATCCTTATCAGTGCAAGTTAGTTGTGTGTGATAAGTGCGTTTTTCGACAGAAATTAATGGAAAAAAAATATGTTTACAACACTGAAGGCTTTGTTATCAAAGTCTTTACTCTATCGTTGTTAATTTTGGCACAAATAAGCAGTTTTTTTTTTGTCTGTTTTATAAATGGGAAAAATCTAATACCAATTGCGGAAGAGAGAATTTCTACAAATGGTCCTTCTCTCATTATCAACTATTATTATTATTATTGTTATTATTATTACTAGATATTGTTTTAAAAAATAGACAGAGAGTAGCATTAAGTCTAAAAAGAAATTGGCACTTTTTTACAAAAATTTCCTAAAATTTATCACAAAAATCTATAATTAATTATCTCATCATAGTCATTATTACTATTAATATATTTATTATTATTATTATTATTATTATTATTATTATTATCATTTTATCATACAGGAAATTGTTTATCTTTGCCATATTTTTTTATCAAAAAAACGATTGGAAAAAAATCAATAAAACAGGGTCTTTTAGAGAAAGTTAATGGCTCTCTCTTTGCAACTTCGACATTTTGCATTACCACCACTACCACCACCACCACCACCACTAGCACCACGGCCATCATCAGCATCATCTTCTTCTACCATAACGTTTTGTATTATTTTTGGCCAATTATTTTTGTTGTTGTTGTTTTTTGATTTATTTTCGTTAAGGGCGTTAGTTTGGGATATTTGGAAGACCGAAAACCTGTTCATCCTTCTTTTTATTGCACGGTTTAAAGACCTCGGGGTCATCGAGCGCCGAAAACGCATACAACCAATGGTTTGTTGTATAAGAGATGGGTTGTCGAATTTTCCCCCCCGAACTGAATTACTACCAAATAGCTAAAGAAAAATGTTCGTAATTTTAATTAGTTGGCATTGAATCGTCGCCATTTTGATTATTATCATCAACGATATGTTGGGTATTAGAATTTTTGAGATTTTTATAAATAGCAGCTGTTATTTTCGGTTTCTTATCATCGCTATCGACATTTTCAATATTCTTATCATTCGAGACAATTCTCATGGGTTCTTCATCGTTAATATAGCCACAATAGATGGGATAGCCGTAACTACCATTATCGTAGCACTGTTGGTTGGTGTAACAGTACGTTTCGTGGCCTGATGATGTTGTTAGGCTCGTATTAGATTGTGTCAATCCTGTATAAATTTCTTGTTGTTGTTCGTTCTGTGGAATTGGGGTTGTTGATGGGGTTAATGTTTCAACATAATCATCACATTCTTCTAAAGTCTCATCATCACTATACCTAAAACAATCAAAATTAGATCGTTTTTTGTTTTTGTTTTGATTTAGTTGATATTTACTTATCTGGTGGATTATGGACAAGTGCACATTGGTCACTAACCGATACAGACATTGATAGGTCTTGGTCGGTATGACCGCCACCTGAGCCAGGACTACGTCTAACACCTTGTTGGACCTCAACAACGAAAACACCATCTCTAGCACTTGGAGAGTATTTCATCGTTGTCTCACGACTATCCTCTTCAATATCCTACAAAAACAAATATTTGTAATCGAAAAAGTCTAAAAAGTCGTGTAATACATGACCAAACCGTGTTATAGGAGCTGAACATTCATTTATGAAACTTTTTCTACTTTACTGATATGTTCAAGCAATAAAATAATGGTATTTTTATACAGTCTTCTTTTTATAGAAATTAGAATTTTTCATTGTAAAAAACAAGATAGCTTATTGAATTGTTAAAAATATCGTGTAAAGGGGGATCATCTCTAAGTCCCTGTTTAATATTAAATAACGTTCTGTGAGAGCCTAATATTGCACGCAATTTTTTGATTTTCTTATACATGACATGTATTATTGATTGAGAGTTTTATAAGACTATTAACAATTTATTGCACCGTGTTATATAAGACACATAATTATTGTCCACTAAAAGTTTCGAGTGCCAAATCCTTTTGTCGAAAAGTGTTTCAAAAATACCGTGCTAATCTAAAATTTTGGGATTTCCAAGGATTCCTAAATATTAAGTTAGTTATGTTAGAAAAACACAATCTGTATTTTAAACTTCTTTCAATGAGGCTGGGACAGAACGGGGTAGCAAACGTTCACAATTATCAATGCCAAAAAATGTAGAGTCTTACGAAATATTAATTTTCTATTTATCTATCGTTTTTGGTGTGTTATAACTAGTACAACAGAACTCCCATTCTGCCCCGATTCAGTACCGTGTTAAAAGAAGATTAACTGAGTTTGGGGTAAAACTTTTTGTTCTTTATTGATTCGTTTATAATAGGAAAGACCGTTATGTAAGAATATATTAGAATTCCTAATTCTAAAAATTAAGATGCATTGGTTGGATTATTAAAAAATAACGCGTAATGCGAGGGTCTCTCTATTGATTCATAAGTACTTGTCTTGTGAGTCGCGTGTAACATGTAATTTCACGATTTCTCTGTATGACGTGTTATAAAACTATTAATAATCTCTCACACCGTGTTACATGAGACGTACAATTATTATGCATTTGTCGAAGAGTACTAAACGAAAGTTTTAGAAAATTAGGCTAGAAAAAGAGTGGGACACAAAATATATTTGATACATCTTATAATCAAATCAAGGCAGAACGGGGTAGCTACCTTGGCAGTTAAAAATAACAAAAACTATTGCTTTTGGTATGTTATAATTGTATAAAAGAAGTCCCATTCTGCCCCGCTCTTGTGCAAAACATTATCGACACTTATGAATCGATTTACGTGCTGTTGTCATTGTTGTTCCACCTAATAAACGATAACTTACAGTATAGCCGCCTAAGTACTATCCCATTCCGCCTCATCTCGTTTTGTCTCGAAGTAAATAAACAAATAAGCATAAATCAAGAAAATACTACATTAATTCTTCTAGATTGCTACCCTATCCTGCCCCGGCAAATTATACTGCCATTAATAATTCTATTAGAAAATAATTGTACTGTAGAGAATTTCGTACAGTCCTTGATAACATATTTTACTGTGCTTAAGGATACCGTGTTAAAAGATAGTTAGCGCTTTTGCGTTCCGAATTCAAACTAATTGGTTTGTCGATCCGAAATAGGTTGAAATTAATTAGCACCGGGGTGAATTTGATTTGCAAAGTATTGCAAATAAACGATGCTTTTTCTGGCTATTATACAGTGCTGGCAAATGAAGTAGGTCTAATAACAGATAAATAGCAACAATGTTCGTTCCTTTTCCATCGCTTTTTGCTAATCAAATTCCTGCTAATTATGCCGAGCTATTGTGCACCAAAACTACTCATGATTATTGAATTTGTTTTGCAAAAGGCCTTGCATAAACATTATAGGCTTACAAATAGTTTGAATTTTATAGTTTTTATGCAAATTTGGCTTGTAAACGTTGCCACACCTGTATATAAATTATTCGAAAAACTTTGAATTCCACGCTTCCTGTTAGACTCTCAGTTAGTAATTTGCTTTGTCCTTGCCGACCTACTGATTGCCACTATTTATTACTCAAAGAACAGATTAATTAGTAAAAGGGTCATTTCTGCTAGACTTTTTGTATGATTGTAGAAAAAAAAATAGCTAATCTTGCAAAAATCGTACATTTCTCTCCTCAGTCTCGACAATAAGATGGTTATTCTTCAATGTCATGATAATTATACTTCCGTTGGTGGTGGAATGATTGTTGCTCCTTGTTTGACCAACACCTGTAGTCGTACCATTGCCACTGACACCACCATCATTACCACCATTACAAACATCCATCTCATCCGGATTAATAACGGATAAGTTCGTATCGGTGGATTTCTGGAAATTTTCAATCCCAAAAACATCAAACAAAACAAAAGAAAAAAAAGAAATAACAGCAAGAAATAATTGCATTATTTTATTATTAAAGTGAGAAAAATCCGTCCCAGACAGACTTTGTTAACATTTAACAAGTATAAAGAAATCGGAGTAGAAGCAACAACAACCCGAAAAAAAAACAACAAATTTAAAAAATTAAACTATGCAGAGAGCCAAATGATATGGCCTTGGTTGCATTTGGTGACCTCAATCCAATGCATTGCACTTTTCAGGATTCGTCGACGATTTACTACACGTCATCACGATACCAATTGCAAACGTCGCCTTCATTTTTTTTCATCTACTATACTATCCTATTTCTATCTCTATCTTTATTTTTGACATTCAATTATTAGAACTATCACACTATTGAACGGTACGATTTTCAATTGATTAGACAAAGATCGACATATAGACTCATTAATTTGTTTTAAATACCACATTATTAGTATTATAATTTTTTTGATAGTCGAATGCATTGTGCCGTGTCCTAGTATTTAAGGTCAACGAAATCCTGTTTTTGCGTTTAGCGTATAGAGGCAGCGACGAAAGCCAGAATGAAACGGACAGCGTCAATCTCGCATCTAACTATCTCTCTCCATAGTTGGTACGGTTGTTTTTGGTTTGTTTTCGATTTTAATATGTCTATGTCTGTATAATTGAAGGTTCTAGCTTGTCTACCATCTCGTCTACCCAAGTCTCGGACCATTGTCGATGAACTCTAGTCTAGTAGGCTAGACAAACAATAACAACAACAAAAAATTTGAATGAATCACATGACGTACACACACACATACACATACACAAATCAATTCAGGTCAAGAGTGCACCCTTCAATTGTTTTATTTATTTGTTTTTTTGGGTGTTTGAATTGTTAGAAAAAAAAATTGACCCAGGTCAAGCGTGCTAGATCCGTCCCTGTCCTTGACTTGTCGCCATAGCCCACTACATTTTTTTTTCTGTTAAAAATAAATTCGACAGTTGTGTTTTTTCGTCTAGTCACTATTATTGCAATAGCGCGAGGTAGAGAGATAGTGGCGAAAATAAAAATGTTCAAAACACGGGTTTAATAACCACCATTCGGACTATCCACAGTGTGTCCCAAAAATATCGCTTCTAATGCGTTCAATTTCAACGAAATCCTCACTAATGATACGGGGATAAGTGGGGATTATGCGGCGAATTTGGTGATGCTTTAGTAACTGACTGATTTGTGGAGTAATTTCGGGCGATTTGGGGGCCGTTGCGTTTGGGACGCCCGATGGTCGCTCATATGTGCATATAGTTTTGGGTGCATGTCACGTCCTCTACCAATATTCGTGTCCTCTCCATCCTTGTCCAACAATGTATTGAATGACAGCGATAGACAATATGCAAATATTTTCGGGGAGACATCGCCTCGATTATTTTATGCCATTATTATTTCCAAAAAGAAAATTTCACAAAGATGGTTTTGACTTTGCAAAAGTCACAAGTGTCCTTTTCTATTGTAATTAATTAGAGAGAGCGCAAGAATTTTAAGCCGTTTCAGGCGCAAATGTGAACGATCTTTGCATTGTCAATTTGATAATTTTTGGGCAGACAGACAATTTGTAAATATTTGCGAATGTTTCAACAACTACCCAAGATTTCAGCAGAAAAACACATCACATCCTGAATATTACAGTTTTTTTTTTAAATAGCTACCAAAAAAAAAACGGTCTAAAATATTCTCAAATTAGTTCCCAGAAATCTTTTGAAATTCTGTCGAATTCTGATAATTTTCGAAATTCCAAATCTAAACCTAAAATTGCATGTTTCGTCGTTTTATTGGTTTCTAGCAAATTCCGGTCCTGTAGTTTTATTGCTTGTGTTTTGTGTGTGTGTTCATGTGTTGGCCGGTTCGAAATGCATTTTAGGCGAGGACCCGGTGCATTGGCAATATGCACAGGGGAGAGGTCTTTGGCCGGCCATTCACTCCCAAATTCTGCCGAATTCATGTGAAGTAGTTGAAGAGTTGTGTATGTGTGTGTGTGTGTGTGTGGTTGTGGAGAAGAGAGACGAGGCGATGATCAAGACGACGAAGGCCCTTGCGGCGTACACTCGACCTATAGTTATTTACTAGGCACAACACAACTATATAATGCCGTCTTTGTTATATCCTTCTTATAATAAATAAATTTTTATTTTGCAAGACGTGAAATGTTGGAAGAGAAAGATGGGAAATCAGCCGGAAACAAGGTCCAGCAAAAACCAACTGTCGTTTGTTTGTTGCTCTTTTCACCGTCCCCACATTTCGACTCTTTCCATCATTATCGTTATTGTTTGTAATAATTAATTCCACGGCCATCTTATCAATTTATTATCGGGTGAAAATGTTCGTAGTCAATTGTAGAATGCTTATATATTATTTTTTTTGTAATGACAATTTAATTGAATACAGGAGACGTAGCAATGCCAAAAAATTATTCCAAAAAAAATATATATATACATAGAATGATATGGTGAAATTTTTATTTATCTTTATAGTGATATAATGATGATGAAATTTTAACCTCAAGTGGTATAATTTTCAAATTTTTGACACCGACAATCATCATCCTTATTTTGCACTTGTACTGTTGCCCAACAACGACGATAATCGTAATTATTGTTATTACAATCTCCTTGAGTAAAAGGGCGTGAATATTAATAAAAAAGAAAATGGGAAAGTTAATTATGTCGCCAAATTGCCGTAATTAGATTGGCGGGAGAAAAAAAAATAAACAGGCAACCAAATATACGAAATTAACAAGCTTTGTTAGCAAATTGAAAATTTACCAAATGAATTTTCAAAATTATTAGACTAAAGGCTGGACTATACTCTATCATGTGATTGTAGCGCGACTAATTCGTTTAAATTCCATTATAATTGCATTTCATTGCTGGTTTGTTCAAACTAACGCCATCTACTGATACTAATAAAAAATAGTAGGATAAGCTTAAAATTAGAACCGACCATAATCTCTTGTTTGTTTGCTAAAATGACGCAACTATGATGTTTATCAAGTGTGTAAAAATATGTAGAATTCGACGCCCTCTATCGGAGAATTGCGAAGAAAACGAAAGATATTCCTAAGGTAAAATATTGGGAGACTCATTAGTAAACAAATGTGATAGATAAAGACCACAGCATATTTCATAGACTACTTTATTTTTCTAAGCTCTATGATCAAGCCGATCCGGGGAAAGAATCATCTTAAAGCGCAGCTTTATCCGTTTTCAGTAACAAGATTTCTAGATTCTCTATTTCTGTCTTTGTTTGGCGCACTTATTTGCGTATGCATCGACATTCCCTTTCAATGCAACTCTATACAAAAGTAGATGTTAGGAGTTTTTGCTTTAATTTAGAGGAATGTTGATCTCTTTGTCCTACTCTCTTGACCCCCTCTCACTCTCTCTCTATCGCTTCCTCTTTTCTGTCTTTGTCTAAATTATCCAGTCTATCAAAGGAGGACTGTATTTCATGGAGTACAAGTTTTCAGTTCTTTGTTTGGCAAAATTTTGCCCTAAGCACTTTCTGTGCGTCGCTTTGGTAAATCTTAAGTGTGGAAGTTGAGCCAATGGACGCTTTTTTTCCGGTTTCTGGATTAACTTAACAAAATCCAAAATTAAAAGTCTTTCAACTCTCAGAAAAATTTCTTATACAGGGGTGGCAAATCAAACAGGTAGTTCTTTGAAGTTTTTGTCTTAAACTAACGAATTCTGGCAGCTTAATTGCGAGAAAAACGCACGTGTGATCTTTTTGAACCTACAACTACACCTCATTCGAATTGTTCAATTTATTGGATTGAGGCCAAGTTGTCCAGACTGCAATAGACCGACTATACTTGAAATTAATTCAAAACTTTGTGCGGGACAGATTGATAGATGCGCCTTACCCTACAGTTAGGTCATTATTTATTTAATAACGTTTACAATTTGCATTTTGATTGGTCATCATTTTACTTATGCCTATCTTATCAATTACCTTATCACTGTTGAATAGATGGGTGTGTAATGGTTTTGATAATGATTCATTTGTATCTTGAGTCTCCAAAATCCCATCATATTTTGTACTGTCTCTTTGTTTCCTATATTTGGTCCATAAAATTCTTATTTATAACAAAATCAAAAAAAAAACAGAAAAAGACAACTTATCACAAATCGTACGATAACAAAAACAATTAAAGCTCACCTTATACCGAATGCTACAATTAATGAAACAATTAATGGAATTAATGTAGCAAAACAAGCTAAAATTACAGTTTGTAAATCATTAAAACCTACAAGCGTTGGAATAGAGATGATTACATTTTTGTATTCAATAGAAAAAAGAGAGATAACGAACCTGGCTCTACTTCATCATCAATATAGTAACCAGTACCATTATAATAAAAATCTTTAATTGACTTTTCTGTTTGATTATTATTTATTAATGTTGTTGTTGTTGATGATGTTGTTGTTGATGTGGCAACAACAGTAGTCCGAAGATTCTCTGATAATGGTGATACTGTTGTCGTCGATGACATTGTTTTACAACGTTTTAATTCGACGTTTTTTGTATTTCTTCATGTAGAATTGGGACGATCTCTTGTTTGGTTCCAATCTCAATTAACACAAAATTTTATTTTATCACCCTTAATTCACACATAATCAACACGAAATTCGTTTTGGGAATCGTACAGAATTCAATAAGGATCGAAAATCGACATTTATGGGATTTTTATTCGGATTTGTTGGGAATTTCGACACACCTTGGATGCTGTAACGGGAGCTGTTGGTACTGCGGCGTCGCATCATTATCCTGTCATTGATTCGGGAATTGTGTGGTAGAAAAGTGGAAAAGCGCAGACTGAAATTGTGGGAAAATCAACAAATTCTAGTTTATTTCTAATTTACAATACAGTTTTCTAATTACAATTTAAACGATTGACTTTTATTTAGTAGAGATTTCGTTTTTAATGGATTCTGAAACAATAAAACATTACTATCCTCACGGATTCGAGCCGTTCTACAACTGTTTATTAATGTTGATTGTTTATTATTAATTATTAGTTCATTGATTGATTTATCAATGATTGGAGCTCCTTCTTGTTTCGGTGTGTACCGTTCAATTTTGGCCGGAATAGATTTGGAACGTTTCGATTTTGATGTTAGTGTGGATGAGGATGATGGTAGTGTATTCGACCATTTTTTCAATGAACGTTTCGTTCGGATTGTACGCATAGAATTGATGAGATCGTAGATTTCGTCTCGTTGGTCTTCTGGAAGGTTTATAGCTGCCTGTTGAAACATCTGTTGACAAAAACAGTAGATCAGGAATGAATTTGCCCGGCGCATCCACCACTTTTCTAACGCTAACAATATTACCATACAAAGACGGATGTTGACAATAAAACTGAATAAAAATTAGTTCTTAATTCTATGAAAGGTGATTCTGTTTTTGTCTTGTATATTCGTTTCGTGATCTATTATTGTGTTTTGAAAAAATATTTGTTGTTATCAGGATGTAATCCATCAATTAAAAGTAGACAGCGTATGTTTTTTATTTTATAAAGCAATTTTTCTGCATAGACATAGGCAACACTATATACTTCAAAATGTTGCCTTTTGGCAGTTTAGACAATGACTTTGAATATATTCCTGCATGCAGAAGAGTATCTCTTATTTTATCTTATTATGGAACGGTATAGAAACGCGAAATGTGTCCTCCATGCTGCAGGAAATAACCCAAAAAAACAAGTTTTGAAATTAGAATTTTACAGTGCAACTAACTAATGGTTCATTCCATATGAAATCATCTGATTGGCGAAGCCAACTAATCTTAGATTTTGCTGCAACTTTGAGGGACTGTTCTTTACACAAAGAACACAATTTATACTCATATCCGGCGTATTCAAATTAAGACTTTCAAAAAATGTTATTTTGAGGTTTTATCAGTTTTAGCTGTAAAAACTTTACTGTTTAAGATATCTGTGCATTTGGAACGGCATTTTGAAGGTGAAATATAGTAGTTTTCATGTGATAGATAAAATTTTGCTCAGTTAATACCTGTTATTAACGAGATGGTGCTGAAGATACGTCTTTTTTACTCAATTTTTCTGTTTTTTAACTGACTCCAACGTCTCGACTGTTTAATATAAGTGACTGATATTACTCAGAAATTAAGTGTACATATTATAGAAAAAATACAGGCAATAATTAACGCGAATAGCCTACTATTTATATACAACCACAAAGTCTTTGAAAATTTTAAATGTCTAATAATACCATTGTTTAAGCTATAAAATGAAGGTGTTGACTGCGACATAAAGATATGAAATTTACAGGATCTTCAACTCTAACTTTTAACTTCAAATATCTCCAAAATTCGTTTCGTTATTTTCATTCTTAGTATGTGTGCAAGCGGTTTTTTTTGAAACAATAATTATCACAGGTGCTATTGCAAATTATCAAAAAATGGTAGGCTAGTGTCTGTTTCTGTTTTGACAATGTTATTGCCTTTATTATAAAAATTACGTATTATTATAATAATTATTAATAATAAGGATAATCTATAAAGAACGAGCCGATTATCGTAATTTTTTAATAAAGCTAATAGTATTGTCAAAACAGAAACAACCAACTGCCTACTATTTTTTGATAAAACAATTGCACCTACTGTATTTATTGCTTCAAAAAAACTACTTGGCCACTCACTAAGAATGAAAATAACAAAACGAGCTTTGCAGGCATTTGAAGTTGAAGGTAAGAACTGAAGATCCTGTAAATTTAATATCTTTATGTCACAGTCAATAAGTTCATTTTATAGCCTAAACAATAGAATTTTTAGAAATTTCATAATTTCAAACAAAGAATTTGTGATTGTATATACAGAGTGGGCTATTTGGGTTAATTATTGCCTGCATTTTTTTCTGAGTAACATCAGTCACTTACATTAAACATTCGAGACGCTGGCGTCAGTTAAAAAACACAAAAATTGAGTAAAAAGTACGTATCTTCAGCACCGTGTCGTTAATGACACGTATTTACGATCACATGAAAACTACCATCTTTCACCTTCAAAATGCCGCCCCAAATGCACAGATATCTTAAACAGTAAAGTTTTTACAGCTAAAACTGATAAAGCCTAACAATGACATTTTTTGAAAGTCTTAATTCGAATACGCCGAGACGCCCGCTTCTAAAAATTAAATGTGCATAAATCTTGTTCTTTAGGATCTTAAACAACAGTCCGTCAAAGTTACAGCGAAACCTAAGATTAGTCGGCTTCGCCAATCGGACGATTTCATATGGATTGACCCCAATAGTCCAGTCAAATTAGCATTTAACCTCAGTATGAGAGATAATAAGCTGGAAACTTGTATACACCTTTATTTTGGTGTTCTACAAGTTGTCTCAAAAGTCTCATAAAATCTCGTGTCTGCGTCTTAAGTTATTCATGGTCAAAGATGATAAGAATCGGTTTTTCACAATTATCTAGGTTTCTATAGCTCCAATGAGGTTAGCATCTATTATAAGAATTGTAGAGCATAGAATTTTGGAAAAATTTTGTTCCAAACATTTTTTCATGCACTCAACCGTTCTTGAGATAAAGGGTGGAGAGGGCGCAGCGCTCAGTCGTACATACTTAATGCAAAGTCAATTGTAAATTTATATCAATTTATTCGATAGTTTAATATCTCGGCAATGGCGGATATGCAGTTTTGAAAGTTATGGCTGATTTGTGCTTCATTTGTCAGAAGTCACTTCCAGAAGAGGATTTTGTTAATGTAGTGCGTGGATTAAAAAGTTTAAAAAGTGCAAGTATTGGAAAAAATGACGGGCACATAGATTTCTTAAATACTTAAGTTATGTGAATGTACATGTACAACGACGCCTAAAGGAAACTGAACCTTTACCATCACCCATTGTTCTACGTAAAAAAAGGAATGATGTGTTTGATTTTAAAAAACTATGTTTAATTTGTGGTCAAACAGCTGATGGAGCAGCAGAATTGAGAAAAAAAGAAAAGTACCGGCGCACGATAAGTAATATAAGTACTCTAGAGTTTAAGGACAATGTCATTAAAAGAGCAGAGGAACTTAAAGATGTCCTTACGGAGTACCTACTGGATGACAAAACTATTATAGTAAAACTTCAACAAAAATATTTAACTGACATACGAAAAAAGTAGGTTCATCTACTATCATATCTTACAAATTATCCATGGTTAATAATATTTTAGTGACATAATAACGTTATACAAGGTACTATTCACCGAAATTCACAATTGATCTTGCATTACAGTATGTATGACTGAGCGCTTCGCTCTCTCCACCCTTTATCTCAAGAACGGTTGAGCGCATGAAAAAATGTTTGGAACAAAATTTGTCACAAATTTTGTGCTCTACAATTCTTATAATAGATGCTAACCTCATTGGAGCTATAGAAACCTAGATAATTGTGAAAAACCGATTCTTATCATCTTTGACCATGAATAACTTAAGACGCAGACACGAGATTTTATAAGGCTTTTGAGACAACTTGTAGAACACCAAAATAAAGGTGTATACAAGTTTCCAGCTTATTATCTCTCATTCCGAGGTTGCACCCTATGTTTTTTGCTAATTTGACTGCACTACAATGCAAAATAATCAGTACTGGAGCTGTTAATTAAAGTGTTCATCAAAAAAAACACACATACACACATTTTATGTTTCAGTTTATGCAGATTCTATGCTCTGGAACTGATAAATGATCCTCGGCTTAAGTGTAGCTTTAATTTTCCTTATTCTTTTTTAATACTACACCCCAATTTATACCCTAGTTTCTACCTAATTCAACTATGTGTTTTTATGAGGCGAATATGAGAAGAATTTAAATAGTTATTTACTTTACAAGGTAGGAAAGTGACACTTTTCACAAGAGCGGATAGTTTAAATAACGAGGTCGAAGGCCGAGTGATTCAAATCCGCGAGTGTGAAAAGATACTTCCCACCGTGTAAAGTACAACATTTTTTTCAATACTAACGACGCTTTTATCTATTTTTTTTATTATATTAATTTTTTTATACCTATATATATAGTATTATTGTTTAGCAAATTAAACATATTGTTTACTAGACGTTTGACCTTTACTCTATTTTTGTATACACATTTTCTATATCTATATACATAGAAATTCTAGTTCTTCAAAGAAACATCTTCGAGGCCGACTTGCGTCGCAAAATTTCAGACCAGAGACACTTGCAATTTGGTGTTTGACGAGTTCAGTTGGATTTCATTAAAGTAGAGATCTGTGGTAGACGCAATTGTTTTTAATTGAAATTTAAATTCAAATTAACCGAAATTAATTTAAATTGAATCACTGGGAATAATTAATATATAATTTAATTGAAGATAGAGGTATTTTAATTCTCAGTTTTTTTGTTTGTTTTTTTTTCTTGTTATATTCCAAAATTCAATCTGTGTATTTCTCAATTGTTAAAAATGTGTGATATAGAGAAAAAAAATTGGGTCGACTTTGTCCCACAAAAAAACTTGTTGAAGATCATTTTTAATAGAAACTAAAAGGAAAGTGTCACTTTACCATTAAGATATTAGTAAAGTAAAGTCTACTTTCAACTGTTAGTATTGAGCAAAATATATTTCTGTCTTTGTTCACTTTGTCGTGTATGTTGCGGTATCATCGTTTTCATTTCAACCAATAAAAGATAATTTATGGGCATGTTAATTAGAAGAAATCTATTGATTTGATTTATGCGAATGGCAGGTAATTTATTTTTATAATTTGAAATAATTGACATAAACAATTTCACATAACAGAACAAAAACTATAGGTATATAAAAAAGCACAGCAGCTTTACTACTTTATTTCCATTTGCTAAGGCTCACAATTTAAGGTGGTGTAAATTAAAAAAACAAACAATGATTATTCCATTCCATTTTCAAGTCGAAAATTGTATCATTTCCATTTTTAATACAATTTAAGACAAATTGCGGCTCAAGTTTCTAACCATTTCTACGTTTTCATTTGCTAACCAAGCTGTATTTGACCTACATTAAAGAAATTTATGTACAAAATAACGAAAAGTAGATATTTGAATAATTTTTTAAATTTTTTATTTGCATTATAGGCATATACAGTGATGGCAAACATATATTGGGTTGCGCGTTCCTTTGTTTATATTTAATCTTAGTTCTTTACAACTTTTCGTCCACTCAGTAGTATATACAATTTGGAAAAGCATTTAATACAAAATGATGTATGTTACTTGCAGAGTGCATAGAAATTAGTTTATATGCTTGGGTCGATTACCAAGCCTGTATATCGTCACTGATAACTTTAAAGTCAGATATTCTGTACATCAGAGGTGCCAAGTGGCTTTTGGTAGCTTCTCTTTATTTGTACCTATGTTAAACATCATTCAAAACTATAGTGCCACTTGTGGGGCGTGTCAATTGATTTTTACATTGTGTATGTGTTTGTGAAGACTGTGAACATGAATGGTGGCCGATTGGAGACTTCGAGTACGATACTAGACCGTGGGGTCGAGTAAAATCCGGATACAAAAGTTGACCGCCCCTGCTGTATATAATGTAAACTTTAATTAAAAGAACGTTCTTAGCACAAACTTGATTATCATTGTCAGTTTTTTCAACTCTAGTAAATTTTAGACATATCAATGATAATAATTTTAAGAAGCAAAAAATGAAGTCTATATAATTCATTTAATTCCAAATCAAAGCTGTTTGCTGATCTTGTACAGTGTGGAATGAAATTGTAATCGATAAAGAAGTTTTTATTGCTGTAGATGACAGTGCAAATGGACTCCTGTTTGTGCCCCCTCCAACGACTTGCACTACCAGTAATTAGTATTGTTGTTGCATTATTTATGAATATTAAAAAAGAATAGACAAATTGTCTCACTAAGGATGCATTGATTTGGAAGAACCACCTACTGCGTCAACAGCAAAACTATTTGGTCAACATACACAAAATGCATTGTGTTTATTTGAATGCTTATTCAATCAGTGTATAACAATAGGAAGATTCTTACGTAGGCTGTGTCTTTTTATATTTTATATGGGCTCATATTCTGATGGTATTATTTGTTAAGTTGTTAAAATGCAATTTTTGTTTCATTTTAAATATGAGCGGCGTTGTTAAAATTCGTTCTACATAATGATGTAAGTCATTAAAAGTACATCGTTTCACGTTATTAAGTGGTTAATTTGAATTTCAGAACAAAAATATTATTCCATTTTAAAGAATTGTAAGTAAAGTTTTTCAATCATTTATACTTTCAATTTTGCAAAATATTTATGTTTTGTTGTAGGATGACGTTTATTAGCGCTAAATTTCACCATAGTAGGTATATCAAGAATTGGTCAACTTGACTTTGATCTTTCAAGTTTTAGATTACGTATGGACTTATCTAAAAGAATCAATTCCAATGTAATTAAGACACTACTAAAGCGATTCTAATACAATTTTTGTTTCAGTAAAGTATTAAATGATACAAATAAGTAGATATTGAAGATAAACATACTCTCGGGTTGAGTTGGTGATGAGAAGGTGTAGTAAGATTTGTGACTGGATTTGCGCCAAAATAAGTATTAAAATGTATTCTGTTGAAATTTTAATTACCAAGTTATTTTAACTTCAGTTGAAATATTTGTACGTTATTGGATTTCTGGTTAAATAATGTAAAGAAGAAGCACTATCGATCGTTTCTAGTCTAAATTGAGGAATTTTCTTGCCGAAGAGTTTTTATTTGATTTTTCCTGCTTGCGTGATAAGACTAACTTATTTACTGCTCTACGTAGTGGATGTACTTATTTCGATTTTTATAATACAATTTATGATGCAATATAAATATCTTATTCACAATATAGTAGTCTTATCTTTTATCAAACATAATACACAATAAATATACAAATGTTGATTAATTTGGATAGACAATAATTTATCGATTCGGTGGAAGAAGGAATGAGGATCTTTTACCATGCTCCCTGTTTGTATCTTTTTTTTTCATTTACCACATGGTCAACATACTTTTACAAATGCGCTCTCGAACTTGTTTGGAGGAAATTAATAATAAGCAAATCATTTCCATTATCCGTTTCCGTATTTATTGTGGCCTTAATTTATTATTGAAATTACTTTGACTTTAATCTGTTAACTAAATGCTGTAGCTATAAACTTTATAAAAGGGTAAGAAAAACTTTCCTAGCTGGTTAACAAAGTATGAAGTCGTTTCTAAATGAGCGACACCAAGGCAGTGGGAAATTTGTTCTTTTCCCTATATCTATCTATCTGTTCAAATAGAAACTCTGCATATGGTTTTTCTTGTGAACAATCGTTTCGACAATTAGTGTATTTTCTTTGGTGATTACTTTCACAAAATTGTACTTAAAGATGATTTGCATTTATCAGGGAATTGTTTTAAGCGTTTATCTAATAGTTGGAAATGGGTTTTGTTGTAATTGTTTCTTTGATAAACACTTGAAGAGAATTTCTCTACTTAATAGAAATGCAAGAGACGTTCCACATTTTTGTATCGAACCCTTACATTAACACGAAATAAAGAAGAAGAGAAGACAACTTACGCAGTTTTTATTTTATTCTTTGAAAAACGTTATTTTATCGAAAACTCTGTATAATAACTATAAATTCGGTTGATATCCCGAATATGACCGTAAGATATACAACTCATCCACTAACTAGTCAATTAATGGCTAGCTATGGTTAGCCAACGGTCGGGTAGCACACGAGGTGACAGGTAGCACACGTGTTTTCTATAATTGGCCCGTAAATCGGCTGTTAAATGGTTAACAATAGGTAGCCAATAGATCGTCCGATTATAGACCTGTGAATGGTTAATTGAAATGGCCACCAAATAACATCTTATCGTCAGCCGTTTCTAAACTCGAAATGATTCCGCCTGCGTTGGCACAATAAAATTTTCGAAATCCTGTGATCACTTGACGCGTTCAGAAGACGTCCTTTGTAGTATGTTTGTGCTAGAACTGTGCGAAGTTTTGATAAAATCAGAGGCAAAAAAAATACATTCTCAAACTCCTGGGCCTACCATCATAGTATGCTTTTTATTTATTAATTTTTTTTGTCCTAATAAATGCGTAAACCATTCTTGGACTGTGGAGAATAAAACCTACCTCGTTCTAAGCCTTAGTAAGTTCACCGACCATTGGACATTTGTATTGCAAACCGTTGATGAGTATTATTTTATGGGCTACCGAAGTAAGGGTTCGATGTTAGACGTCGATATTTTATTACTCAACAGATATCGGTAACCTGTAATATCTATTTAGCTCATATCGATAATGTTCTTATAGTTAGAAATCGATAAAACACGAAATTTTCTTAAGCAAGATAGAATTTAAGCTTTTTTATAGGAGTAGCAAACATCACATTTACTATAATATTACCCAAAAATAAAGCCTTAAAAATCCATTGATCAAAATCGAAGTTATACAAAAAAAAATTAAAAAAGAGTTCGAAGAGCGGCCCATAATATTATCGCTTTAACTCTTGCATATGCATATGTATACAAAAAAAAGTCGAATAATTTATAAACAGCAATAAAGAATTGAAAATCATATATGAAAATAAACAATAATCTTACATATTTATTTGAAAATCATGTATATGTGTCGTCGGCGTATTGTAAAATTCGTCTAGAAAATGACTAGGCAGATCGTAAAACGGTGAATATTTTGAAGTCTTTTATTGCCAGAAATGTTCACATATTTTACAACCAAGGGCCTAAGCTAAACAGTTTGACAGCCGGGGAAGGCGAAAACAGTCAGGAGCTACAAAAATAGCCATAAGGACAAGACTCATGCAGTTTCCTAGATGACGCATTTTTCAATACGCCGACGACATACGCATTATTATGTACAGGGTTAGGCGATTCGAGTGTTACCATCTTCAGGTTGGCAATACTGGCAAACCGATAATGCCAGTTAAGTCTAATTAATACCAATGACAGCTGCTTATATTGTTTATAACCTACCAAAAGTATTTGCATCTAAGTTTTATAGAACAAAAGGTATTGGAAATGGAAATCAAACGTAATAGTGTGATTGCATTATATTTGGCCGGAAAATCACAACCAGTTATTGTTCGTGAGCTGAGCCCATGAGCGTCCGCAGGGGCACTTGCCCCCCCCTGGATCGAAAAGTACAAATTCAGTAAAATCTATGGAATGATTATAAAAATTTATCTAAATAATAAAATCTGATTTTGCCCCCCCCTGGAAAAATTTCTGCGGACGCCCCTGACTGAGCCACCTCAAACTGAACAAAATGTTTGTGTATCGCACCATAAATCGGTATAATGAGACAGGCAGCATTGCCAAACGCTATGGTGGAGGACGACAAAAAACCGCAACATCACGTGAAATGGTTCGGAAAGTGAAGGCTCGACTTCAACGAAATCCATGTCGTAGTGGTAATTAAATGGTCAAAGAATTGAAAATATCCCAGCGAAGCATCCGACGCATATTCCAAAATGAGCTCAAGGTAACGCCTTACAAGTTCCAAAAGGCACACGATCTTACACCAACGCAAAAAAAAGTTAGACTCGAAAGAGCAAAGGAGTTGCTACGCTTGCACGAACGTGGCGAATTTCCAAACATTGTGTTCTCTGATGAAAAAAAAATTCCTATTGAGCAGTTTTTAAACTCTCAAAATGATCGTATTTACTTAACTGAACGCACTCACGAAAATTTGAGCCTACAAACGGCCACCCGAAGTAAGTTTCCATCTCAAGTAATGGTATGGACAGCTGTGACCGCCGATGGACACTGTCCAATCGTTTTCATCAAGTCAATGCGACTTATTATCGGGAAAATGTTTTGGAAGCTGCTTTAGAGCCATGGGCACGCAAACATTTCGGTCGTAGACCATAGACGTTCCAACAAGACTCGGCACCGTCTCATAAAGCTCGTGTGAACCAAGAATGGTTAAAAAACCATGTTCCACACTTCATTTCGTCCACACAATGGCTTTCGAATTCGCCAGATGCAAATTCGATGGACTATTCCATCTGGACCATTTTGGAGAGCAAGATGAGCACTAAAAAAAAAGTACCGCAAGATCATATTCGTGCAGCATGCAACTGATTTTTTAACCGTTTGAAGGCCATAGTCGAGGCAAAAGGTGGCCACATTGAGCTAATGTAAATGAATTCTGAAATTTCGATTATTTCCACACATTTTGTAATTTGAATCAATAAAAAATAATTTCACATACAAAAAATGTGGTCGTTTGAATAGGTAACACTTCGATCGCCTAACCCTGTATATGAAATGTTCCTGTAAAATATAATAATTATTCTAACTGCCGATTAATATTTCCCATAATGGGATCATGTCGGATTCCAAGCTTCAGCCACTGAAAGACCAATCATGGTTATTATTCCTGTACCAGCTTAGAATGCTGGCCCGACTTTTGGTCATTCATGAAACTCAATACGGAACATACGATTTCTTTCTATTATCTCAGTTAACTCTACAGAGCATCAAGTCAGAATGTTTTTGTTAAGAGTGACTTACATGTTTCTGTAAAACAAATTTCTAAAACCTAAAAAAAGTTAGAAATATATTCGAATTTTAATTAAACTGTGTGGCATAGTGAAAACAAGATTGCGTTAAACTGTTCTAATCACACATTGACGTCCAAAATTTGCTAACCAAATTTATAGTTAGATCAATTCTTCTCACAGACGAAATTTTTGTTACTTTTTTAATGTACGGGGGTAAATCAATAATTGTTATACCTACATGATTTTTCAAAAACAAACAAAGATAAATTTCGTTCCCGTATGTATACATTTCAGAATTCGTAAATTTAATCCTTGATTCCGTTGATCTGTGAAGAAAAATTATTGTAAACGATATACCTTACTAAAATCGAGAAGAGTCGAATCTTACTATGTAAAATAGCTATAAAAGCGGCTTCACAACAGTTGATTAATTAATTATCAGTGACGTCTTTATGGTGTAACGCGCACTGAGGCAGATTGAGAATTTTGCCCCGCATGTATCCACCCTTGAAAAGTTACGATGCGAAAAGCTGAAAACTTTTGTTAATTTTCCGTTCCCTTCCTTTTTAATAAGATCGTGATCAAGCAGGTAATACTTTAATTATTAGTGCATAGTGCATTTTAGTAACTGATTAATTGATTAATTATTTTTTTAAGTTTTTACTCATTCAGTTTTACTATCATTATTTGTAAAAAATAATGAATACTCGTAATGTAAATTTCAATGTTGGCAAATTAAAAACATGATTTTGATTATATTCAAAGGATTTATAAATATTTATATGTGCTAGAACACCACAAAGATCTATAATAGATAAGTGCTATCCAGCTTGAAAGACGGTATTTCCTTTTTGTTCCGCTTCAACAACCATATCTACGGATTCTAGCACCTAAAATGTTCTAATATTGAATAGCATTCTTTATATCTTTTATTTATTAATCTAAGAATGTCCCAATTATGACAAATAGTTAAGTAACAAATTATGTATAAAAATAAGCTTCAAAGAAACACGGTCTCCTTTGTGTACAGAAGGTCTTATTTAATTTTTCCCTTGCTTGTGAAAGGATTTTAGAAAAAAAGTAAGTAACATCAACTGCAGCGTCTAGGTGCTTTGGAACTTTTAGAAAAATGCCAGTATCCGTTGAAGTTTATGCAGCAGTCAAAAAAGCGTAATTTGTATAACACTACGCGACATATGACACCCATGTCCGCTACACAATGTATAAGTTGACCAAAATAATGTGGCCGGTGAGATGTGTAGATGAGGAAAACGAATGGTTAAACTGTAAAAAAGAATTCGACAGTGGCAACTTGTAAAAGTACAATTGGGGCAGTAAATTTTAGAATATTATGTTGTAGTTAATACTTAAGACACTTGTTACCAAGTGAAATTTATAAACTTGTGAACTGTTTTTCATCAAAAAATGTTGTTTTTGATAATTCTATTGAGAATCTTTTATAAATAGGAAATTGAATTTTTTTCAAAGTGTATAGATGTTATCCGGATGATATTGTATTGAAAGTGTAAGTCCCCCACCAGTTCGCAAGGTCAGAGGCTGCTACACTGTTTTGGAGGACCTATAAAAAATGTTGGCGCGTAGACAAAGGTCTATGATTTCAGATAGGTAGTTTGGCAGCGATTGTGTTAATATTGAGTTCTTAGACTAATTTTGATACGAAATATGAAAATGAATTTCGGGTCATACGTAGTAGACGTACATTTTATACTTCACAAAGAAACACCAATTTTTAATTGGCTCTACTTCGTACAGGTATATGCACGTTTTATCGATTTCATATTCTGGGTCGTAGCAGTGTTTTAAACATTATTTGAGTGACGACACAATTCCTTCCAGTTCATACAAAATTGTAGTCGTTTCTTATTTTTTGATATGGATTTTAAATGAAAGGGCTAGACAATTAGAATATGGTACATTAAATGAGGATAGTATTAAGTCAAAATAGCTATTGTCTCAAAATGACGGTAAATTTTGTTAACCATCTTTATGATATCAAATATAAATGGGAAATGTTATAGCAGATGATTAGAAAAAATTGTGCTGACAAATGGTACGGGGGTGTTAAAAAGTAATGTGATGGGAAAAGTAAAATATTTGATTATATTATGTTCTCATAACGTTGATTAGTTAATTTATATTAGGTATTAATAATAATAAAACATTTTATTTAATAATCAAAGGAATAAACTTTTCTGATTTTTATCCAATATCGAAGAAGAGCTAAATTGCTAGTTTTATTATTTTAGAACTGTGCTAGAATAACGATAGAGGTGCTAAAAATGAAGCAAAAGTGCTAAATCTAGCACTACAATGTTAGCTATATTACTGTAAAAGAGGAACAACTACTTTTTACTACGTTTTAAAACATGATATTAATAAAAGCCTGCTTTTATTTTAGTTTATTTTGTTTAAATTGTATTTGGAATGCTATTCCAACAATTCTTTTTTTTTGATTATGATAGTATGGTATTTGTAAATTATCAAAATGATCATCATTATTATTTTTATTATTATTATTATATTTATTATTATTATTTCGTTGGTCATTTTGACATCCTGTAATTATCTGAAATTGGTTTTAAGCAACGCTAAACCTTGATTGACTGGTTTTATGTGTGCATCTTGTTTTTACCATTTTTGTTATTAGATTTCCGTACCGGTTTTTCTTCTAGATTAAGTTTTTAAAATAGTTGCAAGGCTTTCCTTATCGTTAATCATTAAATTCAGTTTTTCTTGAGTATAAGGAAAGAGTATTAAAAGTAATTATATTTAGAAGATGTATCCTTGAATGAATTAATTTATCCTCAATTAGATTCTAATTTTTATTTCTAATGAAAATCGAATGCAAATTTTGTAACTTATAATGTAATTAATCAATCAAATAGTTAATTAATGATTTATGAATGGTTTTAACTATGATAAGAAGGAGAAAAGTTGTTAATAAGACTCGCACGTCACTTTACTTTCTAACTAATAACTTGATTGTTATCTTTATTTATTTCATACAGTTCTGTTTTAATAATTTTAATAATAATAAAGATGTAGAAAGATAGATTACAATTTTCTCTTCTTTAGAAGGAGTTTTTTTTTCTGAATCACTAATTTCGGCAATTTCTCTTTGATCGTTGATTGATAGTCGAAAGAATTGTTAACTTTCTTTGAAATGTAATTTTAACGTAATTTTTGTTTTGTTCTTAACAGATCAAATTAGAAACGGTATTAGGTGTAACGGTTGGTAACAATGCAGCTTTGGATTCTGAACCGAATGGTACCATTGCATATCCTGCTGGGTAAGCTTTAAGAAAATTTATTTTAAGCGTTTCAATGTTACGTGAACGAACTCCTCTTGCTAAACTATTACTTTGATCATTGCTGGTCGTATTGTGACAAATTTTGCCATTGTAAGTGATCTTTTTTAGTCTTTCAAAAATTCTGTCCTCATTAGCAATCTAACTTACTTTTTGCGTTTTCCTCTTGAGTATCACAAAAGTTATTTATTTAAAGTTAAAAGTTACTTGTGTTTCATAATGATCAATCTACAATTCCGATCAGACTTGCATTGAAAAGGATATCCCTAAAGTTTTAATTATAGGTCTAAATGCTCGTCTGGATTATTGTTCTAGAAAGCTTCCTGATGCCGTGCTTACTATATCTATGGAATATTCCTTCTAAAAGTAATTTCACTTATTTTGCGGTTTAAAAAAATGTGTTTTTTGGTCCACTCTTTTCTACAGATTTCTAAAATAAGTAGCATTCTTAAACAAAGTGCCTTTAAGTTTAGATCCCTTGGCAACCATTAAGGATTTTAAAGAATAGAGAAGATTTGTAAAAGAGTTGCGGTAGTATTCCTGGATTTGTGTTCTCTTGGCAGAACAGGAACTCTTCAATATAAAGCAGACTTATTCTAGTTTTTCTATAAGAGGAGTTTTTATTTCTTTGTGCCTTTCATCCTGAACACTAACTTATCGACGAGCTATCTTGCTGGTTTCTAGTCATTTTTAGACAAATTTTCCTATGTAACGTTTAAAAGATTTTATTAATAATGACCAAGGGCAATTATGAAAATTGTTCCATATTTTTCTATGCTTTCATTTTTCTCAGGAATTCATATCCATGTAACTTTTGAGAAGCTCGAGAAATTGATCGAATTTTTTTTAGATAGTTTGCTCTTTATAAAACTTTATGAAACTTATAATCTTTTGTAGCTCTAAATCATTGACTTGTCTAAATCGTTAAGACTTGTCTGCTAAAAGCTATTTAAATTTAGCTATTTGTGCTTTATAGATCAAAGAAAAACTGGCAAGATTAGTTTTTGCAAACTTTTTGCGACTCTTCACTTTGCTCATCTTCAAACTACATTTTCCATCACTTGGTTTTCAAAGATTATCGTCATGCCGTACAGTACTTTGGGCACTTTTCTCCAGAAGAAAATATACTGATCTCATACGACACGAGCATTAAATTTCAATTTTTGCAAACTAGTCTTATCATGGGCAAATTTGCGCCAATGAAAGGTGAATATAAAATATTTCACTTGGACTACGGATTAGTAGTTAGTTCTCTATTCATTTTAATGCCTCAGTTTCCTTTCTTTTACATTTTGATTTGGCACTCGCAAAAATGTTTAGGGTTTAAATACATGACGCCCATTTCTTTACGTATTGCAACCAAATTTACCACTCTTTATTTTAATTTGGATGCCTTCAATTAATTTTGGTTTAAGAGCGTCATCATTGACGTCAATTCATTTACTTCCATATCGATAGTGATCAAGGTTATCCGATATGTATCTTTATCCTTTCTAGTTGCTTTAACATAAATCTCACCGGTTATTTTGAGATATTATTACAGAGTAGATCATTTACAGTCCAATAATTAGGAATTGTTAGAGCATTTCCTTCAATTTCGTTCACATGCAAATTTAAAAACAAATCTATGCAAAGTATACTTTAATAGTGTTGAAATATATGGTTTTCCAATCGCTTTTTTCAATTTTTTTCTTTTTTCTTCTCTTTATAGATGTACAGTGGTAATTTTTAATACAAAAACCGAACAACAACATCATATAATAAATACAAGCCGTAAAACAATAACATCATTAGCATTTTCATCATGTGGATGTTATATTGTAACTGGTGAATGTGTTCATCAGCCAGCTGTACGTGTATGGGATTTGTATTCAGATCCAATTAGTGGGCATGCTGGTTTAGCACCAAAATCACAGCAAATATCTGAATTTATTGGACATAAATATGGGATAAATTGTGTTGCATTTTCACCATCTGGTAAATATGTTGTTAGTGTTGGTACACAACATGATATGATTGTTAATGTATGGGATTGGAAAAATAATATAAAAATTGCTAGTAATAAAGTTAGTACAAAAGTTAAAGCTGTTGCATTTGCTGACAATGGTAGTTATTTTGTAACTGTGGGTAATCGTCATGTAAAATTTTGGTATTTAGATTATGGGAAGTCGAAGGTAAGTAAAACAGTAACCCTTTAATAATCTTTACAGAGTTTATGTATTGGCAAAAACTACAGACTCCTAGATAGCAATCTTAGCGCTGCTACCTTTTTTTGCACGAGCAGGAGGAAACAATATTCTGCCTTTCTATCTCATGCTTTACTGCCTAATTTATTCTCACCGTGGAGTATCTTCAACAACTTTTCCTTCGACACTTTTTTTCTTACATCAGCATCAGCTCTAAGCCCTATTCTTTGCGATCGAAGAGTATATACCATAGAGTACAGGGTAGCTTTGTTTATACTTCACGTTAACCAGTTTCATGACTCTTATCAGATAGAAACTGAAACACCCACCCGTAGTCTCCGTTTTCTGACTAATTCTGACCCTTCCACAAATCACGTCTTTGAGTACGAGGGTGGTCTGAAAAATTTCCGTAATAAAGATATCAGATATTTTTTATTACAAATCTACACACTTCTCCAATGATGCTCCCATGACTTTAACCCGTTAAAATAGGCTCGATTAACGAGCCACCATATTTGACGAAACTGTTCCGAGACCGAAATTTTTAGTCTCGGGATCTAAAAGAGACCGCTTGTGGCTCGATATGGAGTTTTCCTACGACGCACTATCTTGCTGAAATAAAATTGTTTTTTACGCAAATGTGACCGTTTTTCAGCAATTTCTGCCTGTAGTTTGTCAAGTGATGATGCGTAGTATGCTCTTGCAATTTTTTCCATTTTGAACGCATTGACTATCCAAAAAAGCCAATCGCATTTGCTTTCCTATCCGAAGAAGCAGTCTTTGCTTTTTTTGGACCCAATTAGTCTTCGGCAGTCCACTGTTTTGACTGTATTTTAATCTCATGAGTGTAATGGTGCATTCCATATTTCGTCTATGCTAATTAATCGGCTCCAAGACTAATTTATTTCTCTTAAATAGGATCAATAGGTTGTTAGAAATGTTCATTCTGGCACATTTTTTATCTAACACGACACCCAACACGCGGACTGTTTTCTTATGTCTAAGTCTAAATTCAGTAGGTGACAAATACGTGCTTTCGACAGATTCATAACTTCTTTATCACTCCTATTCTATTGCGATGGTCGTCTAGCATTATTTGGTGAAGTTGTGCGATGTTATTATCGATAGTTTTGGACGTCATCTCGTATGACCACGCTTAAATTCAGTTGCTCAAAATTTCACTGCAGACCCGTATAGGAGTTGCCATATGGCCAATACTGTTAAGGCTTGGGAATTCAAGCATTGATAGCCAATATTGGCGCAATTTTCAGCCATTGGTGACTCTCCAAGCTTTTGCCAAGGCTTGGTTACCCAATCTTGGACCAATACATGCCCGATGTTCATAATTAAGGCTTGGTAAACAAGACTGACCCAATCTTCAGCCATTGATGATTAGCCAAGCATTTGCCAAGGCTTGGTTACCCAATCTTAGACCAACATATGCCTAATGCTTCAAAAAACTAATAATTATAGTTGCAGTCTGAGTCAGCACAGTATAATTTTGGAAATCTAGTTAATACTTATGGCGTACAGAGGCGATACTCTTTATAATTCGTTTGGACTAGAACTACAGCAGTATGCACTCGGCTTACTTTAATTCTTTAAAGGACATATTAGTAGTAACAATACCATTATCATTATTACTTTATAAGTTATCTAAGTAGATATCATCATGCATAAATTCTAAATAAGGCTTGAACTAATATAAAATCCCAGGCTTGGGCCAATATAAAATCCTAGGCTTGGCACGTGGCCATCATCCCAGACTTGGTAGAAGCTTGTACCGATGATTAACATTAGTCTTGGGCCAAGCTAATCGTTCATTCTTCTCCGGGGAGTCCTCGTACACAGTGTCCATTTAGTCTTTGACTTGTGTAGGTATATTACCTTTCAAAAAGGACCATTTATCTCGATGCTCGATTTTTTCTATTAAAAAAAACACTCACTCAAATGATTATCAAATGACAAACAAAATGGTGAGGTCGGAAATTTTTCAGACCATCCTTGTACTTGGCTGTTTCTTTTTCTATTATGTCAAACTACTTTGTAATTGTTTTTTTTTGCAGTATAAAGAAGCTGTGCCACTGATGGGCCGTTCAGCTATTTTAGGCGAACAGCGTAACAATTACTTTTGTCATGTGGCCTGTGGAAAGGCACAATACGGAGATAGTACATACGCCAGATCAGGGCTACTATGTGAATTTAATAATAGAAGACTTTTAGATAAATGGGTAGGATTAAGGGTGAGTTGTTGTGTTGTTGTTTTTTTTTACTATTATTGTTGAATAATAACGAAACATTCGTGTTTTATTGTAGACAACAAGTGCCAATTGTATTACTGTAGGTGAAAAATATATATTTGTTGGTTGTGCTGAAGGTATTATACGATGTTTTGATCCAGCCACATTGAATTTTATCACAACATTACCAAGAACGCATTATTTGGGCGTGGATCTCAGTTTGGCAACTAGTATAACGTAAGTACTACATTTGGTTGGTTAAGACTCAACTAAAATTGTCTAAAATCTACCTTACACGGTTGTCTTTTTATTCTTTTGTTACCAAATGATCAAATATGAGTATTAGGGTAAGCCAAAATGACTAACCTATCGAATTTATGGTCTTAAAGAGGCGGCCTATATGTTGAAAAGAAAATTCTCCCATTGCGAAAAATTTTTAGCTCAATTTTTAAAGGTATCGGTGGCCATTAGAAATTTCCCATTTAAATAACATGCAAAAAAATTTTTGTCCATTAAAAATGCTATAACTTTTGAACCGTTTGAGATAAAAATTTTATCCAGGCATATTCTTGTAGGGCCTTAAATTATCTAAGAAAATACTCCGAAGTTGTTTTTGTTTACCTAAAAATCCATCTACTTACGGACTATGCCTGGATGAAGTTTTGATCTCAAAGAGTTCAAAAGTTATAGCATTTTTAATGCAAATTTCCAAACATGGAGCTTCAAACTGAATATATCCGTTTCCATCAACTTTCATAGCCTGTAAGTGTATGAATTTTTGAGTTAAAAAAATCAACTCCGAAGCATTCTTTTGAGAATTTCATGAGCATATCAATTGTTAAGCTAACAGGATATTGTTACAAGTAGACTCAAACTAGTGTGAAATAACAAAAGCCGGATCATAATCAGCAGCCTGTTTAACTTTACTTTGAATTTTTAATATTAAGCATTCGAAGTTTTCATTTTTGAATTGGCGGAGCTTCGATTTAATTCTGTTTTAATTTTTTTTTTAATTTTGCTTGCCTCTCACTCTCATTTACTCTTTACTTTAATTAATATCAAAATTTTAACAATAAACATACAATAGGATGTTACTGCATCAGACCAGAAGACATAATTCATGTTATTTTTTTCCTTCATGCAAAGATATTTTGGTTAATTGAAAGTCCTGGAGGAGCAATACAAGATGACTTTCTTTTGCTGCTTGCTAATGGTCAACTAAACCAGAATTCTTTTGGGAAACAGTATGTCTTTTAAAATTCACTCCATTTGTCAATTCAGCAATGGTCTTAACAAACCGATTGCTCGGCTTCAGATGAGTTTCTCTAAAGTTTGCTTAGCAATGACCTTTGAGTATAGATTTGCCTTTGAGCCTATTTATGCTCTGATTTTCTTTCCTATATTGCCGCACTTGCTTCTTTCTAAATTTTTCTGATGGATTCACGAGATATTTTGAATTTTCTTCATAGTCTTCCAAACTATTGTTGTTTCTCTAAGGTGTCTTTTTTTATTTGATGGTATTTTTTGCTTTGCAATCCTCTCGGCCAACTCTATTTTGGGCTATTGTGAAGCCTTTAACTACTGTCATATATTGCAGAACTTGTTATTTTCATATAAAAATGTTGCTCAGTAATGTTTTTACAATAATCTTCCTGTCTTCTTGTTTTAAAGTATTAATTTTCAAAGTCGTCAAAGCTGTGATTAACAACATTTGTGTTATTAACTACGTGATTTATGATAAAGGATATGCAAATAATTATCTGAATTATTAGTTCACATACCCTCAATTAAAAAAAAATAGTAATGAGCTATAACATCAAATGAAAATGGATTGCAAAGCTTATTTAGTTTTCGCAAAAGGTGAGAAAATTTAAAGTCTGACACAATTTAAATCGTATTTTTAGTATTTCTCCTTTGTTCATATCAACAGAATTGAATGGAATTCATGTCATCGCTAGTTGATCCTGTACTTGATGTCAGCATGGATTATTTTTTACGAGATTTGTATCAATTTTTGCCAAAACTTGAGAAACAAAAATTTTCGATAGAAGTAATTATTTTTTCTAAAAAGTGGGTACAAATCTTGGAAAAAGAATTCATATAAACATCGAGTACACTATCGGCAGTAACTGACATCAATTTCACTTAATTCTGTTAATAATCGCAAAAGAGAAAGACGACACAATCGATTTAAATTGGGTCAGATTTTGAATTTTCCATTTCCCTGGGAAAAATAAATGCTTTCTCCATTAAATTTTGATTTTACGTTATAGCTGATTACTATTGGAAACGACTACAAGAGAATTTTTTGTTAAAATATTCAATTCATAACAAAAAATTAAAAAGTTAATGGTGCACAACTCAATAACTGTAAATTGTAGACACTTAAGGCTTAAACAAATTTGACAGTTTTATATTGTTGAGGTCAAGTGCAATACTTTTCTTGATAGAGTTTGTTTTATAAAATTGAATAATTGACAATTTTTCAGACATACAGCATCACCACCACGAGATGCAAAATATCCAGATGCTATTCCCATAACATACAACGAAACAACAAATAAATTAACAACAATCTACAACGATCATTCAATCTACATATGGGATGTATTCAATATAAAACGTGTTGGTAAATCATTCTCATTTCTATATCATTCAGCATGTATATGGGGTGTTGAAATGGCACCATCGAATAGTCCATTACCACCAGGTAGTTTTCTCACATGTAGTTCAGATGATACAATACGTGTATGGGCATTAGATAAATTAATCAATGATCGTGGTGGTGACAATCATCATCAACACCAACGTCATCATCATCACCATCATGATCATTATAGAGGAAATGATGATTATATCTATCATTCGAATATTTATAGTAATGAATTATTGAAGATTGTTTATGTTGATAAAGATTTGAATTATATTAAAGATTTAGATTTATCTGTAAATAATTCAAATGAGAAACAACAGCAACAACAACAACAAGAAACTGGCTATGATGGTCGTAATGGTGTACGTTGTATACGTGTAAGTCCAGATGGACGTCATTTAGCATCAGGTGATCGTTCGGGTAATATACGTATACATGATACAAAAACAATGCGTGAATTATGTAAAATTGAAGCGCACGATGCTGAAGTCTTATGTTTAGAATATTTTAATTCAACTGATAAAAATATAAATTTAATGGCAAGCGGTAGTCGTGATCGTTTATTGCATGTATTGCATGTATTCAATGTTGATAAAGGCTATGAATTTCTACAAACTTTAGATGATCATTCATCATCAATAACAGCTGTACGTTTTCTAAATAATCAAAATCAAATACAAATGGCATCATGTGGTGCTGATAAAAGTTTAATATTTCACACACTAAGTCATTATAATGATTACGATGACGATGACGATGATGATGATATGATTTGTAATAATAATATTGATAATAATAATATGATAAAACCATATTTTGTACGTGGACATAATATTGCTAGTAAAACAACATTATATGATATGGAAATTGATAATGGTCAAAAGCATGTTATAACAGCATGTCAGGATCGTAATGTACGTTGTTATAGTGCAAATACTGGTGTTAAGCAAAAATGCAAAGTTGCGTATGAGAGGGGAGATGGATGTAATGAGGCAGTGTGATTACGACGATGAACGTAGAAAGACGTTTTGTAATTAAGACGACGAACGATAAGACGAATGACGCCAAGTATTACTGATTTAAGAATCGATAGTTTGTTTATTTTGTTAAATTGTTTATTATTTCATTATTTGTTTATTTGAATATTATTTTGTTTCGATTGAATTTTCGTTGTTTGTTGAACTTAATCTAACAAAGCAGCGGTGGGATAACATCAAAAATTAGTGCGAGTGGTGAAACGTGAACGTGTTACAAGTGAGAGACGAACAGAAAAAAAAATCGTTAAAAATGGAAACGCTATCACAAATTGAATCAATTAATAACCGTATTAAGACAGCATCATGCAAAGCTACAAAGGCCCTGCACAAGTTGATTTTCGAACAGGAAGGCGACAGAAACAATCGCAAACGTCTGCGAGATTTTTCGGGATTTGATAATTCTCTCGACGAAGAAAATAAACTAACATATGTTGGAAAACATCTAACGCGAAAAGAACTAACAGATTGTTGCTACATATTAGGGATTGATTTTAATGAAGAAACAACAGCCGAATTAGCAATTTTAATTGTAACAATGTTAAAAGACATTCAATTATTGGTTTCGAACGAAGATGACGAAGAAAATTCAGAAGATGAAGACGAAGATACAAAAGAAGATGAAGACGCAGAAGAAGACGACAATAGTGGAAACCAAGTGAATGAGAAAGATGGAGACGACGAAACAGAGAATGAAGTCAACAGGCAGCGAATTCGAAGAAAAACAAACGATAAAATGAGAGTATTAAATGTTAGCAAAAACGTAGTGAAACCGACACAAAGTCTCGAGGTCAAGGCTTCACATCAGCTTTTTCCAATGAATTTTCGAGATATAGAGGAGACAATACGTCATTTCAACGGCGACGATTATTACCCGATCGAACGATGGATACAAGAAATGGAAGAAAATAAAGTGTTATATGATTGGACCGATTTACAAACACTTGTTTTCGGTAAGAAAATGCTAAAAGGTAGTGCGAAATTGCTGATTCAAGCAGAAACTCATATTGTAACCTGGTCAAAATTGAAGAACGTTTTGTTAAATGAATTTTCCATTAAAGTGAGTAGTGCGCAGTTGCATAAGATGTTGTCCGAAAAAAAGAGAACAGAACAAGAATCTGTATTAGAATATTTTCTTATAATGAAGGAATTAGCAGCGAGAGGAAACGTTGAAGATGATGCACTGATGCAATACGTTATCGATGGATTAGCCGATGAATCGAAAAACAAAATCGTTCTTTATGGAGCAAGAAACATGCGAGAATTTAGAGAGAAATTGAAAATCTTTGAGACCATTGAGTTGAAACATCGTCAAAAGTCAGATTCGCGTGATACGGTAACAAGAATTTCGAGTTCACATAAATCGCGAGCGGGATTTAGCGGTTCACAAGCGGACTACAAGAAATTCGAAGGGAAGGACAACGCGACCAAAAAGGACATCCGGTGTTTTAATTGTGGTGAGAGTGGACATAGAGCCAGTCAGTGTGAACATAAATCGTTGGGAATGAAGTGTTTTAAGTGTAATCGCTTTGGTCACAAATCCGTTGAATGTGGGAAAGTTAAAACATCGAATGCACCTTTAGAATCTTCCAGTACGGCCAAAACAACGAGTAAAACATCCAAGAATGAGAGGGAAGTAAGAAAAATCGATAATATGGAACTCAAAAACGAATATTATAAAAACGTTATGATCGACGGTAAGAATCTTGTGGCATTCATCGACCTGGGGAGTGATGTAGTGACAATGAGGCAGGAAATTGCTGATAAATACGAACTTAAATACTTACCAAGTGAGGTTATATTACGAGGGTTTGGGCAAGGGCATTGTCATGTTGTAGGTAGACGACAACTGCTACTTGAGTTGGATGGCATCTCCATCGAGGTTGAGGTCCTGATTGTGCCAGACGAAGCCCAAAGTGATAATATGATTATTGGTCGTAGTGCATTAGATACACCAAATATTCGCGTCATCAAAGAGAATGGAACGTTGAGCATTGAGAGAGTTGAGAAGCAACAAACAGACACCAACATCGAAATGAAGGACCTTGATATTTCGATAGAGGTCGGTGAGTTAGAAAAGAAAGATTTACATGAACTGTTGAATCAATTTAGTTGCGTATTCCCTTCAAACGTGTCACAAATCGGTGAAACGAATCTGGTTGAAATTGATATTAAATTGAACAATTCGGAAGTAGTAAACTGTAGACCATATCGATTGCCATACGCGCAACGAGAAGAAGTCAATCAAATTATTGACGATCTTTTAAAGGCAGGTGTGATACGTGAATCTACCTCCGCCTATGCTAGTCCGATTTTGCTTGTAAGTAAAAAAGAAGGTGACAAAAGAATGTGTATAGACTACCGCCGGGTTAACGCGATTACAATTAAAGAACATGTACAAATGCCGCGAATTGACGAACAATTAGATCAATTATCGGGTGCGAAATATTTTACATCCTTGGACTTCCTGAGTGGATATTATCAGATACCGGTTTCAGAAAACTCAAAGTATTTAACTGCGTTTGTCACAAATGATGGACATTATGAATTCAATCGTATGCCCTTCGGACTCGTTAATGCCCCTAGTGTTTTTAATCGGCTGATGACAAAAGTAAAAGAGCGTATAGGTCCTGGTGTTGTAGTTACCTATATGGATGATGTACTTATTCCTAGTAAGACAGTGCGTGAAGGAATTGAGAAACTACGTATAGTTCTACTCGTTTTGTCGGAACTTAATTTAACTCTGAAATTATCAAAATGTAAATTTCTTTGTACAAGTATTGAGTTTTTAGGATACGAAATTAATGCAGAAGGTGTACGACCGGGAAAACGGAAAATAACTGCTGTGGCTGACTTTCCAACACCGAAGAATGTGTTTTGTGTTCGACAATTTTTAGGTCTATGTGGATTTTTCCGTAGATTTGTTCCAGATTTTTCATTGATTGCCGCTCCATTGACTCAGTTAACCAAACAGGAAATCGAATTTACATGGGGAGCTTCTCAAGAAAGAGCATTTCAAAGGTTGAAAGACATCTTAACCGAGCGTCCAGTGTTAACATTGTATAATCCCGAAGCCGAATTACAAGTCCACACCGACGCAAGTAAGCTTGGTATTGCTGGTATATTGTTTCAAAAATCGCCAGAGGAAGAATTGAAACCATTGTGTTACTACAGTCGGAAATCAAGCGAACTAGAGATGAAATATCATAGTTATGAACTAGAAGCCCTAGCTGTAGTGGAGAGTTTAGAAAGATTTCGAGTATATTTGTTAGGCAGATCGTTTACAGTGATAACTGATTGCAATTCGTTGAAAACCATTATGAGTAAGAAGGAAATTGTCCCAAGAATTGGACGATGGATATTGAAATTACAAGAGTTTGACTTTACAATCGTTCACCGAACATCAGACAGAATGAAACATGTTGACGCATTAAGTCGAAATCCGGTAGAATTAGAAAAAGAAGTTGAGGTTGCAGATTTGAAAATATTAACAATGAGGATTGATGATCAAGATTGGCTGTTAACGATGCAATTACAAGATAAAAACCTTAGAGAAATTTTCGAGATTCTGAAAAAGAAGCCTTCAACATCTAGAGAGAAACAAATTTGTAAGGATTATAAATTAGAGAATCATCGAATATGTCGTAACATAGGCGAAAAATTGAGATGGGTTGTACCAAAACCTCTGTATTGGAGAATAATACAAGATAACCACGACAAACTAGGTCATTTTGGTTTTGACAAGACGTTGAGAAATCTTGAAAGATATTATTGGTTTCCGAAGATACGGAAAAGAGTTAAGAACTATATCGCCACGTGTATTAGGTGTGCATATCACAAAAGTGAAAAAGGGAAGCCTGAAGGAGAGATGCACATAATTAAGCGTGTACCAATTCCTTTTCATACAGTCAACATAGATCACATTGGTCCGTTTGTTAATAGCAGTGAACGACATGACTACGTGTTAGTATACCAAGATAATTTTACCAAATATGTTATATTGCAAGCTGTCAAGACGACGAAAACAAAACCTGTAATCAATTGTTTGCGAGAAATTTTCAGTTATTTTGGCACTCCAGCGAGATTGATATCGGATAGAGGCAGTGCGTTTACTTCTGACCAATTTCGGAAGTTCTGCGAAGAAAACCGGATACAACATGTTAAGAATGCGACGGCAACTCCCAGAGCTAATGGACAAGTTGAAAGAACT